>CM038792.1:15044142-15491332 GCA_021764765.1 Vicia sativa
TTTGCATCAAACTTGGGGAATTCTGTTGAATATCATATTTAAAGCAGTTCTGAATGTGCTATCCTTCCTTCTACAAGGACTACCTTGGATCCTTTCAAGGGATAGATCAACATTCAGGTTTTTAGCATATTATCTTCAGGGTGCATTCGAACGTTTCTCTTCCAGCAGTGTCGAGAAATCAGTTTAATATCCTTTGCATTAAAACATTAAAAATCATGCATATCATACTCATGCATTGGCTTCAGCTAGTTCTTTTTGCAGGATTTTCACCAACTGAAGTTATAAATGTCCTCATAAGGATCAAAATTGGAAGATTAGTTCTCAGACGACATAATTATCCTTTTCTCTCCAGCACAAGTTGTATACTTGTATGAATCTTAACAACTGGTGATTTCTCTAATCGAGATTTCTTCCCCAGCGAAACAATTGTCTTTCTTTTAAATGGACTATAATATCAGCAAAATTATCAACCGGGAATTCCCAATGATGTTTTCCACACGATTTTCTTATGGAGTTTCCCCAGCGAAGATTCATTTACTCCCAAGCGAGTCTCCTTCAGGAAGGGTTACTACAACATACTTATGGTATTTTCAAGAATTCTTTCAAAGGAAAATCTTCCCAACAAATTTTAGTGGCATCGACTTCTACAAATTTGTCTCTCTGAGCTGTTCTCAGAAGACCATGTTGAACTTCTGGTGTGTCTATTTCCCTAGTAAGTTTTCAATTACTCAACAGATAAGTATCCACCAAGTAGGATGTTTATTCAATTTCAGGATATTTTGCCAACTCGGAAGTTGATCCACATATCCACTTGCTACAACGCATTGTTAGGACGATGCTAGCAAATCAAAGAACCTTACCATGGAAGTTTTTCGGTCACAAGTGCTGAATTTGATCCTTCTACCCCTAGTAAAGCTATCTGCTACAAAATAAGATTTCTGTCAACCAAGAAGTTGTTCAACATGTTTTTACATGATTGTTAAAATCTCTTATCAGCAGAAATGTCAGAAATAAATATTTACCGACTTCATAAACATCTATATCACACCAGAGTGTTGTATATGATTTCTTTATCCTCAGAGAAGTGTATTCTTGGTTGTGCTACTGAATTTGTTCTGCTAGTAACTCAGAAGTTACATGGTTAAGACATTCAGCATGCCATGGCTCATTGCACCTTTGTGCACGACAATTCTAATATTGTGCCAGCCACATATCTTCGTTAAAGTCTTCAGGTATTCTTTAACTCTTTAGGATCTTCAGACAATTTCTCAATTATATCTTCTTTGGGATCTTCAGACAATTTCTCAAGTCACATATTCTTTGGGATCTTCAGACATTTCTCAATTATATCTTCTTTGGGATCTTCAGACAATTTCTCAAATCATATCTTCTTTGGGATCTTCAGACAATTTCTCAAATTATATCTTCTTCAGGATCTTCAGACAATTTCTCAATTATATCTTCTTTGGGATCTTCAAACAATTTCGCAAGTCACATATTCTTTGGGATCTTCAGATAATTTCTCAATTATATCTTCTTTGGGATCTGCACACAATTTCTCAAATCATATCTTCTTTGGGATCTTCAGACAATTTCTCAAATTATATCTTCTTTGGGATCTTCAGACAATTTCTCAAATTATATCTTCTTTGGAATCTTCAGACAATTTCTCAAATCACATCTTCCTTGGGATTTTCTTACAATTTCTTAATCTTATCTCCGTTAAAGTTTGCGGGTATTCTTTAACTCCTTGGAATTTTTCTGACAAATCCTCCATCATATCTTCGATAGAGTCTTCTGATAGGTTGTTTTTTTCTTTTCGCTGGAGAAGTTCGGTTGTCTTCTCAAAGTATTTTTGTTAATACGTCCTAATATGACTTATTATGTTGTTTTTCTTTTCGCTTGAGAAGTTCAACTTTCTTCTTAAGGCATTTTTGTTAAGACATCTTGAGATGGCTTAATCTGTTGTTTTTCTTTTTCACTTGAGAAGTGCGATTTTCTTCTCGGAGCATTTTCATTAAGACTTTTTATTTAGTGCTCATTTTGGTTACTCAATTATGCCCAGTGATGTTGAGATTCTATGATATTTCTCAATCTTTATTGTTGTGTTAAGACATTCTGATGGTGCTTAATTGCTTTCTTCTCCTCGTTTACCTCTTCCTTGACCCTGTAGTCAAGATATCTTATCTGCTTTCTTTTCTGGCATTGGTATCCCGCGTAGGGAATTTTTTTGGGTTCATTTTAGTATTCAATCCTCTTCCACCTTGAACGTTCGCAAGTTGTCGCTCTTTCTCACTTATCAGGTTTAAGATGATTGAATAGGGGCAGCTGTTGCAAACCCCAAAATTTACCCTCTTTATCTCAAACCTAATTGGCTTATGTTTCTCTAGCATGCATATTCTTTCATATTATTAATTCAATAATATGGGATTAAGGTGCATTCTATTGGTTCTTCTACAAGTTATAGAATATGTTTGTGTGAGAAAGATCTGATATAATGTTTTCCTCTACTCATTCAAGTTACAAGGAATTCTCATGTTTCAGGACATCTCAATATGTCTATCATTTTATCAGATGATTGAATTCTCCAGAATATTGAACTTCGTCAATATGCCGATTTAAGTAAGATGGATTTCTTTTTCAAGGGGTTTTGAACTCAAGGATAACATACCCAGGGGTTGCTTGTGGATTAAGTTTTGGATCTAAATTTCAGAAAGAATGAATATCTTGATGGTTTTCATTGTTTGAGAAAGAAATTATATCTTTAATGACATTTTTAAGCGGACATCATTCCATTATTTGGCTCATGATGAAGCTTAATGAAGAGTGTGGTCTTGATTTTGGGGAAACTACTTGTTTTCAATAAGGATCTTATCTTATGTTTTGATTTTCAAATTTGAAATAAATGTGGGTTTATTTGATTTGAATTTGGATTAGTGAAGCCCATTCACAAGAATTTTGAATTGTTTTCTTCAAACAGGTTTAAGATACGAGCTCATGATACAAAGCTTTCAAATATCCAAGGATTTGTTTATATCGTTAGTCGCTATAAGGAAAAATGTTACTAAGGATATTATATTATGCCTATTCTCAAATTGCTTCTCAAGAGTAATTGAATTACATTGATAGAAATTTATAGTTACAAAAATTCAAATTTTAAACTTCAAGCTACTTCGTCATGCTACAGGACCAATTTTACATCAATACAAGCTTTATGGCCAAAGACTTCAAGGTTGCAAGAACATAAATCTTGTTGTTTGATTAAGTTTCAAATTTTAGAGTTTGAATTCTTACATGACAAACTTTGTACACCTAAGGTCTATGCCAAAATTTCAAGTTACAATGTTCACAAATGTCTCTTCTCATTCATGCTCAAGAATCTAAGGTTACAACAAAGCTTCATGGTTATTCAAGTTTACAAGTAAATTTGAATATACTTATTATAAGTCAAGTTCTAAGTCTTTACAAAACAAAATTTTAATGGTTCCTATCCTAAGTCCTAGGTTTTTCTAGTAAGAAGGTCTTCATATTCTTTTCTTTAAGTTCCATCCAAGAATTCTTCTACAACTTCAAGAAGAAAAGCATACAAAGCTGAGAGATCTCACCGTGAAGAACCAAAGAAAGGTTACGAATCGCCCCACTGAGGAGACAAAGGCTCCAACCTCTTTATATTTTCTTTTCATTAGCTTTAATCGTCACCATCACCGCCGTTTTTTCGAAAAAAACAAAACTAGGGTTTCACTTTTCCCCTTTTAGATCTAGGCAAATCCATGAGAAATCTGAAAAAATAAAGTAGCGATTAGGAACGAGAATGAAGAGAGCAATCAGAATATCAAAAAATTGAAATAAGAGGATCATCGTCGCCGTCGTGAGGCGACTTCTGGCGCGACCAAGGCTTCGTCTCCGACGAGGATGAAGGTAGAGAGAAGAGAGAGCATTCTAGTATAGAGAGAGCAAGAGAACAAGAATCATGTTTTGGCTTTTTTTCATTTCTGTCATTTTTTTAAATTAATTAATCACTTTGTGCCAATTAATGTTTAAGTGTTGTCTTAACATGGTGGTGACAAGTGTCACCACCCTTAATCCCTCCTGGGTGTTTCCATGTACGCATGCCCATGCCCTTACTACGTACCTGCGCACTTTCTACCCCTGATATCATCAGATATGATATTTATCTCATCATCCGATGATCCTCATCAGATCCAGTATTTATACCATTAACTAATGCGACATATTGCCTATCTGTGGTGCACCATCAGAAGCTACACGCACTGGATTATCAGGAGTTATTGGGCTGCCCTTTATTTTGGCCTGAAATTTCTTGCTGGACTTCTTATTAATACCGCCCAAAATTACTTCAAAACATGCCTATTTCTAACTCTCCTCTCTACTTATTTTAATTAATTATGCAAATAAATTGTGTTGATGTATTAAATAATTATTAGTTTCACGATAGTTTTTATATGATAATTATTGATTAAATTATTAATTGATTTTTGTACAATAAAAAAGATCTATTCTAATAATTATTAAAGAATTTAGACATGTATTATGTGCTTAATTACTTTACTCGCCTCGTGCACGCTTGTATGATTATTCACTATTGGACACCACACACACTTGATACAATCAATTCAATTCAATTTACTCGCCTCTTAGTAATGTGAACTTTGTTTCACTTCAGTTTTTTCATAAGAAAACTTTTTGGGATGATAGATGACTCGTTGAGCATTGAGCTCCTCTAGTTTCTAGTATTTGAATCATAGGAAGCTAGTCCTATTGTTCGGTACTTTTCACCCACTTAAAAATCAACTCAATTCACTCAAATCTTTTTTTCGCTCATATGCGATCATCAAACTCTTTTCTTACAAAGAGTGTGTAATAGCCATTTCAAATACGAACGAGGACTTAGCTTTTCAAACAAACTAAACAAGTCAAAAGTTCAAGCCTTTGAAATGTCTAATGCATGATTTTTCTTATAAAATCAACACAACCAACTTAAACATTTTCAAGAAGAACTACGGAATTTTGACTTTCCCATTGCACGAGGGAATACGTAAGCACAAGGTTTCGAAATTGTGGCAAAATCAAAATAATAATAAACAAACCCTTTCCTTATTCCTCTAAATTTTTTTAAATAAACACACTTAAACACTCACGAACTAAATGGTTTCCTTCGAGTACGATGGATGTGAGGGGTGCTAATACCTTCCCTTGCATAACCGACTCCCGATTCCATTATTTTGGTCTCGTAGACCGCCTTATCCTTATTTGTGGGTTTTATCTATATTTTCCTATTCCTTTGGAACAAATATAAATAGTTGGCGACTTTATTGTTTTAAAAAACCGATGAAAAAACCAGTTATAACACAACCCTTAAAAGTAAAGCATATAAAGCAAACAGAAAGCGAGTAAAAGTGATCTAAAGCCCTAAGGTAACCTCTCTTTGGGTGTTCTCCCCAGTAGAGTCTCCAGTTCTATAACATGGTGGGAGAACTGACTTGTTTGTTTTGCTTTTTATCGCAAATTTTTGCGGATAGAAAGAGTCATCATTGACTTTTCTTTTATCCAATAAAAGGAATGTGAAAAGAACAGGAAAAGACCTTCGTTAGATTCTGAGTACGGGAGGCAATTATGAAAAGGGAAGGTATTAGCACCCTTTCCATCCGTAGTTATCTAGAGGCTCTTAATTTCTTAGCTCACTTTTTTGAAAACTTGCTTTCTGTGTGTGTGTGATTTGAAAAGTATTTTGAAAAGTTTTTGGAAAGTATTACGCGTTGACTTTGTAATGATTCTTGTATCAGTCCTCAAGAATGTATACAAAGTATTTGAAAATATTTGTTTGAAAATGTAACTTTGTAATGATTCTCGTATGAATCTATACAAAGTGTTTGTTTGAAAGTATTTTTGAAAAAAGTGTGAGGTGTGAAAAGTATTTGTTTTGATTGGAGCAAGCAAGTAAGAGTCTTATTACCTACTCAGAAAGGTCGTTCTTGTTATTTTCCTTCTCCTTTAGGACAGTGCTATCCATACCATTAGTTGGTAGATAACTCTATTCGTTGGATGTGAAGGAACAGGCGTAGGGTCATCGTATGGTCATTGAAGGCAACATGTAAGGATACCTTAGCAATTCGAAGGGACGATCATCACTTATTCGTAGGCAACAACCGAGGGACGAGATCATATATTCGTAGGAAACATCGAGCGTCATCGAGGGACTATGATTTTTGTGATGATTTAACTGAGGGACTTTTGCTAATGGTACCCCACGTTCGAGGGACATGACCATTGTTTATTCGTAAGGCAACAAGAGAGGATACCTAAAGAGTGTGAGTGTGCACAATGTATTATTTTCAGATATTTTATCTTGATTGTTAGGGTGATCTAAGTTTGATTTTATGTCTTGTCATGCAATCCTATTATCCATACATCTAAGCAGTATATATACGTTTTATAAGAGTGCGGAAAGTAAAAGCGGAAAATAGAGTCCTACGCTATTACATGGCTTTGGGGCAATTACAGAATAAGAGGTGCGGAAAGTAAAGTTTTTTAAATCTAAATCTAAAATAAAAAATATTTTTAGGGTTTTTATTGTTTTTTTAGAAAATTATTTGAAAAGAATTAAATAAAGTAATCAGATCCAAGGGATCCAGAGACGCGTGTATAGTAAGGCGTTATCACAGGATCCAATTTGAAAATATTACACGACACACTTTCATTGGTTGAAGATGTCCATGTCATCGTCTTCAACATCCAGCCTCCCAAAATTGGAGTTCCTCAAACTGTAAAATTAGGCTACATGAGTGGTATCCTTGGATTCGTCTCTTCAAGACGATCTCAACCACATGCTCGCGAAAATTTATCTAAACTGAGTGAAGAGAAAACTGGAAAAAACTCAAATGATAGCGAATAGGATTTTGATGAAATTCTTAGTCAATACTTGATGAAAACGCAAATGGTGAAGATCACAAGGATCAGGGAGATGAGGAGAGGGCAATGATGTTTTATTTTACAATGTTTGATGGAGATTCCTACCTAAACGAAGTTCTTTTCCAGAGCTCTGAAATTGGACTTGGATAGCACGATTCATGAAGCTTCAAGGCACAATTCTTGTTCTTTTAACTTCAGTGAGGTTCAAGGAAGAAGGATGAATGGTTAATTTCAAACTGGAATGGCTTTGAGAGTGAAAACGAAGTTGCAGAAAATCTGGTTTGAGAGAGAGTTTGGCAGGGGTTTTCTGGAAATAAAAGCTTGAGGAAATGAGTGAGGAATGATCTTTTATTTATAGGAGAGTGAGTGATGGTGAAAATGAGAAGGAATTGTGAGATTTGGAGCAAAATCGTGCAGGGTGTATGCATGACGGAAGTGTGACCTCATGTGCATCAAAACTCAACCAAAACTTGCGTTTCAAGGTGATAATTAACTTTGGGAAACTTCTAAACATGATTAGTCACGAAAACAAAGCTTAATTTTGGCTTAAAATGATCTACACGCGTAAATGCACAAACTGATCATGAGTGTGAAACAAGTTTTGAAACAAACTTTGAACTGAGGCCAAATCCAATTCCCTCGTTCATTTTCTGATTTTCTTCGATCCAAATTAAGTATTCAAAGAGTAGAACACAATTAAAAAAGAATAAAATCCAATGGTTGCTTGAGTTGAGATATGTAGCCTTTAGGATTCTTGAAAAAACACTGATTTTTCTAGCCTGACCTTGGTCAAGCATGCCACTTTCTAAAAATGACCTATAATCTTTCATTTTCAAAAATGATCTTCCATTTTAAATTTGCTCTTGATTTTCAAATATGACATGAATTAGACCTCTCAAGGAACATTTGGCAAAAAGAATAACTCCAAAATGCCAAAAATTGAGAAAGTTATGGCCTTGTGAAGTTGATGAAATTTCATGAAATGACCTATAATCTTTTGATTTCTTCAAGCAACTTCTAAACACTTACAATCTTTAAAATTTATATGTAGATAAATTTCACTTCCTCAAGATTGTTGTGCAAAAATAATGACCTCAAGGTGATAAATGATGATCAAGATATGTTGTACAAAAACAATTGAGAAATTCATCAAGGACTTGTAATCTTTTGACTTCATAGGCAAATTTCCAAGCATTTTATCTTCCTACCAATAGAACTAAGTTGTATTAGGCATCCTTAGGTTCATTGTGAAAGAAGAATGAGCTCAAGGAGACAAGGTATGACCAAGTTATGATCCTTTGAAGTCATACAAGATAAATGAAGCATCAATAGAGAGAGTGGGAAATCATAGACTTCTAAAACAATCTTTTCATCAATAAAACTCCTTGGATCCAAGAATATTCATATGAGAAGTCCTCTTGAGAATCAAATGACTTTGAAATCATCCACAAACTTCACACAAACACCAAGATATGGTCCTCAAAATTCCAAAACCCTAATTCAAGGTAGATGACCATAGAATGGTGAATTATTTGAATTTGATGATCTCTTTCAAACATGAAGCATATACTCAAGATGAGAGACCATTTTTGATGACAAGATAAATCTTCAATGGGAGACATACTTTCAAAAATCTTGGGGATTGAGGAGATAAGGCATAGAAATAAACACATGAACCTATTGATTCCTTGAACAAGAAAAATTTGTGCACCATTCACCTACAACATTTGGAGAGTGAGTTATACACACATTGTTTGTCAAACATCAATCATCACATACATTCAATGGTGCTTGGTGATCTCCCAAAGATAAACCCAAAGATAGAGAGAGAGAGAGAGAGAGAGAGAGAGAGAGAGAGAGAGACCATTTGATCTCTGTGTAATGAAATGGTATGAAGTATGAATGAATATTAGGGAAAAAATTGGGGTACAACAATCAAATCTCAGGAGAAGAGAACAATCTGGCAGATGCCTTGGCTACTCTGGTATCCATGTTCAAATTCAAATGGGCTAATGAAGCGCCCGCAATCACAATCCAAAGATTGGATGAGCCAACATTCTGTTTTGAGGTGGATGTAGAAAAGGATGGTAATTCGTGGTTTTATGATGTTAAAAGATACCTTAAGACTCAAGAGTATTCTGAGGATGTATCTGTGACAAATAATAAATCTTTGAGAAAGTTCTCAGCAAAGTTCTTCCTCAGCAACTGTGTGTTGTACTGAAGACATCATGATGGGTTATTTCTCAGATGGGTTGATAAGAATGAGGTTGCAAAGATTATTGAAGAAATGCATAAGGGTGCATTTGGAACACATTCTAGTGGGCATACCATGGCTAAAAAGATTTTGCGAGCTGGATGTTACTAGTCCATCATGGAAGTTGATTGCTTTAACCATGCCATAATTTGTTACAAATGTCAGGTGTACGCTGACAAGGTGCATGTGCCGCCATCGCCTTTGAATGTTCTGACCTCTCCGTGTCCATTTTCTATATGGGGAATTAATATGATCATAAAGATTGAGCTGACTTCTTCCAATGGTCATCGATTTATTCTGGTCGCCATAGACTACTTCACCAAATGGGTCGATGTCGCGTCTTATGTGAATGTCACCAAGCAAGTGGTTGTCAGGTTAATCAAGCACACCATCATCTGTCATTATGGGATTCGTGATAAGATCATTACTGATAATGGATCGAATATCAATAACAATATGATTAAGGAACTTTGTGAGTCCTTCAAGATCAAACATCATAATTCATCCCCGTATCTTCCGGAGAGGAATGGTGCTGTTGAAGCAGCAAACAAAAACATAAAGAAAATTATGCAGAAGATGGTAGTGACTTACCGAGACTGGCATGAGATGTTGCCTTTTTCTTTGCATGGTTATCGGACTACCGAACGTACTTCGACTAGGGCAACACCTTTATCTCTGATATAGGGAATGGAATCAGTGATCCCCGTTAAAGTTGAGATTCCTTCGTTAAGGATCATGAAAAACACAGAGCTTGGTGAAGATGAATGGGTTCAGAATCGGCTAGACCAGTTGAGCCTCATCGATGAGAAGAGATTAGCGGCTATTTTTCATGGTCAATCTTATCAACAAAGGATTAAAAAAGTGTTGGACAAGAGGGTGCGACCCCAATACTAAAAGCCAGGTGACCTCGTGTGGAAGAGGATAATTCTTCCTCAAGGTGATCCCATGGGCAGGTGGACGCCAAACTATGAAGGACCATTCGTTATAAAGAAAGTTTTCTCTGGTGGTTCCATGATGCTTACAACAATGGATGGAGAGGATTTCCCATTACCTGTAAACGCAGACGTAGTCAAAAAATACTTCGCATAGACCCGCTCAAAAAAAAAAGAAAAAGAAAGAGTGGGCTTGAAGAATGAAAAAGAAATGTGTACACCCGCTGGATTGAAAACCCGAAAGGGCGGTCTAGGAAAAAAAGGGAATAAAGAGAACAACTACGCCCCGCGTCGAATCAATGGTCGCACCTCATTTCTACAGCACAACTGCTCCGAAGGGTAGAGGTCAGTCCAGTCATCTTTTTCGGGAAAAGCAAAGTTGTGAGATAATTGAGGTTATAAAGGTGATAGCATGGTTGAAACCCGGTGAGGATCCGTTGTCACATTACCATGCGTTTAGTTTTCCTCTTATTTTGTTTTGCAATTGCCTCATTCCAGGAATTGCCTCCTAACGTACTTGCCTATTTAAAGGCCATTTTCAATCAATAAAAAGTATTTTCAATCAATTATTTGCTTGCATTTTATTAATTTATTTTGTGAAAGACGATCAAAGTTTTGTGATAAAATATTGCATTTAAAAATATTAGAGGTTCTACCATGAAGCAATGATCTTTATCCCAAGTGATACCCCTGTAATACCTTCATAGGTCTTATGATTTGAAAATCATAATTTGGGTTAGCTCTTTTGACATTTCTGAATCCCTATGAAGTTTGGTGGTTACTAGTCTTTACTTTATTTGTTGTGATATAAGTTCTTTCCTGGCGCAACATGTTTAGGTCAGGTCGATACCTATGCCTATTGAAGGCACGCCTGACACTTGTTTCCTTCCAAAGAATACAACATTTTGGTATTCTGCAAAGTCTAGTTGTTACTGGTCTTAGTTTCATTCCTTGGCAAAGTTGGAGTTGGGTCGATGCCAATTCCTTGTAGGGAAAGTTCGCTACTTTTTCCTTCTCACAATATACAACATTTTGGTATTATGAAAGGTTTAGTCGTTACTATTACTTGTTTCCTTCCTAGTGGAGTAAGAGTTGGAACGTGGTCAATTCTTCGTAGGTCGAGTTCGCTACTCGTTCCTATTCTGATGGTGCAGTGTTCTGGCATTGTGTGTGAAGTCTAGTGGTTACTAGTCTTTGATTTGTTGTGTTTCCAGTTCTTACCTAGCACAATAAATTCACCTAAGGACAAGTCCGCAACTTGTTTCCCTCCTCATAATACAGTGTTCTGGTATTCTGCAAAGCCGAGTGGTTACTAGTCTTTATCCGTAGTTATGATTCCAATTCTTCCCTGGCATAATACGTTTCAAATTGGGTCGAGGCTAATTCTTGGTAGGTTCGAGTCCGATACTCGTTCCTGTGTCATAGTGCAGCGTCCTGGCACTATGTTTGAGCCTAGTGGTTACTAGCTTCATGGAGTTGAAACTATTTTCGTGGCTTTTGGTTCGATACCGAAAGTTTGCATTCATCCGTGTTGATACACATGGTCTGGATTCAGATTGTAAATTTTCGAGTTCATATTTGTATTCAATCACCTTTTACCTTATCGCTTGAAAGGTTGGAGCCAACCTCGCTATAGGTTAAAGGATGATTGAATAGGGGCAGCTGTTGTACCCCAAAATTTATCCTCTTCATTTTAATCTCTTTTGGCTTATAGTTCCATTATCATAAACATACATGCATATCATTGATCTCATGGTTATGAGGTTAAGAGCACATCAGGTTGTGGAAGAAACTATGTGTTTCTGCCAATTCGGACTATTTTGAACTAGAAATTGATATTTTTCGGTTCGTATGCTTGATGCATGATCTTCTGGTTAAAAGGTTATCTCGGGTTGGTTCTACGGACGGTGGAACCATTTCACTACGTCCTCCATTTTATCTGTTCAGGCTGAGGGCCAATTCATCAAGGAAGGACTCTGACAATTCATTTCTTAATAAAGTGAAATTCAATTTCTTTTGTGTTTCGGACGCTCCGAAATTCATAACTCTCAGCTCGTTGGGTATTTTTGGGTGATTTTTGACTGATAAGTCCGTCTCGATATTATATCCAACTTTCATTCTTAGGTCGGAAGCTAATTGTGTGAGGAAAGCCTTCGGAAAAATTAATCTTTCAAGTGGAATAAACTGAGTTTTATGGCTGAACCGTGTTTATGGTATACTAAAAAATTCATAAATCCCGACTGGAACGTCGAAATTGAGTGGTTCTAGTGCCTAAAATTCTGCCTTGATGTCCTCTTCAACTTTCATGTTCGGGCCGAAAGCTAATTCCTTATGGATCAATACAGAATTTTATTCTTTGAAGGTGTATTTGAGCTGAACCGATCATTATTTCATTTGATGCGCAACGTTCAAAAAATCATATCTCGCTCAATTTTTATCGAAACATGATGGGACTAATGTCAATAGTTCACAAATTCCGTTGGCTTCAATCTTCGTGCACATCTCGAGTTCGAATTTTGAGCCAAAGATTCCCGTTCGAAGCATTTTCCTTACGTGGCGCCATTAAAATTTTGCATGTGTCAGAAGCTCGAAATGTGAGTTGAAACTTCAAAAAATAATATCTCCTTAACCGTTCATCGGATCGAGTCGAAATTTGGTTTCACGCGACACAATTTGTCGTTCCAGACTTTTTTTGTGTTGGGCCAGATGTCAAATTCGGCACGGTTCTTGAGGTCGGGTACTGTTCACGAAAATTCGTCGGATAAAGGCAATTTGGGCCCAATCTTTAGTCCAATTTACATTAAGCCCAATGTCCCACATATTTACTCTCATAATTTTGGGGGAGAATTTATTTTTTAAATTTCCACTCTCAAATCACTCTCTTTTCTCTCATTTTGCTCTCAACTCAAGAAAAAGTCAAAAAATCAAAGCTCCTCTCTTCCCTCCAAAGCCAAAACCGAGCCACCACACATCTTTGTCGGACCACGGCTTGCCGCTATACTGACCGTCACTCTCCCTCAGCTCCGACCAGCCTCCTTCCAATCAACCTTCGGCCGGTCTCCACGCGACCGATCTCCCTCCGTTCCGGCCTTCTCTCTCGCGCGATATCCTTCGTCCGTCCGCGAGCCGCCCTTCCCGTCTGGACCACTCCTCCCTCCGCCTTGCTCGCTTTCGAACGGTCTCCTCTCCGTGCTCGTTGCTCCGGCCAGCCTTGCCTTGTTCCGGTCATCTTATTCTCCTCAACTTCAACTTACGGTAAGTGCTTTTTTCAATTAAGTGATTCTTGAATATGTGTTATTGTGTATAAAATTGCTTAATTGCTTCATTTTCTTGAAATTGAATTGGAGATATTTGTTCATGTAATAATTGATTCTTACATTGATTAATTTAATTGATTTTACATTTTTATTGCTTGATTCCCGAACTCGAATTGTGTCGAGGTGTAAAATTGATAAACATTGCACATTCATGAGTTGATTTATTTGCACATAAGGTGTTTGTGTTAATGTTTAAATTGTAAATAGCATGTTCATGCATTGATTGTTTGTATCGAATTTGCATGCTAATTGATTGATAATTGAACTTAAAAGTGTGTCAAGGTGTGGTGTAATGCACAATTTCATGAGTTAAATTGCATATTGTGAATAATTGAATTGGTGCATTAAAACATGGTTAATTCTTGACTTGTTGTTGATTTTAATTCATGTGTAACGTTATGTCGAGGTGTGGCATTGGTTGATTGTTGAATGCTTGCATGTAGTTACATGTCAATATGAAATTTCATTCATGAAGCATTGCATTTAATAGCAACATTACATGAGTAAATAAGCATGGTTATGCATTGTTTTAATTCAAACAATTTCGATTTTGGCATGTCAATTATAAAATCGATTGTGTAGAGTTGTTTGCATGTTATGTAGTTGATTTAATATCCAATTCTGTACTCCCTTTCAAAACACAAAACAAGTAGGAATTGGAAATTAAATCGGTTCATGATTTTCACGTTTTTCATGCATTTTCATGCATTTTTGGGAACCAAAGTCCATTTTTCATCAAAAGTCCAAGGTACCAGTACTTGTCCTAGACGTTTTGGCATGTTTTAAAACCGATTTTCATGGTTTCGGAACCAAATTCCATGTGCATCATGCCTAAATAGAGTTTCTGCCCAGCCACATAAAAGTTCCAAAAAACGTCGCTTCCACTTGAAATTAATTAAAACCGATCATATTTTTGAATCTGTTGGCACGTTTGCATGCGACAATGTGATTTTTAGCTTATTCCGACAAGTTGACCTTTTGCTCAATTTCCAAATAAGTGCTTTTCCAAGCCGATTTTTGAGTTTTTATTTCACTCCTTTCATGCTTATTATGCTTGTATATTAGCTTGTGAGTAATTGCTTTTGAGCTTTGTGCTTTCGATAAGCACTTTCCTTGTTAATTCTAACACTTTGTTACCTCTGCAAGGTACTTTGAGTTTGTTTTCGATTATGTAACTTTATGCTACCATGGATGATCGAAAAACAATGCATGTTACTAATTTGTAACATTTGTTCTTTGATAGTGTGTTGCATGAACCGAGTTTTGTACAGGTTGTAACACCCCTTCTAAAATATCCCGGAAATTCAATTATTAAATCAGAGTTAACATAAACGAAAGGGCATTACAATTTGTTAAATACAAAAAAATCTCATTAACATGTCATGCTTTTACTGAAGAACTTTATTAAAAATAGCCAAACCAATAATATGTTTTACACAGCGGAAAAATAGCATAAAATCCGGAATAATTTTAATTCATAATTATTCCAACATAAACCAAAAGGAACAAGTTCAAAACTATAATTCCAAAACAATCATTCCTCAGTGTTACAACTACCAGAGCATGACACTGACACGCGGACAACCTAAATAGCACAACTTAAAGCTATCCTCACCAGCTCCTAAGTGGCTAACACTTCAATCTGAAATCATCAAATTAAGGGTGAGATTTCATCAACAATTAAAATGCATTATACGTTTCTATAAACAATAAAACAGTCAACACATTATTTCACCTTCATTAGCATATTCAGATTGCAGTACACAATTTACAATTCACACAGGTCAATATGCACAATAACAACAACAATGAAATTATAACACTAGAAACCATCCTATCATGTTATAACTCCATATGCAATGCAGACTCAATGCATGTGGTACCAAACGTGAACTCAATTCACACCCTGTTCCGTTTACACCCCAGAAACAGCGTTAATCAACGATTCGCCCATACACCACTAGGACATGAATCTAGCCTCACCACCACTAAACCACTGGGTACGGGTATTGGCTCTGCAAGTCCAATTCCACACAATGAGAATTAACCACCACCAGAATGCATATGCATGCACAACATAAAGAATGCAACATTCAAATAAGGAATATGATATCACAACATCATTCCATACAAGGTTAACACCATCAAACAGCACAGCATAATCATGCATATACAACCTCAATCACAACACATGATATTAACATCTATCAAGTATTTACAACGTCAACGACGAACAATCACGAATAACAACAAATTCCTCATACGAAAATCCATATCAATCCAACAAGATTCAGTTACTAGGTTTTAAAAATGTTTTTAATAGATAGTACGTGCTTCCAGCTTTCCAACGGTTCCAACTATGATTAAATCGGAGTTACGGTCGCAAAGATATGACCAAAACAATTTTCAAAAGTATCTGCCATTTCCTGCCAGCTTGGGTCGATACAAAACCTCATGTGTCAATACAATACCAGTATGAGTCGATCCATGCTTCTCTTGTGTCGATACAAAAGCATCTTGAGTCGACACATAACCCTCTTGTGTCGATAAAAAACTCCCAAAAAATGCTACATGAGTCGATGCAAGGCTCTATGCATCGATACAAGTCTTTCTCGTGCCTCTGGTTTTTAATTGTTTTGTTACTTGTATCGATACATAACATCTTGTGTCGATCCATACTGCATTTTTTCACCAAAAACCAGTTCTGTTCTCACTGTTTGCGATCCCAATCAACCAGAAACTTTCCCACATACAAGGCACATCATATGCAGTAAAAATTATGCATTCTTACATCCAATTAACAGTAGAATTACATCCCTAATCAATCTACAACATAACTCCGCACATAGTAACAATCATTACGTATTCCAATTGGGGTTTTTACGTCGGATCATAATGTTAGGGCATAATCTAGAAAATCCTATATCGGGATTCCTAACATATCATTCCATCCTATTGATTATCAAAACCTATAAGGCATATTAACTAGACAAAATCACCCCTTACCTTGTGATGATTCTTCGAACTCCGATGCCTTTGGCTTTTTCTCCTCTTTCTCTTCTCTTCTCCAATGTACGTACAGTGAAAACCTCAATATTCTCTTTTCCTCTTTTTCCTTTATTTATTCCTTTTATTATTCCAAATAATAAAAATAAAATAATTAGAGTAATTAGAGTGTTTTACTCCACACACCCTCCAATTCAACCTCACACCCCCAACACTTCCATTTATTTAATTAACTAATTAAATCCAATAATTCAAAAATACCAATAATTAAACTTCTAATTAAATTAATAACTAAAATTCTAATTATTTAATAATTGAATTATTTGGGGTGTCACACAGGTGTTTCATCACGGATGTGTCGATACACATACCATTTTACCGCAATTCATTGGTTAATGTATTCTTGCAGGTTTCTACGATTAATTTGGATATGTCTGCTACATATCTCGATCGTGCACACATATGTGTGCACCTTTTGTCTGCATTGCTTGGATGCTTATCTTTTGCAGGTTTCTATGATTGATTTGGATACGTCCTTTACGTATCCTGATCTTGTAGACATATGTGTGCCCTTTTGTCTGCATTGTCTGGATGGTTATCCCTTGCAGGTTTATATGATTGATTCAGATATGTTCGTTACATATCCTGGACATGTATACGATATGCATGCTCCTTTTGTCTGCATGATCTGGATGGTTATCCCTTGCAGGCTTATATGATTGATTCGGATATGTCCGCTACATATCCTGGACATGTATACGATACACATGCTCCTTTTGTCTGCCTTATCTGGATGGTTATCCCTGGTAGGTTTATATGATTGATTCAGATATGTCCGCTACATATCCTGGACATGCATACGATATGCATGCTCCTTTGGTCTACATTGTCTGGATGGTTATCCCTTACAGGTTTATATGATTGATTCAGATATGTTCGCTACATATCCTGAACATGTATACGATATGCATGCCCCTTTTGTCTGCATTGTTTGGATGTTTATGTCTTCAGGTTTTCTATTGATCTTCGGATATGTACGACACACATTTCGATCATGCTTATTAATGCTTCTACGTATTGCTCACCGAATTTCTTTATTGCTTGTCAGCAGTTCACGAAGTTTTCTGGAGTATTTTGCTATTTGCTATAGCTTTTACGCATTGTTATCTGTTTGGTATTTTCTTACTATTTTACAACTTTCTTTACCGCTTTCTTAGATATCATGAGAAGTAGGGTGTTTACCGCTTTCTTAGATATCATAAGAAGTAGGAAAAGAGTGTGGGCTCGAAAGTCGCTATTTAAAGACCTGTAGCAGGCATTCCGCAAATTGTGTGCTACTCGTGTTTGGTTTGTTTAAAATCCTTCCTATGAGTAGGTACTTTTTAGTAAGTGTTTACTATTTGTGCTTGCATAGAGGTATGTTGGTTAGGAAACCTATTATGGCACCATCATTAAGTCCTAATGAGAAAGGCACGCGGAAAAGGGTTAACAATCAACCCCCGCCTAGTTCAGTCTGTGTCATCTCAGCTCACGCGAATCGTGAAAGCTTCCTTTATCGAGTCATATATATAGTGGCAAGAGTTCCCTATTCTGATCCTCCACGCTTTGTCTGGAGTTCGCATTGCCATGCGCTGATACTCGCACTCATATACTCTTCACACTTGGTAATTCATATCAAGGCATGAATCCCTTTCCCACATGAGAAAACTCTTGGTTGACACGGTCTCTATCGTTGTGGATATGCTTTTTCTCCGAGAAAGCTCCTGGTTGACTCGGGTGACACGTCACCCTTGAGGCTATGGTCTTACTTTCATCAGTATCCTGCGCTTTTGTGTATCATTTATTTGTGCATTGCATTGATTGTCTACTCCCTTGCTATCCCTTGGTTGGTCAACCAATGTGGATATTAGGATAGTTTCCCCTAGGACCGCTCGACTAGGATAACTTTCGAGCTTAGACATTAGGATGGTCATCCTTGCATGTCAACATAGGTAGAGATTCTCTTTTCATCCTTGACTTAGAGCCACCTTTGCATGATAACATTACGGATAGAGCTAGATAATTCCCCTTAGATGTTTTTCTTCCCTTTTTGCATAATAAAACTAAAACTTTTTTCTTTATCAAATCTCAAAACATGTTAATAAACTCAAATTCTTTTTGCCAAGGTAAAAACAATCCACCAACTTCAAACCATTTTGTCTTCGTACCTTTTTCTAGGAAACCCTTTTCGATAAGGGTATTCTTTTTCAAATCCAAGCGAGTTGCTAAGTATGCGAGCGACCGAGCATAAGACTTTTGATAAGCTGTAATGCCAAGCATGAATTGCAATCGTAAGGATGCGAATGAAATTTCTCATAAAAAACATTGCAACTCACTAAATTTTTTAGGAGAACTACGTAGTGCTTTGATCCCTAATTGCATGAATGGGGTATGTAGGCACTAAAGATTCGCAACCGCGACAAACACAACTAAAATAAACCTTTCTTTTTGTACATAATCCTTTGCATTCATTCATTTTGACTTAGACGTAGGTTGTAAATAGATACCCACACCCAATAGATAGAAAGTAGAAGTGGATACCATAGAGTACTACGGGCGTGTGGGGGTGCTAATACATTCCCCTCGCGTAACTGAATCCCTTACTCGATCTCTTGGTCGTAAGACTATGATTTCTCCCTCTCAGGTTTACTCAATGTTTTCCTTTCCTCTCGCGGGATAAAATATGTTTGATGGCGACTTCATTGATATTCTATCCGATGATTTCACCAGTAGTTTCACACCACATTGCTATACTAATCTTTAAAACCCTTCCATAAAGAAGATTTAATGGAATAACCTATATACTTGTTGTTTCTTTTCACTCTGGCCGCAAGAAGATTCGACAAAGCTTGATTGTTATTTGAGAAAATGCCAACAAAGATGAAGGTTAAAAGCAAAGTTGATGGTTTTTAGAGAGAGAATGCCCATACCTCCAACCTAAATATTCAAGCAGCAAGTCTTCCAAACAACACTGACAAACTTTTTCTTATCAACATCACTGCTCCATATGAAATTTCTCATATCAGTCTCATTCTTTTAATTATACTCGCAAGTCAGTATAAATTAATTAATTAATAACTTTTTAATCGAAGTTTTATCTCCTTTCTTTAATCAATTAGATAATAAATTAACTTTTTTTAATTAATTAAAAATGCTTTTTAATTAATCTCATACATGTCTTATAGGTTTTAATAAAGTACACAGAGTTTTGAAAAGTTGCGAAAGTGTTTTATTACATTAATCATAAAAATATCTTTTAACAAGCTCGAAAAGCTTAATTTTTTTCTTACCATACAAATAGTTTACTTACAAAAATGGAACTACAACAAAAAAGAAAAATGTCGTATAATATGAAATCACAGAAAAATGAAGCAAGAATATGAAGAAAATAAAGAGTTCAGCCAAAAAAAGGACACTGAGAAAAAGCAACTTTTTAAAGCCGGCAGATTCAGAACGCGCACGCGCGTGATTCCTCAAACATATATATTTCACCTTTCATACGTTACGTTACGTCTTGGTCATACAATGATTCTATTGAAAAATAGTACTAGTACAAAAGAAATAAAATATTTTATAAAAAATAATAATATTATACTGCTCCTTATCCAAAACTCAAATTAAAGTTTAATTTCAACTTACGTAATAATTAACGTTGTATCATATCATATATCAATTGTATATTAATATTTTATCTCTTTTTTATTTTTTATTTTGTTATATAAATTTTAATAATATATTATTAAATTTAAAAATTACGCTTATATCTTTTTTACCACTAAATTTAAGATTTTTTTTCTACTTTTAAATTATTACTCTTATATTTATAATAAAATAAGTGTTAATTTATGTCCTAAAAACACAATTTATTGAATTTAATATAAAACTATATTTTTCAAATATGTGTATTTAATTTTTTCAAATTAAAAAAGTTAATTTTATAATATATTTTTATCAAACTTGTAGTTTCAAGTTCTAACCCTAGTCGTATCAAGGAACAAATTTGTCTATTAGGGTGATGATTCAAAATTTGGAGAAAGATGTTAATGAGAATATTTATTGTAGTTTTGTTCAAATTATTTAAAATGTCACTTTTTTTAGATTTTTTTTTTTAAAAATGTCATATTTTAAAAATTAAGATAATATTTATTGTAGTTTTGTTCAAATTATTTCTCATCATTATGATAGAAAGAAAAAAGTTAAATAAACTATTAAAAAAATAAATATTAAAAAAATAATAATCATTATTTAAAAATAACAACAATCATTGATTATCTTAGTATTTAAAAGGTATTGAGGGTGTGAAGCTCAAGAAAATAATTACTTGAACGATAAATAAGTAATTCCAATAATTAATCAAGATGCAAGAAGTGAATGGGGTGCTGAAGTTAGGGCACTAGGAAATACTTATTCCTTTAATAATTTTTAATTGGTTTTTAATTTTTCTTTTTTGTAGGACATTTCTGTCTCATGGTGTTAATAAGTTGGAGAATATTTAATTCTCCTTCATAATATATCTTACTTACATAAAAAAATTTAGAATATTCGATCTAATGAGATCTAATGAGATGGGAATAGAATTGATGGTGGAGAAAATCATTCACAAAATATTGATATTATAGAGAATTTCTTTTTCCATCTCTTTATTTTTTATGAGTCTTTGGCAAAAAATTTAAAATACCCTCAGATTTTGAATGTGTATATCTGAACTCACCTTATTTGTAAATAAAAACTAGCTTTGCATATGCATATCCGAAGTCAGTTTTTGTCAAGAAAATGTGACTTCGCATGTGCATATGTGAATTAACTCCATAATTTGCTTTCACGGTGTTTCAAATATGCACATACAAAGTCACGTCATAAATTATGTTCAGATATTTTGGATGTGCATATCTAAAGTCATTTAAATATATATGCTAGCGTGAACAGACTGCTCCACGCTTCTGTTCTGCTTTGCTAAAGAAACCCAAAAACCAATTTTCCCCAATCTTTAAATTTCCACTCATTGCAACTGAGTTTGAAGAAGCAAAAGCTTCATTGAAGTCTTTTCTACTCATCTCCAAAGCTTCAAATTTGTGTAAGTTTTCTCCATTTCTATTTGATCCACTTTACAATGCTATAATAGGTTAATATGTTAGTTAGAATCAATTGCACTATGTAGGTTGATGTTAGAGTAGTTAAATATGCGTGTTGGGTGAACAAATACGGTTTTGGATGATTTAGGTCACGAAGATGAAGTTGTTCGAAAATGGATGCTCGTAGGTGGTTTTGGATGTGCATATCCGAAACCCCTTTTCACCGGTTTCAGATATGCACATCCGAAAAGTTGTCTGAGTTGATTTTTTTCCCTTTTTAAAACTTGTTTCCTTCATTCTTATTAACGATTATTATTTTGCGGGAAAATGACTGACAACCCAAACCCGAACAATAGGTTGAGACAAGGCAGGCCACGCCAGGATGCCTCTGCTTGACATGAAAGAGCTGGGCAGCTAACCAGGACCCGAGGACGAGGTCAGATTCCGCAGGAGGATATTATTCGAGGATCCAGTTTTGTACCGAGGAGTCGTCTGTCTTTGGCTTCATCATCTCACGCACTTGAGCAGATACCAGGTGAGGAGGAGGTACCCGAGCATGTTGAGGTACCCGAGGAGGCTATACATGATACATTGGTTGCCCGACTACGTGCAACAATGGAGCAGACAAACCTCAGTTATCCAAGAGGTTCTTCTAACGCCGCTCTCTTGATCTAGTATAATGATCATGTCGCTCAGTATGTTTGGGTGGGAGAGGTATATTTTTTATTGCACTTTTTCATTTTAATAGTCTATGCACAAATATTATTTTAACAACTAACATTGAGGTTATTTTTTGTTTGTTACAGGAATGGTTGCCCATAAAGTTCGTGAACCACTCACGGAAAATCTTTGAGCTATTTAAACCTAGGGTGGATTGGTTCAATAATGTTGTTGTTGGATCTAGACTTGTCGGACTATGTGGTACTTATTAAGTTATTATAAGCCACGGCATGCATAGGGCATTTCTTGAGATATGGCGCAAGGAGACGTCATCTTTCCACTTTCATGTTGGGGAGATGACGGTCACACTAGATGATGTGACATGTTTTCTCCATCTACCTATCAGAGGGAGACTACTCAACCATTCTCGGGTACCACGTGTTGATGTGGCTGAATGAATGGTCGAACATCTTGGAACGTAACCAAAAAAGGCAGCAAAAGAGTGCATATCAACTAATGGGTCACATGTCAAGTTCTCCACTTTGAGCGAACTATGTGAACCACATATGGTTGCCGCAGCAGAGGCCGAGGATTAGGGTGATGAGATTTTTGTTTAGTACCACCGATATTGTGCTTTGCGATGTTACTTCATGTTTTTGGTTGACACTCCCTCTTTTTGGACAAAAGTGAAACCTACGTGGATGTGACACACCTCCGACATTTTATGGATTGGAGTACAGTTCATGAGTGGAACTAGGGGGAGCCATTAATGTATACCTCTACTAGACGCTGAATGAAGCTTCAAACTGGAGGACGAGGCAACTGACTGGCTCTTACACACTCTTCACGACACTTTTATTCCAACTATTACATTTTATTTGTTATTAATAATTTGTACTTACATATTCTCTATTTCATGTTTCAGATCTGGATCATCAATCACTTATACCACATTCATGGTTTCGAGCGGAATTTGGAATATAATGATGACATATCGAGGGCTACAAAGTATATCCTCCACGAAGGGAGTTATGTTGTGCCACCTTACCGTGTGTATCATGATCATACTAACCATGATGATATCAGTTGGACACCGTTCGAGGATCACAAGGATATTTTCCCCTTCAACCCCATCTCATTATACTCCGGGTGGCTAGCATGTGGGTCAAATATTATGGTCAGGTATCTTCCAGAGCAGTGCATCCACCTGTTTGGCTTTGTGCAGATGATACCGAGAGGCATACGTGACATGGTGAATGGTCATGGATGTCCACCAGGGTCAACTCATGAAGAGCTCTTGAAGATCCACAAGGTCGAGGTTGACCATGGCATTGATGTCTTCCCGACATGTTAGCGGATACACTCACTTGAGCAAAAGGCATTGGATAGAGGGATCATTGATAGTGGCGGTCCTGAGGTGGTGGCCATCGTTGACAAGATGGTTAGTGAGGTATCCAGTGCGACATGATATAAAAGGCAGAGGTGGTCACATGGAGTTAAGATTTGACATACACAATAACAATAGTCTATGTTATTTTGTTTTATTTTTACCGATGTAATATTTTTACATTACGCATTTTCTGAACAACAAATGTATTATACTTATCTACTACCCCCATTCTCATTTATAATCAAAATTTGACTTTCTAGATTCATTGCTTAAATGATGTATTCAGACTATTTATAGACTAGATAATTCAATTATTTAATGAACCTAGAAAGTTGAAATTTGCTTATAAAAGAGAATGAAAGAAGTATTTATTAACATCTAATCTAATTTTTATGTTCGTTTTATTTTTTGTCCAAATCATATCATTTTATATTTGCCCGTTTATTAGGTAATGGTAATGATGATGTTTTAAGCAAAACTGGTACAAACATGCAAATTTTCAAATATGCATATCTAAAACCTATGTTTTCATATACACATGGTGGTTTCATATGTGTTAGTGTTTTTAGTTGGCATTAATTTTGGTAAAACTAGGCTATAGCAATGTCTTGATAAATGTCATGACATTCAGAGATTGAAGATAAATCCTACTTGCTAAGGATGTTAAAGAACAACTCGTAATGGAAGCTAAAGTGTCGGAAATTCTGCAGAAAACAATCTGATGTCATAACAGATGTTATGACATTCAGTGTGACATTCTGTTCTGCAGAATCTGTTTTTCCTGAGACTTTTCAGGAAGTTTGTTGAGCTGCTAAATTATGTTTCTTTGTTATTAGAAAGCATGCTCACGTAGCTGCTAGGTTAATCTTAGTTAAACCTAAATTGGTTGGTGAACAAACCATGTTTTTAGGATTAAATTAAGTGAACCCTAACTATCTTTATGGAAGCCCAAACCAAGTTTCGTGGATCGCTTCTATAAAAGGAATTCAACCCTTATAATGTCTCACTTTTGTATGTTAGGAGAGTTAACAGTTGTATTTTGTGTAATTCTAGTTTCTCTTGTGAGCCAAGCAATTATCAATTGATAAGTGTCTTGGACTAGGATTTGTTTGTAAGGGTAGTTTATCACTCAAAACTGTGAAGCACGAGTGTTTGTCTCTTGATTGAAAGCTTTGAAGCAAGATCAAGATAGTTTATTGAAGTGTGTCTTCACAATTCAATTATTCAATAGGTTGATATCATGCTGTGATTGAGGGGAGTGAGTAGGAACTCGGATCTAAGTAGGACTTAGGTTGAAGTTGCATTGGGTAGGTTTTAAGTGAAGGAGATAAACTGGTTGGTTTATTCCCGAATTAATTCTACTAATAGTGAATTTCTTCCCGGCTTGGTAGTCCCCGGTGTAGTTAGACACCGAACCGGTAAACAACTTATTGTGTTCTTCTTCCTGCTTATATTTATTGTGTGAATTGTTAGCAGTGTCGGATATGTGTTTATCACACACTAATTTCTCGAATATGCATATCTGAATGGTATTTTTGGGATTTCAGTGGTGTTTTTTATTATATAGGGGTGACTTAAGAAACTCCCATAATTATGCTAGTGATGAAAACAATGATAACCAGTGAATCCCAACAAACAATATTCAAGAAAGTTGATCAGAACCGGCTAAGTTAAACAACTCTCGTTATGTGGAAGGATTGACAAATAACTATGTTGCAAGAGGTAAACAAAAATCTCACAAGCTGCATAAATAGAGAGAAATTAGGAATGACACATCAAGAATACTCTGGATATGGTTATAATGGTTTGCAATAAGGATCAACAGATATATTACGGGTTCTAATGGGGTTTATCAGACTTATTGTGGTTGCCTATAATCTAGTTGATTATATTAGATTATGTCCTTGTGTGTAGGTAAATCACCTTGTGGGATGGACTGAAGTAACTTAGTTAACAGTGAACCAATGTAAAAGTAATTGTGTTCATCTATTTTTTTTTCACGTTTTATTTTTGAGTTGCAAAAAGATTATATTAGGTGGAACCCAATTCAAACCTCTCTTCCTTATGTTTCACGCACCTTCATTTGGGAAGATTGACTAAGAGGTTTATCGAGATGTATGAATTCAATGTTGCATATGAAGCTAGGAAGGCATTAAGGGCCCAACAATTCGCGGACCTCCTAGCCGAAATGGCTTTCAAAAAGGTATAATCGACACATTTCCTGACAGTATTTAGCGACGAGTCATCCCATAGTCAAGGAAGCAGAAGCAGAACCGAACTTATTTGGGGAAATGAGGTTGGATTAACTATCAAGGTGTGCATATGATTCGAATTTTGACCACTAATAATACGAAGCGGTGATAATTTACCTTACACTAGTATCTAAGATGAGGGTGGAGAGTAGTAAGTTGAATTTTTTTTTTAGTTAAGACTTGTTTGATTTGGCGTTTAAAGCTGCAAACGCACGTTTAGCTGCTCTCGCACCGTGATTTCAAGAAGCTACAAAGTGTAGCTTCTAGCCAAACGTGCGTCTTGCTGCCTTTCCACCGTGTTTCTAAACACACTATTAGTAATGTCGCAAATTAAAGAATAGACTCTAACCAAAGAACCAACCATCATTACAATGTTATGTCCGATTATCTAGAGAAAAGCTAACCAAATTCAAGATATTCAAGATAGAGCATATTTCAAGAGAAGAAAACACTATCCAAGTTGGCCAGTACAAGATCTCAAGAGTATATCATTCATTTATTCAAGAAACTATGAACAACCTTAATATAAAAGCCCCAAAAATGGTGATGATGATGGTAAAAGATAACGAACATACATCCTGGACAACATTCCCAAAATTTAAATTTTTGAGAAAATTGAAGTGTAACATTAAATTTAAGTAATAATGAACCTTCATTAATGCGTTTCTTAATCCAAATAATCAACTATTTTGACTTGGACCACTCAACAACTACTTTTATCTAATGGTTCAATTTAATGCATGCAAAACACCATTCAATGTATTAAATACACACACAAAACTTTAAGTAGAAAAGATTCAATAACAAAAGACTATAAACAATGGAGTAATATATAAATCATCTATTTTGATTGGAACGGTTTTAACTTTAAAAATCATCTGAATTGTAAGAGAAAAATTGTGCGGTTCGATTTGATTTGATTGATTTTTAAAAATAAAATTGAATCAAACTAAATCAAATTAATGCGATTTAAATTGGTTCGATTTATTTAATTTTTTATAAAAAAATTATTGAGTCATATATATATATATATGATAATATAATTTTGTGTTTAATCATTAACACATTACCATAAAAAAATCTAAAATTAATAGGAAAAAAATTATAATTTGAGACATAAAATTGCGTATTATAATTTCATCTAAATCTAACGAATGATATACATAAGAATGCATTCTTAAATAAATACTATACAAAAAATATAATAAAATATCTTTTGTGAAAATAGTATTTATAAATATATAATATTTTATTTTTTATGATATACAAATAATATGATAAAATATACGGATTAGTAAGATTTTATAATATAATATAATTTAATTCAGTTCAATTTACGATTTTTTTTCCGAATTAGTTTGATTTTGAAGATCCCAAATCATACAGGATAAAATTGAACTTCTCCCATTTTATTTTCAAGTTTCAGAAACGGTTGATTTCTTTTATAATTAAAGAATAAAATTAAACCAGTTTATGAAGAGAAAATGAAAAAAAATTGAAACAACTTACTCGTCAAGTCCATACCTATATTCATAAAAATAGTTTAGTTTTTTAATGTTAGTGTATAGAATAAAAATAATTATGAATTTGAAATATATCTCTTTCTCCAAATACGTATTTAATTTTCAAAATTGATCCATCGTTCAATAAACCTAACTTAACTTTACATGCAAAAGATAAAAGATGTGTCTAAGACGCGGTTGGAGAAGCGAGTGGGTCTAAAATTAGACGAAAATACACGCTGCCAAAATGATAAGAACCAGATCTCTGACTAGAAAAGGAATGCCATCATGCTGATACCCACACGCTCACATCGCAGTTCCCGCTCCCACCAGAAACCACACCCACTCTCTCTCAATCCGCGCGTGTACCCACTTTCCTACCTTTCTTGTTTGTTTCTTCTAAGGTGGTCCAAAACCAACAGCATCAAACGGGTGTCAAACTCTCGTCGGTTGTCTACCACGCCGCCCAACATTCCCAAAACTCCAAACCGTAATACACAACTCTATCACTTTACTATACTACTAGTAGTTCAACATTTTCAACAAATTTTAAATTACTTTTCCATAATTGTCTTATTTTGTAGTAAAACAATATTAGTATAAGATAAATATGGTTAATAAATGGTATAAAATTAACAAAAATTGAAAACAAAAGTAGTACTAGTATTTTCTACTCTTTGCCAAGTAAAGCTAAGGAAAATGTCATAAAAAAATGCTTGATGTGAACATGTAGCATTTATTTCAACGTGTGAATCTAGCTCAATAACGCATATAGTACCACTACTCATAGATCACATCAATTAATAAGAAAATTACTAAAATTAATTATCATAATAAGTAACTAATTTTCATTTTTTTTCCTTCTAAAATGTTAGATAAACTTACATTACATACATCACAGAGAAATCATAGATAGGTAGATAGATCCTCACCTTCATGATTATAACTAATATGATACTACTAAAACAAGATTATGCTAATTAGATAAGAACCTAAAACGACGCCGTCAAAGCATGTCGTTATTGCTACACTTTTTCTAGGGTTTTTCATAGCCACAACGGTGGAGGTTCGTTCAGGTCAATCGGGATCCCACGACGAACAAGTCCCAAGTAAGCTGCCGTTGGGGAGTTCTCAACCATCTGAACTCTGGCAGAAACCGGAAGAGCACCGTCATTGCGCCTCTGTGCAGCGAAGGAGGCGATGGGTGGAGGCGGAGGGGGGTTGAAATCCTTGAGAACACCGGTTTGGAGAAACTCGGTGAGAACTAAGCTCCGCGAAGGGACTGGTGGCCAAGTGGTTAGGCCAGTAGAAGGAGCGTTGAGGTCGAGGCAAAGTCCGCCGGTGACCGGAGCCGGAGGGAAGTTTGTTTTAGCTTTAGCTCCACGGAGAGAACGAGCGGCGCCGTCGTATGCAAGGGCGGCTTCTTCAGGGGTGTCAAATGTACCCAACCAAACACGGGTTTTCTTCCAGGGATCACGAATCTCTGCAGCGTAGCGTCCCCATGGACGCTTTCGAACACCTCGGTAGTGTCCTTCACGGTTTGCAGAAGAAGATGAAGAAGCCATGAACAAACAAACAAAGGCAACAGAAAAGAAAAACAGAATAGAAAGATGTGAGAAGTGATATGAGTTTATAAAAGTGATGGGACCCACATTGGCTCCCGTAATTGTCGGCTGGCCGGCACCACTAAAGCTTGTTCTATCACTTTGGTTTGTGTTTTTCACTTTGTGTTTATGTTTTGTATATATAGACACACCAAATCACACGTAGTGGGGAACAAATTTGGATAAATAACGGAGAGCCGTTGGTTTAGAGGTTGTGAAATGGAGGGTTGTGATGGAAGGATATGAAAAAGAAAGTGGGAGAGCCGCCAGCTGATAAGACGTGTGGGTGGAAGTGGGCGGTAGGGGTATGACGTAAGCCCTAGTGATGTGGTACGGTGATTCTGAGCGGCGCCTGACATATTTTTAATAAAAAATTTATATTTAATGTTGTTGTTTTTTTTGGGATTGAGATGTTTCATTAGAGATAGAGAGGGGGGAGTTAGGAGTAAATGGGAAATAGAGTTGACGTAATGAAAGGGAAAAGTGAGATGAGGTGGATGAATGTGATTGGAGGAGGGAGAAAGTGGGGATGAGAGAGAGTAGCACGTGGAATGGTGTCTGAGTTGCAGGGAACAGGTGAAAAATGGGCCACATTGGGGAGATGAGAAGATGGGCTGGTCTCGTTGGCGTGTTTGACTATGTTGTTGTTGTTGGTGGTGGTTGGGCTCTGTTGTTGTGGTTGGTTTTTTGTGTTGGTTTAATAAATAATAATAATAATAATAATAATAATAATAATAATGAAAAAAAGAAAAAAGAAAAGTGGAGAGTGCAGTGAGTGGTGAAAGTCAGGGGCGGGTGGGTGATTCAGATTCAGAGTGAGTGAGTGACTGCAGCTAGCAGATGGCCACACTGTGTATGCCTACAGATACGGATGAAATAATAAGAATCGTCATTCGTCACGTGAACACTCTTTTTATTTTTTCCTTAACTCAAATTATCATATCATAGTACTTTGTTTACAATATTAATAACGTTTATGATTGGATAACAAAGTCACAATTTTAATGTAGAACCAAATTGATATATTGATATGAAAGTTAATTCATACCACATTTTTGTGCGAAGTGATGTTATAGGGTACATGCAACCTGTAAAAAGAGGGTACATGCATCATGTTGGCCCCCTCTACATCTGTCACTAGATTGAGATTAGGGATCAGAATCCAGCTTAAATAGCTTAGGAGTATTATATTTAAAAATTATATGTGGAAGTAGTATAAAACAAACTTGATATGCACTTCATAAAATAATATGGGTCCGAATGAATAGAAATATCAAATAATAAATTTCATTGCTTTTTCTAAATTTAAATAATTAAAGTTTATATAAAAATAATTTAAATTACTTTTTCTAGATTGTTAAATTAATTTTTTTAATATATTTATAAAATTAGGAATTATAATATTGTTATTTATAAGTTTTTAGATTTTATGTAAAAATTGAATATTTCTGATGTTAAAAAATTAAAAGTGCCCAAAATAATTGATATGAATATGTATTGATTATCATAACACGTTTATTTTTCATGTTTAACCATTTTATATGGAACAATTTTGAAAGAAATACATTTCACAGTAAAAACAAAAATTGTGTTCAATCTTATCCGTGAAAAAACTTCAATCAAGCTTGTGTAAACATGTTTTCCTCTGTGCATCCTTACACTAGAATAGAATATCAGTTTGATATTAATCTCCCATAATGTGACTAGATCAAGAGATTCATATGTGCTATCCATATTCTTTTATTCTCTAAATTTGACTAAATTGATTTTAAACTTAATAAAAAATTGTTTTAACTTTTTCTTTCAAAATCTTAGTTTTAAAAATATAAAAACTAAAAATTACTATATTTTGCCAAATTATTTAATTAAAATTATAATAAATTTTTTTTATTTTGTAGAAAAATTATTGTCTCAAAAATCACTTGTAAGTACTTTTCTAATATATTTTTTAATAAGGATATAATAATATTTTTTTCAATACCGTTTTAAAATGAGTGTCGTTTTAATTATTAAAATTTATTTTAGAATGAATATTATTTTAATTTTTTAATGTATAAATAATTATTATTTTCTCAATTATATTTTATAATTATTATATTTTGCACTATTTTCGATATATTAATAAAATTAATTCAGTTAAAATATAATACTATTACATTTTTAATATGTATGCAAATACTAAAATTCATTTTGAAACGGATGGAGGATTGTCTAGTGGAGTATCATTGTGTACTGTATTTTTCTTTTTGATTGGTTTATATATTTAGCAGCAAAAAACGAAGCACTTGGATGATTTCATTTGGACCGTATTCTGTTGATTCTCTCCCTGCACGAGGACAAGTTAGGTGAGTTTTTAATCAGAAAAAGAAAGTTATAGTAATATTTTGAATTATTTTTTGGGACCTGTTTTGGTTTTACTTTGTATTCATTATCATCATGATGACGATGATATGATAGGACGGCAACTTTATAGTGTAATTTCTTCACACTTTATTTTCCTCTGTTGAACGCTGGGATTACCACTGTAACACTACACTATTTACTCTAGTTTGTTTCTTGTGTCTTTGGCTAGCTTCAATCCACTTCTCTGCACATGTTTTTACAATACAATAGGTGTGACATGACATTATTTTGGTCCACACCTAAAAAAACTACAGTATTATAAATATTTTTTAATATTCTCTCTTTGGTGTAATTGGCTAAACACGTGTTTTAGTTTTTGTTGTTGTTGTGCAATTTTTAATTCATATATGTAGATAAGGTAGAGCAGAGAATATTACTGTAACAAAATTGAACATTACTAGTAACTAGTTCTAATAAAGCTAACTTGATGATCTACTAAGTGATAAAAATTGGGAATTTTTTTTCGAGAATTTTCTTCATCTATCTAGTGGTTTTCTCCGATATTCTTGAAAAATTAAAAATACTCTCTCGTAAATGTATTTACGAATTTATCTTTCAGGGTGTTTTGTAAGTGTACTTACGGATTCACCGCATCCATGATTACACGGAAGATCCCGACTACGACGCCTCCATACCAAGGGCTGTCAAGTTTATTCTCAACAGAAGCAACCAAAATATGCTTCCTTACCGATTGTTCCTTGATCGTACTGCTCATGACGACATTAACTAGACGTCGTTTGCGGACTACAAGAAGGTTGTGGCATTCGATCTCATCTCATTATACTCTAGTGGCTAGCTTGTGGGTCGAATATGATGGTCAGGTATCTGTCCGAGCGGTGTATCCTCCAGTTTGGCTCTGTGCATATCATACCTAGATCTCCTTTCTAGGTTGCTCCCGACACCATGACACGGCGGGATCTCGATGACGTCTTCCAAGATTGAGAGAATCATGTGGTGCTAGAGGAGTATCAGAAGATGTGGGCATCCCATATGTGTCACTGTGTAGAGGGTTACGTGACATGGTTCTTTAGAGTGTCATACCCTATCATGACACCTGATGCTCTTGGACGTCCATTGAGGCCAACACATGAGGAACTCTTGGGGAACGAGCAGGCCCAGGATGACCATGCGATTGATCTAGTGCCCATCTGTTAGCGTATCCGCCAACTTAGGAGGGGGCGTTGGATGCAGGGATTATCGATGGGAGCGGTCCCCAGGCGGTTGCTATGATGGAGAAGACCGTCACTGAGGCAGACCGTGCAGCGGAGTACCGCAGGCAGAGGAGGGCACAAGGGATTAGGATTAGGAATACACATTAGTCTTATGTTTTGTTCTTTGATTTTGTGATAATTTGATCGTACTTACTTTCGGAACAATTTATGTAATTTGATATTTATGACTATTTTTCCCATCACATAGTAATATATTAGTTGGTTTGTGAAAATAGAATGCGACTTATTTGAATTTCTGAAAACGAAAATATAATGCGATCTATAGTAAAAAACATTGTAGTTTTAAACATTTTTTAACACATTCAGAGAAAATTTCGTAAGTGCACTTACGAATACACCTTTCAGGGTGTTTCGTAAGCCTTTTTTTTTAAAAAATTCAACGTTAAAATAATAAAACGTACAAAATAAGGTGAATTCGTAAGTGCACTTACGAAACACCCTGAAAGGTGAATTTGTAAGTGCACTCACGAATGATATTTTTGGTTTTTCAAGGGTGTGGGAGAAAATCACTAGGTGGGCTAAGAAATTCCCTAAAAGTTTCTTGCATGTTTGCTTCCATTTTTATCATAATCATAATCAATTTTAGAGATATAATACTGATTTGAGATTTTTTTTTCTATTTAGTGGTATTCTTTAAGGTCTCTGATGAAAATTTTAAAATATCGTAAGATTTCGCATGTGCATATGTGAATTAACCCATAATTTATCAAAAATAGTGTGACTTCGCAAGTACATCTGTGAAGTAACCCATAATTCTTTATTTTGCAAGTGCATTTGCAAAGTCTAGAAATTGTTTTAACAAAACGAACAGAACAAACTCCAACCTCTTTCTATAAAACACCAAATTTTATCACTTTATACTCCAAACCCTAATATATATACTACCCAGACTCACTCATTTGTCTCATCTCTCTATTTCAACTCATTTTAGGTCATCCCAAATCGTCTCCAAGCTTTCAAATTTGTGTAAGTTTTCTTCAATTTATTTTGATTCACAATGCCATCCTGTAATAGTTTATTAGGTTAGTTTGTAAAAATTACATTGTGTATGTTGGTGTTAGAATAGGTAAATGTAGTTGTTTGGGTGACAAAAAATTGAGATTTGTGTGTTTTAGGGAAAGAAGCTATTAGGTTTTGAAAATGACTGTGTGCAGGGGGTTTCGCAAGTGCATTTGCGAACTCACCATGGACCAGTTTCGAGAGCGCATTTGTGAATTCTTCTCTGAGTTGTTTTATTTTTAAAACCTAACAATTATAATTATTTATTTCAGGAACATGGTTGACAATCAGGACCCAAGTAGGCAGTTAAGACAAGGAAGGCCAACCCAGACTGCCTCTACTTGTCGAGAGAACCGAGTAGTAGGTTAACCGGTCTTGAGAACGGGGTTAGGCACAAAGGGAACAATTGGATGTAGCTTCCCCCTCAGCACTGAGTCGTTTGGATCATGCGTCTACATCTTGCGTGCACGAGTATGTACCTGATGAGTCGGAGTTGGCAGAAGTGTTCATGGTGCCTGAGGGGGATGAGGTACCCGAGAATGTTCTGGTACATGAGCAGGCAGAGTAAGGCCATCCAAGAGGGCCATTTGACACATCCATCTTGATTTACTATCATGATCATAGCACTCTTCATATCATTTTATTTTTTTACTCAAAAATACGATCATAACAATTATTACTTATTTTTTATTTATTTCAGGAATGATTGCCCATAAAGCATGTGAATCACTCCCAAATTTTTTTTGAGTTATTCATGCCTACGGCTGATTGGTTCCATGATATTGTGATTGGATCAGGTCTTTCCAGATTATGTTGTTTGGGTTATAACACTTAACCACAACATGTAGGGGGATTTTACTGAGAGGTGATATAAAGATACGTCGTCTTTCCACTTTTTTGTTGGGGAGATGACCATCATCCTTAATGATGTTGTCTGCTTGCTCCACCTACTTATCAGATATAGGTTACTTAACCATCAAAAGATATCACGAGTTGAGGAGATTGAGTGGATGGTTGAGTATATGGATTATAATCCAAATAGGTCATATGAGGATTGCAGAGCCACAAATGGGACGCATATAAAGTTCTCCCATATGAATGATTTGTATGAGGAGCACCTGGTTGCAGCATCAAGTGCCCAGGAAGAAGAGGATGATGTTTTTATTCAATATCACTGAGTCGGTGCTCTACGATGTTATATGATATTCTTGATGGCACATCTGTATTTGTGGACAAAAGTTGGGCCTATACCGATATGACCTACCTCTGATATTTTATGAACCTGACTACAGTTCGTGAGTGGAACTGGGGGCCGCTATTTTGGTATACCTCTACCAGAAGTTGAATGAAGCTTCAAAATGGAGGACGGGGAACGCTCATTGGTTCTTTAACGTGTCACACCCTCTCATGACATCGGATGGTCTTGGACGTTCACCTAGGCAAGCTCATGAGGAGCTCTTGGAGAACCATCAGGCCGAGGATGACCATGTCATTGTGTAACACCCCTTTCTAACCCCAATTAAAATATAGCATATATCATAGTAAAATAGCATGCATACATACAAAGGGTGTCACATGTCAATTTCCATACAATAGAAAACCAAATAAAACAACTTCAACATGCACCTGGTCATAATAACACTAATCAAACTTCATGTTTCACCACATTATGCACATCACAGCGGAATAAATCTTCAATTTTATTTCATCAAATATAAATATGATTATATCATATACTATAATCATAAATGAACATCATAAAATGAATTCATAACATAATCAAGTCATATGAATTCAAGCATCGACACCAAGGCCACACTACATGTTATCTGAAACAAACAAATCAAATGAGAGTATATAATAATATCTCATAACAAACACGAATTCAAATTATCCTCGTGTTACATAGACCAGAGCAATGACTCTCTACCTAAGTAAGACGGATAAAAGCGAGTTAAAACTCCTCAAGTAGTATCGTGCAAAGAACCACTATCCTCGGAACCTGCACGATGTCGCATATAATATCACATACAATAGAAGGGTGATAATTCACGTTATTATGAATATATATAATATAAACAATGTTCATAACACACATATAATCCTAGAATTCATCACACTTCGTATTTATCTATACAACATGACTTCACCAATACAATTATCAAAACAATTACCAAAACAATTATATCAGATAGTTAAACCAATTATCACATACATCTCACGTGAAGTAAAACATCACTTAATAACAAATGTGACTCATGCACGTGGTACCACCATGAACATCAAGCTCACCTTGCTTCTGATTCAATATTTAGAACCAAAGTAACGTTTCCGATCCGAACAAGACCAAAGCCCTTCAATATGAACATATAGTTCACCGCTTCTATTTCCATATAAGGATCAAAACAACCAACCGGAGTTCAATCTCCCTATGAATGCATGTGCAATTAACCAACAACATATGCAAATTAAGATCATCATTAATCTTAACCATCCAAGTATATCACAATGATTCACCTCGTATGAATCATTCCACCATTGCACAAGCAAACATATACCATATCATCATCACCATTCACGAATAACATATATTATACACACCAATCAATGTCATTCCCAACAACACGCCAAAACGCAACACGCACAATATTTCATTATCGCATATTACACGAAACACACATAAATAGGTATGAATTCAATAAATTAATCACCTACTAGATTTCAATTTAGTTTTATTAGATAGAAAATAATTTTAGCTTTCTATCAATATAAATGGCGCATTAATCGGACATTTGAGTAAAAAATTATGACTTTTTAAAGTTTTCAAAAATTATTTTCAACTCAGTGGTAACCGGTTCCCATAAAGTGGTAATCGGTTACTGCACAATACAGTAACTCATAACTCAAAATGCCCCAACGATAACCGGTTCCCATAAAGTGGTAATCGGTTACTATATGAAGACAATAACTTTATTTTCTGCACAAAGGTGTGGTAACCGGTTCCCATAAAGTGGTAACCGAGTTCCCACGCAGCAGACTCAAAAATACTAGATTTTCTGCTACGAAATCAATTTTCTTTTCATTAAAATCATATTTGAAACATACCCAAACATGATAATTGCTTGTAATCAACAACACACATCATACAACACAATTCCAACACATTTAACACACCAATTTCATCTATTTTCATGGATTCCTACACAAACCCTAACATGTAAGATCTAAGAAATTGAACCATTAAATCCCTAACATGTTACTACCTATTACATACCATACACACCCATAATAACAAGGATTTTCCCCTTACATCTTGAAGATAAATTCCTATGTTCTTTCTTATTTCTTCCTTTTTCTCCTCTTCTCTTCTTTGCTCCTCTTTTCTCTTCTTTTCTTTTATGACAACAATAACTCTAATTCCTCTTCTTACTACTCTATTTTCTTAACAGGCCTAATTCCGTTACCCATTTCTAAATATGACATAAAGTCTAATTTTAATTATTTTCTATTCTTACTCATAAACCCAATTATCTAAATATCACATATACTCAAATAATTCAAATATTCACCAAATAACACGATTTAAATGATTACCATATAATATAATAATTAATAAAATAAATAAATAAATAATGGAAATTAAAAACTGGGGTGTTACACATTGATCTATTGACGATTTGTTAGCGAATCTGCCTACTTGGGCAGGAGGCGTTGGATACATAAATTATCGAGACGGACGGTCCTGAGGCGGTTACCATAATTGAGAGGATGGTCAAAGAGGCATCTAATGCACTGTAGTATAGCAGGAGAAGAGGGCACAAGGAGTTAGAAATAGACACACATAGTAGCATGTGTTATGTTTTGTTGTTTGTTGTTGTAGTAATATTTCGACTGTACTAAGAAATCGTTTGGCCGAGCTTTTTTCGATTGTAAAAGTTACTTTTAAATTAAATTTAAAAAAAAGAACTTTATAAAAAAAGTTAAAGTTGTTTGATAATATTTATAATTTTTCAACTTTAATTTTTTTAAAACTAAATCGTTTGATACATATCTATACTGAAACATGATTTACTAAAAAATATATAAAAATTAAAATAAAATACTTCTATGTTACTAAAAGATATTAAATGCATTAAAAAAATTATACAAATATTTTTTATAAATATTTAAAAATTTGTGAAGATAACATTGGCACGTGAGTGAATAATTTTTTTTAAATTAGAAAAATTAATATGGGATGAATTATTAAAATTATGTTTGATTGGATAATTAAAAAATAATTTATAATAATATGATAGTATAAATTCGAAGATATAGAATTATGTACAAGTAAATGATCCAAAAAATTATTATAAAGTTATCTTCAACAACTTTAATAAAAGCTCATTAAATTATATTTTTATTTTTAAAATACATGGGGGCTTTTGTTTCATGGATTGCAAATTTGTTCCCAGGAATATGAGTTGGAATATTTTGCATTCTCACGTTTCTTTCAAATTTTTCAAAATTATACCTAGGAACCTTTTATTGCCAGGAATATATTTTACACATAATTTTATCATTTTTTATTCTCATGTTATAGGATGGAAATCTTACATTCCTATGGGAATAAGAAATAACCACCCATAACTTTCCACTCCCAAATGTTTTAACTCATATATTTTATATTTTATATTTTATATTTTATATTTTATATTAATATATTTTATACATAATCCAAGGAAATTAAATTGTTTTACCAAACACATAGATGAAATAAAATTCCCAACAATAATATTTCCAAGAATAACATTCCCGGGATTATATTTTTAATCCTTGAAACAAACACACCCCATGTCACTTATTTAATAAGCAACCTTTTCTAAATATTGTTTGGCCATACTTCTTCTTTAAAGTAGAAGATAAGTTAACAAAAAGTCAGACCAAACAGTACCTTATTTTTCGAATAATTTATGTATAAAATTATGTATGGATATCTATTTTGAGCATATTGTTATGTTCATTTTATATTTTCAATCAAATCGTAAAAAAAATTATCCGATTGTGAAATAGTGGAATTGATGTAGTTTTAAAAAAAATGACACAAAAAGTGTGACTTCACAAGAGCACTTGCGAAATGTATATTCAAATTTTCAGTGGTGAAAATCCCCACTACTAGGTGTAAAGAAAAATTCCTACTCATTTTGATGATTTTGAAATGTTGATTTGTTAAAAGTAGAAATGATTTTGTTGGATAATTTTTACACTAAAATTTATTGTCCAACTCACTTTTACATAAATGTATACAAACATAAATCAATTCTACAAAATTCAATTTTTTTAAAATAAATTCTACCACACTCAATTTACTAGAATCAATTTTGTTTACCGTCAATTCTGTTGAAAGTAATTTCTTGTGTTAGAAAATATTTGATTTGATTTAGGAGGGTGGAAACAGTTTGTTACACACATATTTGATTTTAGATTTAGATAGATTTAATTTAAATCTAAAATAGAATATATTTGATTTGGCTTAGGGAACAAATCAAATATATTTGATTTGGCTTAGGTAGCAAGCTAACCTAAATCTATAAATAGAAGGAGTAACCCCTATTTTTTGTAATTGAATTCATTCACAGTATTTTGCAGTTGCAAAGTGAATAATAAAGTTTTCCATAGTTTGTGGGCAGAGAGAAACTCTGCAGAAAATAGTTATTTTTTCTTCTTCTTCTTTCTTTAATTGTTTATTATCATTTTATGGTGATATCAATCTTGTTGATCAAGATTGGTAGAAATTCATCATGGGTTTTAGTGGATTTCCAACATCTGGTATCAAGAGCTCCGATTAATCGATTCAAGGGAAGAATAATCAAGAACGATCGTAGAAGAAAAATTCACGATGGTAGTGAGTTATGGGAATGAGAATTATCCAGCAAGTCTTCCAATTCTAAAAGTAGATAACTATGAGAATTGGTGCAAACAGATGAAGGTTTTATTCAGTTGTCAAGGTCTTTGGGATCTTGTAAAGGATGAAGTAGAAGAGCTTGAAGAAGATGATGCATAAGAAGAAAAGAAAGAACACATAGAATCAGAGAATAAGAGTTATAAAGCTCTCGTTATAATTCATCAATGTCTGAGTCCAGACAACTTCGAAAAGGTCAGTGATGTAGATTCCAAAAAAGAAGCTTGGGAAATTCTTGAGAAATATTTTGGAAGCGTAGAAAAGGTGATATAGGCGAGGTTACAAACTCACAAGAGAATGTATGAATTGCTTCAGATGGAAGATAATGAAAGTATATCTAATTTCTACACCAGAGTTACAAAACTAGTGAATCAAATCAAGATATATGGAGAACCATCAACAACAAGAGATGTTGTTTCAAAGATTTTGATATCTTTGGCTCCTAAGTTCAACCACGTGGTGGTGGCTATAGAAGAGGGAAAGATTTGTCGAAATTGACAAAGGAAGAGCTTCAAGGGACGCTTAAATCTCATGAACAAATGATGAATGAAAGAGCTGCAGGAAAATCAAAGAGTGATGTGGCTTTGTAGGCACATTCAGCAAAAGAAACCAAAGGCAAAGGAAAGTGGTTCGACAGAGGTAGAGGTGGCTACAACACTTCGAATGGTAGAGGAAAACAGAATGAAGGAAACGTGTCGACCAAGACAGCCAAGGAGGTGATGTTGCAAATAGAGTAAGAGATGGTGGTCGACAGCCTGACAAGAGTCACATTCAATGTTACAATTGTCAGAAATATGGTCACTAATTTAGTGATTGTCCAGAGAAGCGAAAGAATAAAGAAAGTGATGCAAAGTTCGCTAAGTATGAAAAGAAGAGATGTTCTTGATGGTCACAACAAGAGATGAAAAATTCAAGGACCAATGGTACTTGGATTTAGGATGTTCATCACATATGTCTAGAAGGAATGATTGGTTTGTCAATCTAAAGCCTTCAATGAAGAACATGGTGAAATTTGAAAATGACAATACTCTAGTAGCTGAAGTTATTGGAGATGTTATGATCATGAGGAAAGATGGCAACAGGTCAGTAATTTCAAATGTGTTATACATTTCAGGCAGGAGGAGAAACCTGCTTAGCATAGGGCAGTTGGTCGAAAAGAATTACAAAGTGACGGTCGAAGACAAGATGATGAGAGTTGTAGATGTGAATGGAGGACTAATATTGAAGGCTCCTATGTCCCAGAATAGAACCTTCAAGATCGAACCTAATGTGATGGAGCACAAGTGTCTTTCAACTGCAGCTAGCAGAGACGAATGGATATGGAATTATCGACTAGGCCATCTCAACTTCAGAGACATCAGAGATCTAAAGAGGAAAAATATGGTTTAAGGATTGCCAAAAATTGACATTCCAAATGAAGTGTGTGAAGAATGTGTGCAAGCGAAGCAACACAAGAATATCTTCAGCAAGGATGCAGAAAGAAAGTCGAAGGCTATTCTCGAAGGCATATACTTTGATGTATGTGGACCAATCCAGGTGGATTCGCTTAGAGGTAATAAATACTTTGTCACATTCATAGATGATTTAAGTCAAAATTATGGACTTACCTGATCAAGAAGAAAAGTGAAGTGATCAAGTATTTTCAAAGTTTAAGTCTATGGTCGAAAGACAAAGCGGTCTAAAGCTCAAAGTTTTGAGAATTGATGGTGGTGGAGAGTATGAGTTGAAAGATTTCGACATGTTATGTGAAAAGGAGGGGATTATGCATGAGGTGGTGCCACCCTACACTCCATAACAGAATGAGACTACAAAAAGGAAGAATCGAACCATCATGAATATGGTTCGAAGTATGTTGAAAGGCAAGAATATACCTAAAGAGTTTTGAGGTGAAGCTGTGTCGACTGCAACTTATATTTTGAACAGATGTCCAATGAAAAAGCTAGAAGGAATTAATCTAGATGAATGTTGGTCTGGCGTTAAGCCTAGCTTGAGTCATCTGAAGGTATTTGGATCTATTGCACATAGGCATGTGCCAGATTAGTTGAGAAGAAAACTTGATGACAAGTCAAGCCAAATGATTCAAGTAGGATATCATTCGAAAGGAGGTTACAAGTTGTTCGAACCAGTGAATAAGAAGATTGTGCTCAGCAGGGACGTGATCATAGATGATCTGAAAGAATGGGATTGGATTCAAAATGTCAAGAAAGATTCAATGAGAATTTTACTTGAAGAACCAGAAACTCAAGTCGAAAGAGAAGTTCGACAAGAGGAACCAGCAGTTATAGATCAACCAAGCACAAGCATACTTCAAATAACAAGACGCATACTTGCAAGGTTGCAAGATTGTGTGGTTACATCAGATGATGTGGTTGATAACAAAGGTGAGCTGGTACATTATGTTTTCTATGCAAATGTCAAACCTGTCAATGCAGCTGAAGCATTGAAAGATTCGAAGTGGATGAAAGCAATGAATGAAGAAGTGAAATCCATCAAAGACAACAACACTTGGTCACTTGTCGAATTGCCTCAAGACAAGAATGAAATTGATGTCAAGTGGGTATACAAAGTGAAGATGAATCCCAAAGGGGAAGTAACTCGGCATAAAGTAAGAAGGCACATATGTCAGATGGACTTAAAGGGTGCATTCCTGAATGAACCCTTAGACGGAGAAGTTTATTATAAACAACCATTTGAGTTTGTGAAACATGACGAAAGGAGTGCAGATTGAAGTATTTAGAAGACTAAGAGCTATGATGAATATAGATAACTTAGACACAATAAATTAGGTGGTGTGTTGAAAGTAATTCCTTGTGTCAGAAAATATTTGATTTGATTTAGGAGTGTGGAAACAATTTGTTACACACATATTTGATTTTAGATTTAGATATATTTGATTTAAATTTGAAATAAAATATATTTGATTTGGCTTAGGTAGCAAGCTAACCTAAATCTATAAATAGAGGAAGTAACCCCTATTTTTTGTAATTGAATTCATCATAGATTTTGGTGGATTTCCAACAAATTTAAACATACACTTCATCGATCGAACTTAGAGCCAAATTGTTTTATTTTTTTAAGATAATTTTTGTAATTTTTCTTATTTTTATTTTTAAAAAATTCAAATAATTTTTTAAATAAAATTTCAAATGAAAAATTAATTAGATTAATTAGTCTTTGAATATTATGATAAGTGTTTCATTATTTTATTATAATTGTTTTTTAATATCAGTTTTTTTTTTAAATTACTTAATTTTAAATAATTTTTCATAACGATCATTTTTAAAATATAATATTTTATAAATAATATAATTTTGATCATTCATCTTCGGTAAATTATATTCTTTTGTATAGAATATCAAAATTAATTTTTTAAATTTATAAAACATAAATTTAATTTTTTAATATTTAGAAAAAAAATTATTGATATTATTTTATAAAAATTCTTAAAGATAAAATAAACAAGTCCTTTTTTCAACCTCAAATTGGTTATAGCAAGACCATTTATAATGGGATGTTGAAAAAATTATCAATAGTTGAATAGATATAAAAGAGTATTGAATAAAAAATTGAAAGTGAGGTGGATTAATATGTGTTAAAAATATTCAATATGCTGAATAAAGAGGAAGTGAAGACATACATCTCTAAAATTAAATATTTTGTAAAAAAATATAAATTCGAATATGCATATTAAAATTCATGAAACATTAAAAAAAAAAATTTGTCAAGGATATTTCTAAAAAAGACTAAAGAGTAAACTAAGAAATCTTTGACTTCAAAAGAACTTACTATACTTATTCGGTTGTGAAATCTGTTGATGTAGAACTTTTTTGCCTCAATCATTTTTTTCAATCTAATAAGTGTGCTAAGTTCTTTAGGAATCAAATTTTAAGTCTCTTATAAAAGAAATTTTTGATGTATATGCTCTTTCTTTTATATGTTTGTTAATATGAGAATAGTGGTATCAAATTCCGAGATGATGGAGGGGAAGGGTTTGGGTAACTTTGAACATTCGGTAACTTTGTTTTTATCTCTCTCTAAATTAATTTCTCTCTCTTTAAATATATTATATTTTATTCATTTATTTTCCTTCTATTTTACCTAAAGTTACAAAGTTACAACAAATAGTAAAGTCACTGAATCCAACCCCATACCGGAGGAGACAACAGTATTGAAATCTATCTGAAAAGACCCTCGAAAATTAGAATATTTGGATGGTGGGCTATTATCGATATACTGCCATCATGGATTCAGTTGGTTAAGAGAAAAATAATTCATGGCAGTCAAAGCAAAAGTTGTGTGTTGTGTTGGAATGAAGATGAAATCCTTTTTCATCTATGTTTCAACTGCAGCATAAGCAGGGAGGTATGGAGGAAAATTTATGAATGGCTGGGGCCTGGGACTGTCCTTTATGGTATTGGTAAAAATTAGATTCAAAACACAAACTATTTTTTTCTACGACTGATTTTGGATAACAAAATAATTTGATATTTAATAAAATTAATGAATATTTTTGTAGTTTAAATATACTAAATAAAAAAGCAATTGGTACAAACAATATAACCGCTTTCTTAACAAAATTAATTAAAAAAATATCAAACTTTCATAGTTAATAGGTAAATTGAATACATGAATTCATATTAATAATATCTTAAGTTAGAACTGTTAAAATAAAGAGAAATTTATCTTGTACTCCTACAATTATATTTATACTCTTGCACAATTTTTTTTATCCAAAACCTCTTATATAAATAATTTTTATTTTTTTCTCACTTTTCAATAAAATTTCGAAACACCTAAAAATATGTAAATTTGAACATATTTTCAAAATTATTTGATTTACAAAAATAAATACTGGAATATTTTTTGAATGTGTTCCAATTAATTAATTTTTATACCATAACACTTTTTGAAAGTTATCTGATAAAAAAATTCATACCGAAATACTTTTTGTTCTGATTGGATAACTTTCAAAAATTCCAGAAAAAAAGTCAAATTGAAACAGTTTTAAAAATATTTTGGTTAAATATATTATAAAATTGGACATATCTATAAATGTGTTTTAAAGATTTTTCATTTGCTGAATTAATTCCAACAATGGGTTAAAACCCGTAACCTAAAATGAAGATAACCCTTTTAAACCGTTGTTAAAATTCATTTAACAATTTATAAAACCGTAACACTTTAAAAAAGTGTTACGATATCATAACATATACATCCAGAACACTTTTAATAAGTTTTTAGGTATGATAATTTAAAAAAAAAAAAACAGTTTCGTTACTTTAGGTCACGATTTTAAACTGTTGCTGAAAATTATTTAGAAATTGTTTTAATTGAAACACTTAAAAAAATTATTCTGATATCTTAATAATATACTTAATCGAAACACTTTCAAAAAGTGATCAAATATGCTTATTTTTCTGAAATTATTTTTGTTACTTTAGACAACGATTTATAAGTGTTGTTGAAATTTATTTATTAATTTTTGTAAACCAAAATACTTTTTAAAAAAATGTTCAGATTTTATAATACATTTCGGAAGACTTACTTTTTAAGTGTTTTGGAAGACATGATTATAGATATAAAATTCAAAGTATTGGGTGAATGGTAAAAATAAAATGGTAAATTAATAAAAAAATATTAAGAAATAAAATTGACATTTTTTAAAAAATTATAAAAATAAAAATACAAATCTAATTATAGAGATAAAAAGTAAAATTTTCATATCCTATTAGATAATTGTTAGTAATGGGCAAAGAATTGGTTGACAAACGGATGGATCATTTCCATATAAATTGAAAAAAACAATAATATGAAAAACATGAATATAGGCATATTTGCACAAATATATTATAGCGATATTTATACCTAACAATTAATAAACTATCAAACTATTAAATAAAAAAAATTATTTTGAAATGAATTTCATTTTTACTTTGCAATATAGTAATAATAGTTGTTTTTACAATTGTGTTATATAATTATTATTCTACACACTACTTTTAATAAATTAATAACATTAATTTAATAAAAATGCAATGTCCATGAAAATATAATTGTATTCTTTAATCTCTGAGTAAAAATTTTAAACGACATATATTTAGTATATAAAATTAGGATGAGTTCTTTGACAAGTTTAAGTGTCATCCAATGAGTCAATTTTCTTTTATTAGCTTTTTCTGTTTTGGCAATATTCCTATTTTAGTCACCTTTTTTTCTTCTTCTTTTAATCATTTAATTCATTGATTCTTGCCATCCACATATTAACTATGCAGTTTAAAATTTTCGATTTTTTTTCTTTTTTCCCTGTGTCTCAACAGCCATTAACACAGTTACCCATATATTTAATATATTTATAAATGTCAAATTGAACTTGGACAATGAATTTGAATTCTTAGCAACTTTTAAAGCTGGCCTTTCACCTTCATTTGTTTTAGCGATGCAATCCAAATAAATGATATTCTTTCATCTTCCATGACAGAATCATTGAATCAACAACGTAAACGATTATGAGAAAATTTCAACCGGCATAGTCCTTATCTCTTCCGCCAGATTTTCATGAGAAGCTTCTATCGCTTCAGATTCCAACCTTGGTACCTTAACAATTCATTCATTCGATTTTGCAAAACCTGATTCATGTCTTTATAAATGTTTTCGATTGTTTCCCGTTCAATTGCAATTCCTCTCCATTCTGAATCCCTAAATTCCCTTTCTTCTCTCACGCTATATCTTCAATTTTACGATTTGCAAAAACGCCGAAGCATACAACATCAGGTTCGTGGCAAGGTGTGTGGTTTGCAGGGTTCACTGGGGCTATAGGTTTGTTGTTGTTGATTCACGATGATGGTATGAGTCTAAAATTTCATTACTAAAACCCTAATATCCATTCGCTAATTTAATTTGTTTGATGTGTTGTAGATTTATTAGATCTGAATCCTGAGGTGTTGTTGTTCAAGCAATGAGGGTTGTATTTACTAGGGGTGCCAAAATGGATGGATTGGATTGTTAATAGATGAATCAAAGCAATCCATTAATCCATTGAAACTTCCTTAAATATATCAAATCCAATCCATCTATTTAAAAATAAAATCCATCCAATCCATCTATTAACAACATTTTAATGGATGGATATCCATCCATTCAAAAAACATATAAATAAAAAAGTTTCAGTTTTAAAAAAAGAAATCAGTTTTTTTTTCAAAAAAAATAAATTATTAATTTTTTTCAGAAAAAAATTCAGTTTTTTAAATAAAAGTTTCAGTTTTTATAAAAAAAGTAAATCAGTTTTTTTAAAAAAAGAAATTTCCAGTTTTTTTCAATTTTTTTTTTTTTTAAATTTCAGGTTTTTTAGAAAAAGAAAACATCTTCTTTTAAAAAAAAAATTCCAGTTTTTTTTGTGGAAAAAAAATAAAATTTTCAGTTTTTAAAATTTTTATTTTTTACTTTTTAAAATTTTCCAGTTTTAAAATTTTCAGTTTTTTAAAATTTTCAGTTTTCTTACTTTTTAAAAAAAACTTTAAAATAATTTTTTTTTCACTTTTTGAAAAAAAATCTGTTTTTTTTCAAAAAAATAATTTTTTAAGTTTTTTAAAACAAAAATTCAGTTTTATTTAAAGAAAAGAAATCAGTTTTTCTTTTTTAAAAAATATCCAGTTTTATTATTATGGAAAAACTTATTTTCTTTTTGGATTTTTCTTTTATCTAAAATTTTTTTTTTAATTTAAAAAGAAATAGATTTATTTCATCTGAAGAATAATTCATTGGATCATTAAAATGTGGTGGATGAATTAGATCAATCCATATATATAAATGGATGGATTGGATAACCCATTAACTTATTTTTTCATTTGATTGATGAATTGGATGAATTTTTTGGTGAATGGATTGAATGAATTTTGTTTTAATGGATTCAATTGTCACCCCTAGTATTTACGACAACTTTTCTCTTGCTTCTTTTGTTTCCTTATGTTTTTTGCAAGTTCAGATTGTTGTTGTTGGTTGGAAGCAGGGTGAGATGCAAATATATGGAGGTTGAAGCTATTGTAGAAGATGAAGATGAATGTAGTTTTTGTGTTGTTTCTATTGTATTGTAAAGAGATATATGTTGAAGATTTTGCAGTTTAACGAGTTTGTGTATTAAAGCTTTTGTTTGTTTGATAATTGAAGTTGTTCTAATTCGTTTATATTGTACATGCTTTACTATTACTATTTAGTAATATTGTTCTTTTTCTAAAGCAACAATATTTGATCAAATCTTGAAAACTATTTATGTATGTGATAGTTTCAAAATTAAAAGTTTCTCATTTTTTTACTTTATAACACAGTAATTTATTGAGTCATCGCAACTACAAAATGAGGAAGGTACACAGTTTGAGTATAGATTTTGGAACCCTTTCTGTTAAAAGTTGTCAACTGCAGTCCTTGATGGTTGTGTTGAACACATTTGGATTGTAAGAGGCTTCATTTTCTTTAACATTATCTCTTACATGACATAATCTGACTATGTTCTGTATTTCTATATCGAAATCTGGTGCTAAAGTCCATTACCTATGAGCTGCTTATGGAACACCTGTCTCTCATATGTGTCAGATATTGTTGGTCCTGTGAGTATTAATTAAATGTCATCTATTTTTAACAATTTGTGATTCATGAATATATTTAGTATATAAAATTAGGATGAGTTATTTGGCAAGTTTTGTCAAGTGTCATCAAATGAGCTAATTTTCTTTTTTTAGCCTTTCTTGTTTTGGAAATTATCCTATTTTAGTCATCTTTTTATTTTTTTTTTCTTTTATTCATTGATTCTTTCCATCCACATATTAACTATGCAGTTCAAAATTTTTGAATTGAACTTGGATGATGAATCTGAATTCTTTGCAACTTTCAAAGTTGGCCTTTCACCTTCAGTTGTTTTAGCGATGCAATCCAAATAAATGCTATTCCTTCATCTTCCATTACAGAATCATTGAATCAACAACATGAACGATTATGAGAAAATTTCAACCGGCACAGTCCTTAACAATTCATTCATTTCAATTTTTCAAAACCCGATTCATGTCTTTATAAATGTTTTTGATTGTTTCTCGTTAAATTGCAATTCCTCTGCATTATGAATCCCTAAATTCCCTTTCTTCTCTCACGCTATATCATCAATTTTACGGTTTGCAAAAACACCGCAGCATACAACATGTGGTTACGGGTTTGTTGTTGTTGATTCACGATGATGGTATGAGTCTGAAATTTCTTTACTAAAACCCTAATATCCAATCGCTAATTTTTTTGGTTTCATCTGTTGTAGATTTATTAGATCTGAATGAATCCTGAGGTGTTGTTGTTAGAGCAATGAAGGTTGTATTTACGACGACTTTTCTATTGCTTCTTTTTTTTCCTTATGTTTTTTGCAATTTCAGATTGTTGTTGTTGGTTGGAAGCAGGGTGAGATGCAAATATATGGAGGTTGAAGCTATTGAAGAAGATGAAGATGAATGTAGTTGTTGTGTTGTTTCTATTGTATTGTAAAGAGATATATGTTGATGATTTTTGCTGCGTAACGATTTTGTTTATCGAAGCTTTTGTTTGTTTGAAAATTGAAGTTGTTCTAATTTGTTTATACTGTACATGCTTTACTGTTACTATTCAGTAATAATGTTCTATTTTATAAAGCAACAATATTTGATCAAAGCTTGAAAACTATTTCTGTATATGATGGTTTCAAAATTAAAATTTTCTCAATTTTTTAATGTATAACACAGTAATTTATTGAGTCATGGCAACTACAAAATGAGGAAGGTACACAGTTTGAGTACAGATTTTGGAACCCTTTCTGTTAAAAGTTGTCACCAGCAGTCCCTGATGGTTGTGTTGACCATATTTGGATTGTAAGAGGCTTCATTTTCTTTAACATTATCTCTTACATGACATAATCTGACTATGTTCTGTATTTCTATATCGAAATCTGGTGCTAAAGTCCATTACCTATGAGCTGCTTATGGAACAATTGTCTCTCATATATGTCTGATATTAATGGTCCTGTGAGTATTAATTAAATGTTATCTATTTTTAACAATTTGTGATTCATGAATCTATTTAGTATATAAAATTAGGATGAGTTATTTGGCAAGTTTTGTCAAATGTCATACAATGAGCCAATTTTCTGTTTTTAGCCTTTCCTGTTTTGGCAATTATCCTATTTTAGTCATCTTTTTATTTTTTTCTTTTATTCCTTTAATTCATTGATTCTTGCCATTCACATATTAACTATGCAGTTCAATTTTTTTGAATTTTTTCTTTTTTCCCTATGTCTCAGCAGCCTTTAACACAGTTACCCATATATTTAATGTATTTATAAACGTCAAATTGAACTTGGACGATGAATCTGAACTCTTTGCAACTTTTAAAGTTGGCCTTTCACCTTCATTTGTTTTAGCGATGCAATCCAAATAAATTCTACTCCTTCATCTTCCATGACAAAATCAATGATTCAACAACATGAAGGGTTATGAGAAAATTTCAATTAGCACAGTCCTTATCTCTTCCGCCATAATTTCATGAGAAGCTTCTATTGCTTTTGATTCCAACCTCGGTACCTTAACAATTCATTCGTTTCGATTTTGCAAAACCTGATTTATGTCTTTGTAAATGTTTTTGATTGTTTCCCATTCAATTGCAATTCCTCTCCATTATGAATCCCTAAATTCCCTTCCTTCTCTCACGCTATATCTTCAATTTTACGGTTTGCAAAAACGTCGAAGCATACAACATGATGTTCGTGGCAAGGTGTGTGGTTAGTAGGGTTCACCATGGCTACAAGTTTGTTGTTGTTGATTCACGATGATGGTATGAGTCTGAAATTTCATTACTAAAACCCTAATATTCATTCGCTAGTTTTTTTGTTTCATCCGTTGCAGATTTATTAGATCTGAATGAATAATGAGGTGTTGTTGTTCGAGCAATGAAGGTTGTATTTACGATAACTTTTCTCTTGCTTCTTTTTTTTCCTTATGTTTTTTGCAAGTTGAGGTTGTTGTTGTTGTTGGTTGGAAGTTGGGTGATAACATGAATTTATATAGCATAATTTAGTTTAATTAGCATAAATAATGTTAGATGTTTTGTTTAATTATATTGTTTTATTTTCGTATTACACTGTTATTTTAATGTTTCAGGTATTTGTATTAAATAAAGATTGATTGAGAAAAGAAATGTAATTGAGAAGAAAATTAATTAAATAGGGAGAGAAATGAAGAAAGGGTGTTATAGTAATAGGAGGAGGTGAAGAGCAAAAAGGAAAGGAGGATTCTGGTACGCAAGCCCAGCCCAAGCCGAGACGACCATCTCTGGCTCCTTGGAGGCGCCCGCCTCCCAGTCAAGAGGGCCCACCATTTGCCACGCAGCAAAGTGAGACGCACGTGTCATAACTTATATTCTCTATTACTCCACGAGGCTTCCTTCCCCGAGTACGTGTGCTTTGAGAATATGACATTTAAGGCATTACACGATCACCAATTTCCTACAAGATTGGGATTAGAAGTTGCAAAGAGAGAATATAAATACAACGTACAAGACCAATGCAAAGGGGTCGGCATTTTTACCGAACAATTGCTTTCAAGTTTTTCTTTTCGTATTTCCATTTTCAGTTTGCAATTTTATTTTTATTTTCCATTTCCGTTTCTTAATTTTAAGCATATAATATTTTTCTCACAACAACTTCTACACCGGAAATTGTTGTGTACTTTTCGCTGATATAACCTTACGTTAGATCTAGTGCTTTTTATTCCTTGTCGTATTTTTCTTTTGATTCAAGAGTTTCAAGAGTAGATCCAGCCAGCCTGTGGTGGAGTACTCTGTATTTTTGAAGAACAAGATTAATTGCAGTATTCTTATTTCAGGTTCCTAAATATTTATTAGCTTTAATTTATTTGCATGCCATTTATTTGTATGTTTCTGGATATGCCTAAATATATGAAATATTGTTGTTTATGCATGATTGAGTTAGTAAATATGTCTGGCTAAACTGATTAGATATTTGTATGTAAATTAATCGAACCAAAGGAATCCGAAATAAACTGGCCTAATATTATTTTGTTAAAAATACTTTTTCTGGTTTTAGTACCCAATTGAATTTATTAGAAGGTTAGGAAATCAACAGAGCGAAAGTTTGAGATTAAATAAACTAGGCTAAGGTTAGAAACCAACAGAGCGAGAGTTTGAGGTTTAAAACCGGATAGTGGATATTAGGCATAGATTTTAAAGACAACGAAAGCGTTTTAAAATCAATTAAATCTTATTTATTTTCAAAAAGTGTTTTTAAGTTCGGTGGGATAGCGAGAGCATACGTTAGGATTTAATTACATGATCCGATTCAATAGAGCGAGAGTTTGAGATAGGATTTTTAAATAAATATTGTTTGCTGAAAAGAGTTTTTATCACTTAAGAACCAGGCCAGTAGAACTTCGAATTTTCGAAGTTTGATAAATTACATACCGATATCCGTTTAATTAATATTTTTATCTAGATTTAAGTAATTTCTCTTTAATCATCATCCCAAAAGAATTATTGGCCTTAGCTATATATAGTAACTTAGGATAACAGTAGATCGATTTATAGTCCCTGTGGATTCGATATCTTTTAAAACTACGCGATAGACTGTGCACTTGCAGTCCAGATTATTTAGACTACGAAAGTCGCGATCACAGGGTGAGATGCAAATATATGGAGGTTGAATCTATTGAAGAAGATGAAGATGAATGTAGTTGTTGTGTTGTTTCTACTGTATTGTAAAGAGATATATGTTGATGATTTTTTCAACTTAACGAGTTTGTGTATTGAAGCTTTTGTTTGTTTGAAAATTGAAGTTGCTCTAATTTGTTTATACTGTACATGCTTTACTATTACTATTCGGTAATACTGTTCTGTTTTCTAAAGCAACAATATTTGATCAAAGCTTGAAAACTATTTCTGTATGTGATGGTTTCAAAATTAAAAGTTTCTCATTTTTTTACTGTATAACATAGTAATTTATTGAGTCATGGCAACTGCAAAATGAGGAAGGTACACAGTTTGAGTAAAGATTTTGGAACCCTTTCTGTTAAAAGTTGTCAACTGCAATCCTTGATGGTTGTGTTGACCACATTTGGATTATAATAGGTTTCATTTTCTTTAACATTATCTCTTACATGACATAATCTGACTATGTTCTGTATTTCTATATCGAAACCTGGTGCTAAAGTCCATTACCTATGAGCTGCTTATGGAACAACTGTCTCTCATATATGTCTGATATTGATGGTCCTGTGAGTATTAATTAAATGTTATCTATTTTTAACAGTTTGTGATTCATAAATTATTTGAATAACATGTTATGTTTATGTAGATTGGAGTTGTGTATGCAGTAGAGTTCTCCCACCGAAGTGGGCATGATTCAATTTATGAAGGTAACAAGTTGAAGCTGCCTTTCTCGGTGGAACAAAATTAGCCGTGGTTCATGTTTGCAAGTGAAAATGGAGATCTTGGACAAGCATTATATGGTTCCGAAAGCATAGAAATAGAGTTTTTAATCTCCCCTGTTATAACCTGGTTTGGGAACATTGGTATAGTCTCTCTATAATAATATTTCCTATGTGTTGGCAGTTCACTGTATTTGTTCATTGAGAATGAAAAAGGTAGTATAATTCTTAGTGAAATAATTTGTGGAGATGTATGTCAAATGCTTAATCATGAAAGGAAGACAATAATTGTCAAAGTTGTTAAAAATGGAATAAACCAACTCAGGTACCTTCAAGTGTTCCCAAGATCATTGGCTTATAAATATTTCGTATATACCAATTTGGTTATCATCGATATTTGGAATTGATATAAAAATTCTATCATTTGTGAATGCAGATAGATACAAAATCTTCAACAAGATTCTAATCCTCAGGTAAAAAACATACACATGAACTATGATTTTCTTTTGCAGGTGATGTTGTTTTATTTATAGTATACTAATTCATTTTGCTTAAAATTTACTTATCTGTGAAATTGGATTTGTTTAAGTTAGCAATTGAAGTAGCTACTGTTTCAAAAGCTATGTGTTTAATATGTATAATTTGTATTGATTGATTACATGGTTTATGATTCAATTCAAAAAATGATGCTTCTTCTTTTGTTTGTCAAGCTGTGTATGAAGGTTTAATGAAGTTACGTGGATGGATTTTCAATGAAAATTGAGTGTAGAAACAAAAGATGTGGTTGATGATTTTGGAGTTTGGTTCATGAAGGTTTTAACCATAGTGTGTTATTGATTTTAATGTATATATTTCAAGGAGGATAAACCACACGGCTCAGCAAGTGGCCTTTATTACTTCAGAGATTAATGAATTGGTTGCGAAATTGGAAACTGAGTAAAAGGTTACTGTCAAAGCAAGCAACAAAATGCTGCTATAATCTTTATAAGTAAGATTGTTGCTACTTTAAAAATAAGTAGGATTGTTGCTGTAAATCTGCAGTATTAATTTTCTTTCTATGCCTACTGTTAATTCTTTTAGAATTTCGAATAATCATCCTTACAATAATCTATTTATTTAAAGAGTTGATATGCAAAATATATTTATGGTTTTATCGAGCCAATGACAGGAATTTATCCAATTTCATCTTAGAAACACTTTCTGCTTTAGATTACAATTATGTTTTTTTTGGGTTTGTAAATGACAGAATTACTTTTTCATATCATAGATTCATAAAATTGTGGTCAACCTTTAATAATAGAAAGAAAAAAATTCACATTTCATGAGTGAGCACTTGTGACACAGTGAAAACAAATTTGAACATATCATTTAATTTATTCAATTAATACCACACATGGTAGTTTTAAAACCCGGACCGTTCCGGTCGGTTGGATCGATTTGACCATGAACTGAAGAGTAGAGTGGTCTGGTTAAGTTATTGGATCATTGTTGCAATTGATTCAGTGAAAATCGATGTGACCCGACTGGTTCATTGGTCAAACCAGTAAATCAATAAATTTCTTGATCTGATATATTGATCTTTTCATATTTATAATTTAGCTCAATTATATTTTTGATCCCCTATTATCATTTTTCTTAAGTTTTAAGTCATTGTTTTAAAATTCAATTTTATAAATATTTATAATTATATTTTATAATTATAAAATAATGTTAAAATTTTATAAATGAAATTTTATCAAATTTTAAATATAAGATATATAACATTTTAAAACTATTAAAAAATCGTAGTTTTACCAACTAAAACACGAATATGATTTTTAATTTGATCAAAGAGAATAGAGTTTTATATATACATATAACATTTTTCTCTAATGCAATTTTTATTAAACTTATGTATTGTTAATGATACAATATAATAATATGATAAATTTAAAATGTTAAAAAATCAATTATATGTTAGAATAATACTACATCTTAACAAAAGTTTTGAAAAAAAGTATGTTACAAAAATAAAATAAAATTATATCTTTTTATTATTAAAAATTGTGCGATCCGACCAATAATCTACTGATCTGACCAATAACCTATTGACCCAATAATTTGACCAGATTAATAACCAGTCTGAATTTTAAAACATTGCACACATAAATTCAAAAAACAAATATTAATAACATTGTCACACATAAATTCAAAAAACAAATATTAATGACATCGACTTATTTAGCAATGGTTAAGAATACAGTGTATTAAAAAAAATTAATTAATTTACTTTTACTTCTCATACTTAATTTTCAATGAAATGTAAAATACTATTTGGATCACGATAAAGTATAGTTAATTGCATTTTTCATTCTCTTTAATATTATTAAAAGATGCCTTTTTCAAAATTTAAGTCATTACAAAATGCCTTATGAACACTATAAATTTATATCATTAGTTTATATATCATTAAAATGATGCCTTACCATCACTATATATTTTTAGTTGCACTTATCACTACAAATATTATCTTATTATCTTATCTTTTAAAATTATAAATTTATCGATACATTTTTAAAATCATTTAAACGAATTTAGAGGAGATTATAATAAGAGAATTAGTAGATATGTTGACTAAATTGTAAAAAATAAAATAAGTTTATTTAATACAACATTAATAAATTTTAAAATTCATTAATATGTTATCTTTAATAAATTTTTAAATTAAAATTTATTAATAAAGATTTATTTTAAAATTCACTAATAAAGATTTATTTCTATTATATTTCATTTACTAATAAAAATCAAAATGCTTTTGAATTAATGATTGTATTCTTATCACTGTTGAATATTTTAATTAATTAGATTCAAATATTTTCATTATTTTTTATTCTACTGTTTTTGAGTTGATGATTGATGATAATACTAAATTATATGGGTAATAAGTATAAAATTTATTTTAATAATTAATAATTGATGATGATATCAAATCTTTCTAATTGTATCGATATATAAATTTTCATTATATTATTTTATGATAGCTAATAAATGTAAATTTATTTGATTAATTTTATTGTCATTTAATTTTTTATTATTACTATCAATTTTAATAGTAAATAATTTTAAGACTAATAACTTTTGAGAGAATTCACTTACGTAATTAATTTTATGATTAATAATTTTTCAGAAAATTTTAAGATAATGATTTAAGTAAATAATTTTATGATTATTTTAAAATTATTATTACTATATTGCTTAAATTTTAAGATGTACGAATATATTTCTCCATAATAAAAAATACATTATTTAAATTAAATTTTATATGTTTATTACAAATAATCAAATATATTTTTTAATATATTATAATTTTATCATAACTTATTTTTGTAAATTACAAATAATTTTAATAAATTTATTGTTCTTATACACAATTTTACCCGTGCCTCACACGAATATAAAAACTAATTCATTTTAAAATAGAAAGAGTATTTAAGAGATTAAAAAGATAAAGTAGATTTTTCTAAAAATACGTATATTAATTACATTGAAAATATAAATACTTAACTTTTTTTTTGAAAATATTGTATATATCCAATACATTAAATATATAATAAATTATTTATTTAAAATTCTAAAACAATGTCATCTGGGACATCGGTTAGCATGACCCAACAAAATATTATGCATGCACTGACATTATTTTTACTCATGCATCCAATAAAATTATATCATAATGCTACTTTTATAGATTTGTTTCTAAAATATAGTCTCAAATATCTACACATCATTACTTGATTGGTTACGGTGAGAAAAGAGAACAACTAATCATAACCATTCATTTTAAATTTATTCAAATCAATAGACTAAATTAATTTTTCTTTACATAGTCCTCTTTCATGGTAACTTATATAGTTTATGAGAAAATTTAATTCTATTATATGAATAAATATATTATTTTAATAATTTTAACATCAAATATATTAATATAAATAAATTATTAAAAATAATTTATGAATTGGTTTTAATTAATAAACTTATTAGTGTGTTATTAATTAATATGTCAATTTTATTAATTGGTTTGATGTTAGTTTTATTATATAATTATATAAAAATAGTTAATTTAAATATTTTTTTTATAATTTCAATGCAAAAAATATAGTAGTAGAAAATATGTACTATAAAAATAATTTTTTATTTTATTTTAAGAAATACGATAATCAAATAAAACATTTTTATAGATTGTTTAATATAAATTAATTTTATTGATAGTGTTTTTTATTTTATAATTAAAATATAAAAAACACTATCAAGAGAGAGACAAAGAGAGGGAGAAAGAGATAATGAACTTAAGTTAAATTGTAATTTTTTATGCTCTTTTTTGATAGAATAAAACACTTGAAATTTTGTGATGGAGGGAAATGAAGAGAAAGAAATAGTGAAACGGGTGATCATGCGGCAAGCTGATATTGCAAAAATATTTTTAAATATGCATATTCAAAAATACCACTGAATGTTAAAAACAACGTTCAAAAAATAATAAAGTGTAAACATGAGTGTTTTCAGAGATGCATAAACAAAACACCTTAAAAATTGAATTAAATTGTGTTCGAAGATTCATCTTCGAAAGACATTTTAAGATTTTTAAAGGTTTACTTCACCTATACAAAGGTGTATTAAGATATTATCTTAGATTAAATTAATTTAAAAGCTATGATTTTGAATAAATTAAAATAATTATAAATATGTATTATTCTTGCTAAACATTAAATGGGTGACTTCTCCACTAATTGAAGGATATCGGGGAGAGCCTCAAATAAGTGGGAGTGAATTGTTTATGATATTAAGGGATTCAAAGGTTTTACACAAGTATGCATAAATTCCAAGAGATATGTATTGCTTACCCCTCAGTCGAGAGCCCTATATATAGAGGTGAATGGACCTCACAGATCAATGTATGTAACTATTGTGACTATTCATTGTATGTAACTGAGCTGCCATTAATGACAAGTAACGTTCGTTGTTGCCCATGATGGCTATTATCATAACGTGCGCCGTCATATATAAATGAGCGGTTACACCCTTAAGGGTCGGTCACCCTGTAACAGACCCGTCAAGGCTTGGCTCTATATAACACCTTGAACCAAAGACAATGTCCGGGTATAAGCCCGACTAGTGCCTCTTCATTTTTCCACATGGTCGATCACATACCTTCGGCTATACGATCCGACTTCGATATGAAGACCCAACCGAGGTATTACCCGGTTACGTGTTCATATGTCCTCCTTGGCCTTTTATCTCTTAGCCCGGACAATGGATCCATGTATGAACACACACACACACACACACACACACACACACACACACACACACACATATATATATATATAGACACACACACACACACACATACAAGCACTTTGGATAGTTACCCAGAAGTTAATTAGGCGAGATGACAACAAATCTATATATTCGAAGCTATTGGATTACTTGTACTTTTGTGTATTGTAGTTATGTCCCCCTTTTCCTCTATAAAAGGCTCCATTTTATACCTTAACTTGTAGGCCCTTCATTCATTGATCAATGACTCTCTAACTCCGACAATCAAAAGGGACTTCTAATCCTCACCGTCATAATCATGAGTCATGATGTCCCCTACCCCAATTTGCATAACTCTAGTGTGAATTTTATGATTAATATAACTGTTGCACCGACTTATTATTTCGACTATTCGACCATGTGTGTTGTTCATCATATCTGACTTTATATACCGACATGCTTCCTCTGCATCGTCCAAATACCAACTCGTCTGCCAGCTTCATTAAGATATTTCTCTCTATCTGAGTTGCAACTCGTTCCTAAGAATTCCGGGGAATACATAAGTCCCTCGATCACGAGACTCAACAGGTTGAAGTGTTTAGACAAAAAATCTTGGAATTCATTTTCCACACGATTGACATCCTTAGTCGGCCGCGTGCATATCCAACGACCTTTTGGTGCTGGCGTGTGAAAATGGGTTTCCAAACTTAATGATGGGTGCGCGTCCATTTGAACCTCTTCGTCTTCTCTCGTAATGATTATTTTTACGGAGAAGTTGTTGCCATAATGTCCCGTATTTTATCCACTTCAGCTTCCTATCATAGGCCCTTAAGAGCCTCATTCATCTTTCTTACTTTTCGTTACTCTCTTTTCCGCTTCTCCCAAGCCTTCGACGTTCATTTTGCTTTCATTCTCCGTTGCTTTCCATCTTACAACTTATGTAACCCTTTTCACCTTATTTATTTCTTGATTTATTTTAGCAATGGTTCTTATTCGAGAGTGTGACGATTCAGGGAGGGTAGAATTTGATCAGATTATTGGGGAGGTTTTTGGTGACATTTTCCACCTCTTAGAGACACCAACTCAGATTCCACCTCATCGGATTCTATAGAAGTTTTAATGGAGATGGACGGGTGTTATGCTGATTTAGAGGTTTTAAGCTACAATTATAGTACGATCGATGCTAGTTATATCACTAAGCTTTAGTCCAACATGGACATTTCATCCACCGAGAATGAAGAGGACCTAGTGTTGGAACCCTATGAGTATGGCGAGAGTATTTGTATCTTTTGGCCAATATGTGTTTCTGATGATTATTTTTACTTTTATTCGTGACTGCTTGAAGATTTCAAGATTCGTATTCTCTTTTCCAACTTTGAAGCCAACGTTCTCACCACCTTAAAAACATAGCCTCTCTCAATTGTGCCCAAATAGTATGGGCTTTATTAAGGCCTTTGAGGTCATTTGCGAGGCGATGCACTTAATCCCTACTATAGGGTTGTTCTTTTCCTTTTTTGAGTTGAAAGACGGTGACAAAGGTAAATGGGTTTCCCTAAACGGGCTCCCCAACTGGAATTTCCTTCAATTCTATACCATCAACTATAAGGGTTTCAAGGATTAGATTCTTCGTGAGAAGAGTTGGAATAGGTTCCTTTTCTTCTTTTATTTAGCTAAATTGATGACCATTAATCTAAATGAGCAAAGAAATTTGATGGATGATATGAGGGAAAGGCGGGGCGATCAGTCCATCTTAAAGTCTAATTGACCGATATCTAGATCCTAGCCCTTAAGAAGAGGAAAACGAATGTGGGGAAAGTAGCCCCATGAGTTTTGGAACCTCAAGGCGCCCACTTACCTCCTCATGAGAATCCACAGTTAAACTCTCCTAAGAGGATGAAGACCTTGATGGGTGAGCCTACGATTCAGGCTAGTTTGACCATCATCTCTCTGATGCATGAGACCAGAGGTAGTAGCCATCAACCCAAGTCATCGACCAAGTTCAAGTTTTAGTCTAACAAATTTGACGGCCTAAAATTCCTTTATGACCATATGAATGCGACAGAGGATGTCAACAAGGCAGAAACTATAGGTGCTCAGCAATTAATGCAAAACCTCAAGGCCTACGTGGTGTATTGAGTCGTTAATACCCACGAGTTATTTAAGGTCGGAGATGCTTGCGAACAAAATGAAATTCATCTTAGCAAGAAATTAAACCAGCTCAAAGACACTTTAAAGGTCTAATCCAACAAAGTGGTATAGTTAAACAAGCAATTTTATGATGCGAAGTAATAGAAGGAGGAGGTGAGCAAACAATTGGCTAAAATGACGAAGCAGGAGGAGGTATCAGAGCCAAAATTCTCGGACCTTGAAGCAAATAAAGCTAGTTATATTCATGACATCGACTACACTTGTGAGTCAAATGAGAAGCTATCAAATTCTCTACAGGATGCTAAGGTGGATCTCTTAGTAGCCGATAATGAAGCCTTTGAGAGAACCAAGGCCCAAGCATTGCGTATCCACCCCAACCTTAACATATATGAGATGTATTAATTCAGGACTATGGTGGATGGTCGACTAGTGGATATGGAGGAGGCTTCGCCAAAGGCCGAGACCACTGAATATGATGGGTCGATGATCAGGACAGTGTCATCCTAGAGGAGGCGCAACCCAACGTATAAATCTATTGATTTTTCATTTTAATCGTTAATCATATGTGGTGATGCATTTTTTGTAATATTCAGATAATTTTTATTTCTCTAAGTACTATGTTTGAAGCCCTATTAAGGATATGAACTATTTTTTGAGCCCAACTGAGGATTTTTATAATATGTTCTTTTTGTTATGTATATGCATGTATTATTTCAATTATGCATATACTTTTAGGCATACTGCGAATAGATAAGCGCTAGTGTGACATTGGTCATGACCTTTTCCTCACTTGAACGGTGTTCAAAGCCCCATGGGGGCTGATGTAAAATGGATGTCACAACCTTTCATTTGTGTGACCGACGTTCACAGCCTCACGGGGGTTGACGTCAAATAGAGGTCAGAGGATTTTATTTGCATGACCGAAGTTTAGAGCCCTATAGGAATTGATGTCAAATAGAGGTACGAGGCTTTAGTTGGCGTGACTGGAGTTCAAATCCCCCGTCGGGGTTAATGTCAAATGAAGGTCAAAGGCTTTAGTTAATGTGATCAGTGTTTAGAGCCCCACGGAGGTTGGCGTCAAATAGAGGTCAGAGGCTTTAGTTGGTGTGAGTAACGTTCATATTATCACATGGGTTGACGTTAAAGGGATGTAAGAGGCTTTCGTTGGCGTGATCGATGTTTAAAGCGCCACAAAGGTTGACGTCAAATGGAGGTCGGAAGGCTTTAGTTGGCATGACCAACATTTAGAGCCCCATGTGGGTTGATGTTAAATTGAGGTCAGAGTCTTTAGTTGGCGTGATCGACATTCAGAGCCCCACGAGGGTTGACACCAAAGGGAGGTCAGAGGTTTTATTCAACACAACCCCTTTCGATGGAGCTAGACAATTCAAGGCTTGCCTGCTCCATCTTAGGATGAACCTGTTTCCGTTCCGGTAATATATAACAAAAAATGACACACGTGAATACGAATTAAAGGTGCCTCATTAAAAACCCCTGCCCTTGTCAGGGAAAAGAGTGTTACCCTTAATCTTTATTTGACAAATTCATTACAACATTTAACTATAAGAATATTTTAGGCTAGAAACATTCCAAACCCTATGTATTTCAACCCCTTCTATATTCTTCAGCTTGTAAGCCCCATTGTTAAGTTTCTCTAGGATTATGTAGGGTCATTCCCAATTTGACGCAAGTTTCCCATTCTTTTTCATGTCTATGAGCTTCTTCAATACATTATTATGGATATAGATAATTCAAATAATCGATTAATTTGAGCATCCATATTCAACATGACAATATAATTTATAAGATGTTTTGAGGCATTCAACCTTTGGATTTGGCTGAGGAACCTTATCATGGGCTGCGAATTATGGAAGAAATTGAAAAAACACGTAGAGTATTTGATTTTACTCACTATAATATTAGTTACTTTTAAAGACTATAATCAAATATTTTACCTATCAAACGAACTAATTCAATATAAATTATGTAATACCTCTCGTCAAATTGCCTATTATATTAAATTGAGGTTTTATCATATTTGGTACTCCTACATGAAAATAGTACGAAGATACATCAAAGTTTGTTAAATATTATAAAGCATTATTACATCAAAATAAGATACACACCAGAATGATAAATAGATAGTAAGTACTAAGCATCTATTTTAAGTAATTTTTTGCTTTCTGTTAGGTCTGTGATTTTATGATTGACAATAATTTTGGGAAAATATGTTTCATTTGGTAAAACATGTATCACAACCAGATATTGAGCAATATATCATGAAATCTTGACCAACTATCATAGTAGGTGTTATTATTATTCTTGACAGATTCTAGTTTGATTTGGTGAGATTCTCTATGGATATATCTCACATATTTGCGCAAGTTAAGAAGGTTATTTTTGGAACAAATGATTTTATCTCCAACTATGCATAAGTTTCTAAAATTGGATGTTGAGATAATTTAGGAAACTTGTGACTTTTTGTTCCCTAATTCAAGGTGATTTTTCTACATAACTGGTGTTGCCCTAAGCTTGTGGATCAATAATAAATAGGATGAAGATTTTGAAGCCCATGGACTACTAATGAGTTTATAAAGAAAAACCAAAACCTAATGTAATTAATAGCTCGAGAAAAAAATATGGGGAAACTTAGTTTTCAAGAGTCTTAGTGTTTTAGAGTTTTTCAGGTGTGTTTATTTTTGTATGTCACTCATGTATCTTGTTTGATTCATATAGTTTAACTTATTGTTCATTATTCATTATCAATCACTCATGAGCTTTTAAGCAAAGATTGAATTGTGTGTAATTGAAAGTGTGTTCTTCTGTTTTGGTCTTTTGTTATTATCACTGAGGTGATTGTGGGAAGTGATAAGGTGATTATGTGTAATTGAATTTATAGTGATTAGTTGATAAGTTTTAAACTAGGTTGTTTAACTTTGAACTAATACTATCATAGTAGATTATGGATTGGATGCCCCTAGAGTAGGTGATGTTACACTGTACTGGGTTGGTAATTGGTTGTTTTCTTTATGTTCTATAATTTACCTTCTGCATAATTCATAACTTTGTGTCAATTGTTGTGTCAAGGACTTATTGTCTTAACATATTTCTTTTTGGTGTTGTGACATCAGTCTTAACATCTATTTGAGAGTGCCAAAATGTCACTTTCCTTTGCCTAACACCTAGTTATCTATAATAAAACAATGAGCATATGGTGAGATAAACAAATCTCAATGGGGTTCTTACTACAACCATAAATTCTCTTTATGATCAACTAGATCACTTCTAACCTACCACTAAGCATAAAAGAATCAAAGTTACCACATATACTCACCCCATTCAAAATTTGGGTCATAAATCAAGTCACATACAATAGAGAGATGTATTGTGATATCACATACACCTAACATCCTCTCATTTACAATACAGTACTTATAGATGTTACAACATACCACCGGGTCTTTGATGTTCAATCTTCACATGTTAACATATCATGCATCGAGCCACAAACTCTTTCATTTCCTTTTTCATTCCTAGCCACCAGAAGTTCTTCTTTAAATCACGACACATCTTGTTAAAATTATGATGTATGGTGAAGTCACACTTATGGGATTCCTCTAAGATCACTCTCTTTAAGTCTAGATCATTTGGAACATGCATCTTTATTCGAGCAAAATACTTTTGTAATTTTGTGATCATTAAATACCTTGAATCTTACCCAAAAAGGTTTTTCTCTTCACCTTTAGTGCAAAAATGTTTTGGATAGCTATAAGTCATGAATTGGGTGGTATACTTCATGTGGTCTCAATTTCATAAGGCATAAGCTACCACTTGACCATCTTGCATTAAGACACACCCTAGACCTTTCTTCGAAGCGTCACATAAAGCTTTATACTTCTTTGTGTGATCTGGAATAAATAAGTAAAATGGGAGTAGTAGTTAACTTTCACTTAAAATTTTGAAAACTCTATTCACAATATGTTTCCCATTATAATCAAATATATTTATGATATAATCGAGTCAATAACAGAGTTATCTGGGAAAATCTAATGATAAATCTCATGTCATAACATGTGCGCTGCAAAAGCTCCTAACTTCAAACACATTCTTGGATCTCTCCAAATTTAACATTCATTCAAATTTATAAGGGTCAACAACTACTCCTCCTTGGGAAATAACATGTGCCAAAAGTTTTACTTCTAGCATCCCAAACTTGCATTTGGTAAACTTCACGAAGAGTTTAATTTTTTGATAGGACTGACAATACAATTCCAAGATACTCCTGGTGCTCTTGTGGAGTCCGGGAGTTAATTAAGATATCATCAAAGTATATCACTGCAAATTTAATAATATACGGTTGTAACACACAGTTCATGTAATCCATAAAAATATCCAGGGCATTTGTCACATCAAAATACATTACTAGAAACTCATAGTGTTCATTTCGAGTTTTAAATACGGTCTTTGGTGCATTAGAGTTCTTCATTGGGATTTAATGATATTGAAAGCATAGGTCAGTCTTTAATAATACCATAGTTCCCTTCAAGTGATCAAGCAAACCATTTATTTGAGGTAACATGTACTTATTATTATGGTGACTATATTGAATGATGATGATATAGTCTTCACACATTAAGTTAAGATAGACGGGGAAAATTCCTAACAGTCAGGTGGGACGTATATATACTTACAATAAGCGTCAAATATGCCCTTATTTCCAATCCCAACAGGCTTTAAACTCGATTTTCAGTTAGGCTTTAGCATAGGACAGTCCCTTCTCATGTGGTCCATTTACTTACAATGATAGAATATGCATCATCCATGCATATTGTAACATCCCGATTTTTATAGTTAATTATTAATTATTATTATATATATTATATCATGTGATAATTAATTTAATTATGTGTTTTAATTTAAATGTGAATTATTTAAATATGTGTGTCATTTAAATAATAGTGTTTATGAGTAGAATAGAAGTGTTAAGTATTAAGCCCAATAAGACAATCCTAGTTAGTAAAGGGTTAGAAGGAATTCATAATTAGAATTGTCATTTGGTGAAAGAATAGAAAGAGGAAAGAAGAGAAGAGAAGAGGAAAAAAGGGAAAAGTGAAGAGGAAACCCTAAAATACTCTTTAATGTTAGGGTTTGAAAGGAAATTATGTTTTTCAACTTAGAATGACGACCCATGACTAGAAACATGTTAGGATACTCTTTAATGATGTTATTTGGTTGATTGGAATTGGTTTTATGTGGTAATTTCGTGAGAGAAAAAAGCTGGTTCAAAGCAGAAAAAGTGCAGTATCGCAGACCGCGCTTAGCGTGAGGAGAAGCCCGCTTAGAGCGAAATGTCCTGACTTTTGGGTTTGTTTGTTCAGGGAGGTGCGTTTAGCACGATAGGCCGGACTTAGCGTGATCTGGAATGAAAAATATTATTTTTAGGATATTTTGACATGAAATCTTATATGATTATATTTATTGTAGTATTTTCATGTATGTGATTAATTGATCCGATCGTGATTGAATGTGTTTTGGATAGGTTCGAATACTATTTCAATGTATGGATGATTACTTGAATATAGTGTGTGCTATTCTTAATTGAATGTGGTGAATAATATTGGTGAAATGATATGTCATAATGTTATTGGTTATATGTGATGATATGTATATGATACATGTAATGATTTTGTTGTTGAAACATGATGATATGGAATTGATGAATAATTCACATGAGTTGAATGATGATGATATGTTTGGATAATTGAGATTTTGTGAATAATCTTAATTTGCATATGTTGTCTTGATGAGTTGTACATGCATACATTTGGCTCGATCCTTGTGTGAATAAGTAGCGGTGAAACTTTGAGTTCACAATTGACTCGATCCATTGGGGATAAGTAGCAAAGGCTTTTGGTCTTGTCCAGATCGGAAGTGGCTTGGATTCTATGATAATGAATCGGAAGCGGTGTTATTGAAATATTCCCAATATTGGTACCACATGCATATTGAGTCACATTTCATAGTTGTCACATGAGTCATTATTGAATATGCGATGTGTGTAATGAAATTATGATGTTTAATCGTATGGCTAATTGAATCATTTGGATGAATGACATTTATGCTATGTGTAATAAATATGAATATGTTATACTTGGAATGTTTGTATAATCATGTTATCTTGGAATATCACTTGAAATGTGTGAGATTCGTGAATAGGTATTGTTTCTATATTATTTCCATTTATATACTTTTGGGTAATGATGTGAATTCTCACTCTTCTATTATGATGTTGCCTCTTTGTGGGCAACGTGCAGGTTTCGAGGATAGCGGTGCTTCGCACGAGATTAGTTGAGGAGTCTAGCTAGTTTGTCCTTTACTAGGTAGTTGATTCATTGCTCTGGGCATGTAACATGAGATTTATTTGGATTTCTGCTTTGATGAGATTTGTTATGTATTCTCATCTATTTTGACTTGTATGATTGAGATACTATGTTGATGTGGCCTTAGTGTCGATGCATGAATTCTGATGACTTGGTTATATTATAGATTCCTTACTTTTTCATCCAATGATTATAGTATGGGATGTGTTTGCGTTAAAAATTGACGAACGAGGGAATCGAATCGGAATTCGAATCTCTGGCTCGAAATGATTTACTCTTTTGATTTGTTTTAAAGATGTCGCGAGCATCAAGCTTTATTGTTTCCAAAACAAGAAAAATGAGATGAAAAAGGGGAAAGCTGTAATACCCTCAATAAATAATGATATGCGATGCGACTAGCGTAAACTAGACGCAACACATTGGGGAGAGATCTGAGCAAGGGGGTTTGTTATATAAAGGGAATAGATGTGGCACCCTAAATATATATAGTTATCTATAGCCTTATATATATATATATGAATATTTTTGATATGTTTGTGTGTTTTAATTTTCTATTCTATTCTTAGGAAAGTTTCTCCTTTGGATTTTAAGAAGGGTAAGTTATGTGGGATCCTAGGTTTTGTTATTATTGTGCTCGCAAAGATCATTGGGATCTTCTGCATACATATCCCTTAATGGGAATCAGAGCATCTGTAGGTCGGATCTAAGGGAGCTATGGTTTTATTTGGTTTGAGGGAGAAATAAGTATGCTCGCCAAGGATGAGACCTTGTGCCTACGTATTATCAAAGGGAGGTTGAGAAAGTCAGAGCAATCGTAGTTCCCACTTATGCTAGTGGAAGCAACAGGTGTTATTAAGAGACAAAGACAAATGTCATCTTAATAAAAAATGTATCTAATCTATTTCATCACATACGTTTTGAAGGGTTGATTGATTGAATCTTTCATCGTAAGTATTAGGTGTTTTGCTTGAGTGTACAAGCGTTACCATTTACGAGTTAAGAATGATGTTTGAAAGATGATTGAATCTTTAATTGTAAGTTTTGGTGTTTTGCTCGAGTGTACAAGTGTTACCACTTACAGTTAAAAGATGTTTTTGTTTGAAAAGAGTGTGATTTGTATGTGATGTGATAGATGAGATACTTCTTCCATAGAGATGGTAAATGTCTAAATCTCTAGGAGAAATTGATTATGGATTAGGGGGATGCGTTTAAGAAGTCTGTGGGTCCTTGTATTGTAAGCCCAAGAGGAGGCATTCTTAGGTGTATTATAAGCCCAAGAGGAGGCATTCCGAGGGTCATCGAGGGTCCTTGTATTGTGAGCCCAAGAGAAGGCATTCCGAGGGTCATCGAGGGTCCTTGTATGAAGCTCAAGAGGAAGCTATAGGGTATGGCTGGCTTTGGCTTTAAGAGTGGTTTCACCGGGAAACCATCCTCTTAGGATTCGAGAGTGAGTTCACCGGGAAATCATACTCTTAGGGTTCTATCCTATCGCGGGTGATTCTTTGTATTGGAAACCCAATAGGAGGCTGTTAAGAGATTTCCAGGTCTCTTTCTTGTTTGATGCCCAAGAGAAGGCTAAACTCAATGAAGGAGTTCTTTTGAACGAAGCCCAAGAGGAGGCTAACTCCGCAGGGGAGTTGTCTTATATGAAGCCTAAGAGGAGGCTAAACTCAATAAATGAGTTTTCTTATATGCAGCCTAAGAGGAGGCTAACTCAAATAAATGAGTTATCTTGTACAAAGCCCAAGAGGAGGCTAAAGGAACCTAGTTGTTAGACTAGTTGTTATGTTATAACTGAACAGTTATATGAACAAGTGTGTGATGTGTATTCACAGGAGTTTATGAAGGAAATATATAAACAAGTATATAAAAAAAAGTAATTAAAGCAATTGTAACTTGAATATATACAAAGGATTTGGGACTTACACCTTAAGGGAGGCCCATTGGTTTTAAGAGTAGTTTCACCAGGAATAATGCTCCTCTTAATACTAATGGAATCGGTGTATAAACAAGCGGATGAAAACAAACAAACGAAGTTTGTTTATGCTTGAATATTTACAAAGACGATTGAATGTGTACAAGGAAATGAATATGTACAAGAAAGGGTTTTTATGTACAAAGAAATGAATATGTACATTGGAGGGTTGAGACTTACACCGTGAGGGAGGCCCATGATCAATTAAGAAATTCAAGGAGAAACCTGGTTTAGTTTATCTTTAAATCTAATCGATCATGGAAAAAGGCGTGTAAGTTTATTGAAAAGTTTTTGAAAAGGTTTTGAAAATGATTTTTAAAAGTGAAGGATATTCACAAGAAGTTTTGAAAAAAGATTACGGTTGAAAATTGGAAAGAAAACATTTTTGAAAAGCATTAAAAATACTTAAAATGTCTCATTTTTTAACCTTAATTAAAATATAATCAAAAAGAAAATATTTTTGGAATTTTTTGACATAATCATAAAATAGGTATATTAAATGACAAGTGTGCAAAAAATCATCTCAAAATGAGAAGTTTTGATTAGTTTTTGAAAATGTTGAAGTTTGTAAAAAAACTTGAGAAAATTAGTGATAAAAAAGAGTTTTTGGTCCTAAGGAGGTTTGAACCTTAGACCTTTGGCTTAGAAGTGAAGAGTTTTTCCACTGAGATATGTGCTTGACTTGTCATTTAATCACCTTGTTTAGAAAGAGTTTTGAAAAAATGAAGTTTTGATAATGGGCCAGAAAGTGGATGCTTCAAGGGATCGTGTGGTTGCTTAGGAGTAGTAGGTCGACCGCTCGATGGTGAGTGGCCGCTTCGGGAGTGTAGAAGCTTGATGCTTCTGGAGATAGAAGCTTAATGCTTCTGGGGGTAGAAGCACTAGAAGTGCTTCTGAAGAGTGTAGAAGCTGAAAGCTTCTAGAGGCAGAAGCATCAGAAGTACTTCTGGATGGTTGAGCCTTAGAAGTGCTTCTGGAGAAACAAGCATCAGAAGCTGATGATGCCTTTTATTAAAAAAAAGGTCCCAGGGGGATTCGAACCCTGGGCCTTGAGGCGAGGCAAAAGACTATGTGCGTGCTGGCTTTCCACTGGGGTGGCTGTTACATCCGGTTATAAAACAACAACCAATAAATATAAGATAAACAAAGAATTTGAATTTTCCAGAAATTAGAAAACGCGCGCAGGGCTTCATCTTCAACCTCCAGATTTTCCTTCATAGATTCTTCATTTCTTAATGAAATTGCATGATTCAAACATCAAACTTGCTCGTATTTTTACCAGGAACATGATTATGGCAATTAATTTCATTTATTTTAAGCTTAGAATCATTAATTTTCGTATGAACACGAAGAACCCTAATTCTAAGTTTTGATTATGAAATCATGTATGAGCACACTTTTAAGCAATTGATTGAGGGTTATTACTCAGTGATAGTGCAGAAACAAAATGGCAAGTCTTTTTTGAACTGGAAGTTGAAAATCACAGAGTTCAATGTTCAAGTTTTATACCTCTTGAAATTGAAATCGGGTTCCTTGTTGGAGAGGTTCCAGAAGTGTTTTGATGATTGCTACAATTTCAGTGATGTTTATGGAAGGTGTTGATGTGCTTACCTTGGTTTGAAATGGTCTGGATTTTTCTGACCAAGTCCAGTTACAATCACTTGAAGTGAGAATCGAATTTGAAGATTTTGTGTTTACAGTGATGAAAAGATGATTTGGATTGCTTCTATATGATGTATAGAAGGTGTTTGAAGTGAAAGTTTGGAAGATGCACGAGTGGATTGAGAGTTTGTAAGTTATGGTTCAATATGTGCATACATAAAGTTTGGATAGTTTTTGGGCTAGCTTGAGGATTCTAACAACTTTCTAATGATGTTTAGAAAGTATTTGAATCCTAAGTTTGCTTAGAAATTGCAAAACTTGAAACTTGCAAAATTCTTCTTCTTAGAACTTTGAAACTTGGAAATCAAGAAAGAAAGAAGGAAAGTTTGGATTATGATTGCTTTGGGGTAATTTTGAATGAAGAAATGACCTTCATTTATAGGCCAAAAATTCTGAATGAACTGGCAAGGTTATAATTGAAAGAGCTTGCTACTTGGCTTAAGAGGTAAGAAAGAATCTTTTGCATTTAATGCACATGGTTAACTTCTTTAACCATGGTTAAAATTTCTTCTTGATCTAATCCTTATCTCAATCATTGCTAACTGATATTTATCAGTTATAACCTATCTCTCAATGGTGACAAGGCTTCTAGAAGGAGAAGTTGCAAAAAATGACTTCTAATTTTGATGCATGATTTTGGAAATCCATGGTTTTGGAGCTCTATGTTTCAAAATCAAAACCCTAGCTATACAAAGTGTTTTTGCAAGCTCTTGTATATTTTGGAAAGCTTGTAACAAGACCTACAACTTTCATGTTTTGAATTTTTCTTGAATCAAAATGGATCTAGGTGAAAAATGGCCATGAAAGTAAGGAAAAACCATGTTTCTTAACACTTTAAATTTTTTCTAAGTGTTAGAAAAAATTCAAATCTTGACTTTTTGTTGACTTTCTCACATTTCTTGATATTTTATGATCATGATGGATTATTTGAAATGATTTTATGATTGAAAAAGTTTGGATTTGAAAAAGTTGACCAAAAGTCAAAGTTTGACTTTTTGTGTAGATGAATTTTTATCAGATGATTTAGAATTTGTCTGATGAAGAAACATGGATTTTGAAATGTTTTTAACCAAGAAATTAGGTCAAGATGTTGCATTGAAGATGTTAAGATCAATATTCAAGCAAATAGGTCATCCATTGAGCAGAAAGTCAATGATTAACTATCTTCGATCAAAACCCTAATTGGTCGATTCAAGGCAGATCATGAGAAAAAGTTGGGAATTTGAAGATCAAATGTTGATGATTGATTAAGATAGATCAATTGAGGTGAGTGGAAGATCAAACCCTAATTTATTATATCTTGCACAAATGGAATTTTGATAAAACCCTAACTTTGACTTCAGGAGCACACGCACGATTTATCTTGTTCTGAAACTATTAGTGATGCAATGATGCATATGTGAATAATGTAAGGTGGTATCTTAGGTCAAAAATTGGGGTATGATAGGATGTAATCATTAATGGTATCTGTGAATATTAAATGATCCGCTGTAAAAATGCATGAATCGTTCTAAAGCATGAGATTCAAATATGTGTTATGATTATGACCAGTGTGCATGTATGATTTTAATATTGAAAGAAATATCATGTGACACCCTCTTGTTATGTATTTATTCTGATTGTATAATATTTGGGGAATTAGAAGGGCGTGTTACATTATGGTATCAAAGCAATGGTCGGTCATATTTATTTGGCCAGGTTATTAATTGATTTAATTTATGTTGTATTTTATTTGTGTATTTGACACGATCAATGATGTTGTCTGTTGTTGGATGTCTTAGGACAATGTTTGCAGAAAGGAATGATGATGCTATTGCTGATGCTTTGAGATTGTTGGCTGGATCTCTTGGGCAGATTCCATATGCGAATGCTGGACATCGAGGTGAGGAAGATGAGTTTCGTGCTTTGGGGAAGTTTCAAAGGAACAATCATCTATCTTTGAGGGTGAGCATGAACCTGACAAGGCTCAAGCATGGCTGAAGGCGATTGAGAAGATATTCAGAGTTATGAATTGTACGAATGCGCAGAAGGTGCAGTTTGGTACTCATATGCTGGAGAAGAAAGCTGAAGATTGGTGGAGCAACATTGTTCAGAGATTTGATGAGGAAGGTGTTGAAGTTTCTTGGGATATTTTCCGTGATGCATTTTTGGAAAATTATTTTCCAGAAGATGTGCGTGGAAAGAAAGAGGTGGAATTTCTTGAGTTGAAGCAAGGTAATGGAATCGTGGCTGAGTATGCTGCAAGATTTCAAGAGCTGATTAAATATTGTCCTTATTACAACTCTATGAATGCTGAGAGATCTAAGTATCTGAAATTTGTGAACGGTTTGAGACCTGGTATCAAGAAGGCTATTGGATATCAACGGATTACTCGTTTTGTTGAGTTGGTGAACTAGAGTAGGATTTATGATGAGGATAATAGGGAGAGTGCTTCTTACTACAAGAATGTGAATGATAGGAAAGGAAAAGGTCAATTATGTGGGAAACCTTATGAGGATAAGAAGAAAGCTAGTGGTGGCAAGAAGTTAAGTGGGAAAGGATCATCTGCTCCGCTTAAGTGTTACAAGTGTGGTGTGGAAGGGCATCGTGCTTCTGATTATGGAAAAGAGGTTGAGAAATATGTTGTGAAATGCTTTAGGTGTGGCAATGCAGGTCATAGAATTGCTGAGTGTAGATTTAGTGCAGATGTGACTTGTTACAATTATGGTGAACGAGGTCATATTAGTACTAAGTGTGAGAAGCCAAGGAAGGAGCAAGCTAATGGGAAAGTGTTTCCATTTTCTGGTGCTGAGACTCCAGTTGAGGATAGGCTTATCCGAGGTACATGCTTTATTAATGGTACACTTTTGATTGCTATCATTGATATTGGTGCAACACATTCTTTTATTTCTGCAGATTGTGTTAAGAGGTTGAATCTTGAATTGTCTAATATGCATGGAAATATGATTATTGATACTCCTGCTATGGGTTCTGTTTGTACTTCTGTCGTATATCTGCATTGTCCGTTGAGTATTTTCGGTAGAGATTTTCGGATGGATTTAGTTTGTCTTCCGTTAGATCAATTGGATATGATTCTTGGTATGAACTGGTTGGAATATAAACATGTTTTTATCAACTGTTTTGACAACTCGGTTATCTTTCTTGATTCTGGTGTTGAGAATGATTTGTTTTTGTCTGCTAATCAAGTGGATGAATCTTTGAAATATGGTGCTGTGTTGTTTGATTTGTTGGCATTGTTGGATCTCGGTAAGAAAAAAGCTATGGGTGAATTTCCTGTTGCTTGTGATTTTCCTGAGATATTTCCTAAAGATGTAGTTGATTTGCCGCCAGAGCGTGAGGTGGAGTTTTCGATTGATTTAGTTCCTGGAACTAGTCCTACTTCAATGGCTCTGTATCGGATGTCTGCTTCTGAGTTGAAGGAGTTGAAGAGTCAACTTGAGGATTTGCTTGAAAAGAGCTTTATTCGTCCGAGTGTATCTTCGTAGGGTGCACCAGTTTTGTTAGTTAAGAAGAAGGACGATTTTATGAGGTTGTGTGTTGATTATACACAACTGAACAAGGTGACTATTAAGAACAAGTATCCATTTTCGAGGATTGATGATTTGATGGATCAGTTGGTTGGTGCTTGTGTTTTCAGTAAGATTGATTTGAGGTTTGGTTATCATCAGATTCGTGTGAAAGCTGAGGGTATTCAGAAAACAGCTTTTAGAATAAGGTATGGTCACTATGAGTATTCTGTAATGTCGTTTGGTGTGACTAATACTCCTGGTGTGTTTATGGAATATATGAATAGGATTTTTCATGAGTATCTAGATCAATTTGTGGTTGTGTTTATTGATGATATTCTGATTTATTCCAAGAGTGAAGAAGATCATGCTGAGCATTTGAGGATTGTGTTATCTGTGTTGAAAGAGAAGAAGTTGTATGCTAAGCTTTCTAAGTGCGAGTTTTGGTTAAAGGAAGTCAGTTTTCTTGGGAATGTGATTTCGAGTGGTGGTATTTCTATGGATCCTTCTAAGGTTGAGGTTGTATCTCGTTGGGAAGCTCCGAAGTCTATTTCTGAGATTAGAAGTTTTCTTGGTTTGGCTGGTTATTATCGTAAGTTCATTGAAGGATTTTCTAAGTTGGCGTTACCGTTGACGCAGTTGACGAGGAAAGGTCAAGCTTTTGTTTGGACTTTGCAGTGGGAAGCTAATTTTCAAAAGCTTAAGAGAAGGTTAACAACCGCTCCTATTTTGATTTCTCCTAATCCGAAAGAACAATTTGTGGTGTATTGTGATGCTTCTTTGGTGGGTTTAGGTGTGTTCATGCAGAATAGACAAGTGGTAGCTTATTCTTCGAGGCAACTTAAAGTTCATGAGAGTAATTATCCGACGCATGATTTAGAGTTAGCCGTAATTGTGTTTGTGTTGAAGATTTGGAGGCATTATTTGTTTGGATCGAGATTTGGGGTGTATAGCGATCACAGGAGTTTGAAGTATCTGTTTGATCAAAAGGAGTTGAATATGAGGGAAAGAAGATGGTTGGAATTCTTGAAGGATTATGATTTTGATTTGAATTATCATTCGGGTAAAGCGAATGTTGTAGCTAATGCATTAAGTAGGAAGTCTTTACACATGTCGATGTTGATGGTGCGAAAATTGGATTTGCTTGAGCAATTCAGAGATTTGAGTTTGGATTTGCTTGAGCAATTCAGAAATCTGATTTAGTTTTGGTAGATAAGTTGGTATTGATCAATCAAGGCCGAGGTGGTGATTTTCGGATTGATGAGAATGGTATCATGAGGTGTCGTGATAGAGTTTGCATTCCTGATGTTGGGGATTTGAAGAAGAGAATTCTTGATGAAGGACATCGAAGTGGTATGATTATTCATCTTGGTGCTACTAAGATGTACCAAAATTTGAGGAAGTTACTTTGGTGGTCAGGTATGAAGAAGGATATTGTTGAGTTTGTGTATTCTTGTTTGATCTGTCAGAAGTCTAAGATTGAACATCATAAATTGTCTGGTTTGTTGCAGCCATTACCCATTCCTGAGTGGAAGTGGGAAAACATTTCTACGGATTTTGTTTCTGGATCTTTGAGGACTCTGAGTAGTCATGATTCTATTTGGGTTATTGTGGATAGATTGACGAAATCTGCTCACTTTATTCCAATTTTGATGGATTATCCTATGGAGAAGTTTTCTAAGTTGTATATAGAGAAATTTGTGAGTTTTCATGGTGTTCCTTCGAGTATTGAATAGGGGCAACTGTCGCACCCTAAAATTTACCCTCAACCTTAATCGACTATTGTCTCATCATCAGAATGCACATGCTTTGGTATCTTTGGTTCTATGGTTTGAAGTGGCTCCCAGTGGTTCTTTTATAAGCTATAGAAGACATTTGTGTTTTCAACCAATCCAAGAAAATTTGAGAGAAGCAAGGGTTTGGCAGTGAATGTTAGGTTCTCTTATTCATTGGCTCTTATGCCTGTATTTTTTATTATTGAAATGTGTGACTTTTTTTAGAAGCATTGTCATCTCAGGATTGTTGATCATTGGATTTGTGACGTCCTTCTTGACCTAATCTCTAAAGTGTTATCATGAGTTTTAATTATGCACTTACAATCATCTGCAGAAGATCATTGGACTCAAGATTCTTATGGTAGCTTCTATTTCCACATTTCGAGGCTTATTTTTTTTCTTCGGAGGATTTAAGGTATTGATATTTCATGGATCTTTGAGGCCTTAGCGCAAGTTATGATGAATGGATTCATGTATGGTTTATTCTCCTTGAGATGTGTCACAAATTTCGTTGTCTACAAGTTTGTTTCAAGAATTGAAAAGAAATCGTGCTTAAAGAGTTATGGTTTCCATTAGAATATTATAGGTCACTCTTTTTGCCTCTAATTTCGATTTACACCATAAGTTGTTAAGGAAATGATTTCATGAGAAGTCTTCATTGGTCAAGAATTATATTGAAAAGTAGTGGACTATGAGATGTTTTTAGAGTTTGTAGATAAGTGTTGATTTGGAATTCAAAAGGTGGAAATAAATTATTTTGCTTTCATGAGTTCACAAGGATCTTAAATTCCACGAAGACTTTTGTTTTTGACTAATGGATAAGAAAATCTCATTCAATTCATGTTTTGATTCAAAGTTCCAAGAATTTGAATTTAAGACATGGAATCATCATTTAAGTTGCAACATTCAATTGGATGTAATTTTCCAAGGTAACTACTAGTTTAAAATAAGAGTTGAAGTTTGGTATTTTATTCAAGATTCAATTTAAGAGCAAAATCAAGTTTGAATTGCAAGGTTCCAAATTGTATGGACATTTCACAAGGTACAAGTTAGGTAAAGATCTTACATACTTTTTAAAGCATTGATGCAAATGAAGCCAAATCCTAAGTTTTGCTAAATACAAGATTGTTACAATGCGAATTCTAATAGAAATAATCATATGCTAACAAAATCTTCATTCCTTGCATCTCTTTATCCTCCATCTTCAAGGTTTCCATCATGTATTCAAGCTGCCCAAGCCTTGCCACCTCCAAAACTCACCATAATTCACGCAAAAGAAAAACAAGGGAAATGGTTAAAAGTTAGAACAAGAACATGAACAAATTATTTTAGCAAAGGTTTTCCTAAACTAACTCATCATTAGGGATTAGAGGCAAGGATCAGGATTAAGGATTTTTCATCATGCTTAAAGAGGGCCTCAGTCAAATTTAATGTCATCCTTCATCGGCCGTTACTCCCATTGCAAATCAGCAAGTTATATTTGGTTCACAATGCAAGTAGAAATCATATACTTTACTACAAATCAACAAACAAGCAAGTTATGTTTGGTTCACAGTAAAGACAAAAGCTGAGTTACTGCAAGTTGTCATCATTCACAGTGCAGTAAAAACAGAAACAAAATTCCAGCCCAAACAGATTTGTTCTCAAGCAAGGCAACCAAATTTCAGCCCAACATAGAATCACTAAGTCCAACAACCAAAAAACCCTAATTTCTGAGGATACTTAAGCACTGAAGGCACCCTAACAGAGGGCAGCCATTGTTCACAACCCTAATTAGAGGCAACCATAGCAAACAGAAAAAATCATAACCAGCAAGCCATTGTTCTAAAACAAAAGACCAGAAGCAATATCAAACAGACAGCCATCATTGTTCCATCATCGTTCCATCATCGTTCCAAAACCAGAAAAGCAAACAACAGAAAACCAAAACCACAACCATCGTTCCAAAACTAGAAAAGCAAACAACAGAAAACCAAAACCACAACTATTGTTCCAAAACAAAACCAAACAACAGAAACGTTACCAAACCAGTAACCAGTAAGCCGTTATTCCAAACACCAGAAAACCACATAACAGAAGCAGTAAGCCAGCAATAATAAACAGAAAGTAGAACCAAAAACCCTAAACACTATCATCATTTCCCCACACACCAATCCCTTCTGAAACGTAATTTTTCTTCAGAAAAGAAGAAAGTTATTACAAGCAACGAACAGCGAACAGAAGGCATATGAAGAAGAAAAGAAAAAGGTATTACCAAATTCCGGGAAGGAGAAGAGGTGGTTGTGAGCACGGTCGCCATCCTTCCTTTTCTCTCATAGCATCCATGCGCACCGCCGTCGAACTCAGAAACCCTAGGGTTTCATCATTTTTCGTTAGACCTAGGTCTAAACAGTGAGAATCTGTGAAAACCGAGAACGGATTAGAGATAAGAGCAGAAAGACGAACAAGAAAACTTAAAAAAAATTAGAATCAAGGTGTTTCCGCCGCCCGCTGCCGCCGTCACCGCCATGAGGCGATTTCTGACGCGGCCAAACCTTCATCGCCGACAAGGTCCTTTTAGAGAGAGGTCAGAGGTTTTCATCGTGTTAGAGAGAAGGAGAGTTAAGATATTTTTTTGATTAGCTTTTGTTTTAATTAGTGTTTATTTTTAAATTAAGGATAAGTGTTTTGGGCTGGTGGTGACAAGTATCACCACCATGGTTTATTTTCTGATTCTCTTTTTTGCATTTTTATCTTATAATATTTGGTAAATAAAACTCCATCATGGCCATTGGAGTGTCCTGGAATTAGATCAGACGCCTCAGAACTGCATGCACACTATAGACTCTTGCTGACCTGCCACACAAGATCAGATGGATCTCTTCATGGACTTGGGCTTTTTCTTACTTCCAGGCCCAACGGATTGCTTCCTCACACCCCCAATTTTTCTGCATAAACAAACCTATTTTCTAAACTCTTATCTTTTAAATTATTTTATTTTATGCAAATGATTTAATTTTGGTTCGATGTATTAAATAATAATTAGTCTATGAAGGTTTTCATTTGACAATTTATCGATTAAACTATTAGTCGATTTTTTATCAAATAAAAAAATCTACTCTAATAATTATTTAGATTTCCGATTGTATTGTATGGTTATTAACTCATTTATTTGTTTGTGCGATTTATTCACCATTGTACACTTCGCACACAATCAATATAAAATTAATCCGATCTCTTTTGATTGGCTCATCAGCCAATTTCCTAAAGGGTCTCATAGTTGGGGATGGGCATGGCCATTCTCACAAGGTTGATTAAAGCCCTTGTTGCTTTAATTAATCATAACCCGAATAAATATTGGTCCACATACCAATTTTCCATGCACAAGGGTCTCATAGTTGGGGATAGGAGCACCTATCCTCACGAGGTTAATTAAGTCCATATACTTAATTAATCATAACCCGACTCCATTTCTCATTGCCTCGCGTATCAAACTTCGAAATCCTTTCATAATTAACTTACAAACCTCGATCCAACGTCGAGTGCATTTTCAAAACTCTTTCACAATAAAAACCCAAGTATTTAAATCGTTGGTTGCTAGACCAATTGTTTAAATACTTGTACAAATGAACTTTTAGCCTTTAAATCGTTGGATGCTATTCCAATTGTTTAAAGACTCTTAATAACGTGAATTTTGTTTCACTTCACTCTTTCATGAGAAAACTTTTGGGATGATAGACGACTCGTTGAGCATTGAGCTCCTCTTGTTTCTAGTATTTGAATCGTAGGATTCTAGTCCTATTGTTTGGTACTTTTCACCCACCATAAAATCAATTCAACTCACTCAACCCTTTTTTAGCTCATATGCGACTATCAAATCTCTTTTCTTACAAAGAGAGTGCAATAGCCATTTTAAACATGAATGAGGACTTAAGATTTTCAAACAAACTAAATAAGTCCAAATTCAAGTATTTGAAATGCCTAATGCACGATTTTTCTCAAAATCAATACAACCAATTTAAAACATTTTTGAGAGGAACTACGGAGTTTTGACTTTCCCATTGCACGAGGGAATACGTAGGCACAAGGTTCTGAAACCGCGATAAACTCAAAATAACAATAAATAAACGCTGTTTCTTTTATTTCTCGATCTTAACTCATGAATCAACAATTTAACACACACACAAACACTTAGAACTAAACGGGTCTCATCGAGTATGATGGATGTAAGGGGTGCTAATACCTTCCCCTTACATAACCGACTCCCGAATTCACATCTTTTGGTTACGCAGACCGCCTTATCCATCTTTGTGGGTTTTATCTATATTTCCCTGTTCTTTTTAGAACAAATAAAATTAGGTGGCGACTTCATTGTTTTTAAAACAATCGATGAAAAAACCAGTCATCACACAATGTATGGATGATTACTTGAATATAGTGTGTGTTATTCTTCATTGAATGTTGTGAATAACATTGGTGGAATGATATGTCATAATGTTATTGGTTGTATGTGATGATATGTATACGATACATGTAATGATTTTGTTGTTGGAACACGATGATGTGAAATCGATGAATAATTCACATGAGTTGAATGGTGATGATAGGTTTGGATAATTGAGGTTTTGTCAATAATCTTAATTTGCATATGTTGTCTTGATGAGTTGTACATGCATACATTTGGCTCGATCCTTGTATGGATAAGTAGCGGTGAAACTTTGGGTCACAATTGGCTTGATCCATGATGGATAAGTAGCAGTGAAACGTTGGGTTCACATTTGGCTCGACCCATTGGGGATAAGTAGCAGAGGCTTTTGGTCTTGTCCGGATCGAAAGTGGCTTGGATTCTGTGATAATGAATCAAAAGCGGGATTAACGAAATATTCCCAAGATTGGTACCACATGCATATTGAGTCATATTTCATCGTTGTCACATGAGTCATTATTGAATATGTGATATGTGTAATGAAATTGTGATGTTTAATCGTATGGCTAATTGAACCATTTGAATGGATGACATTTATGCTATATGTAATAAATATGAATATGTTATACTTGGAATGTTTGTATAATCACGTTATCTTGGAATATCACTTGAAGTGTGTGGGATTCATGAATAGATCTTGTTTCTATATTATTTCCATTTATATACTTTTGGATAATGATGTGAATTCTCACCCTTCTGTTATGATGTTGCCTCTTTGTGGGCAACGTGCAGGTTCCGAGGATAGCGGTGCTTCGCACGAGATTAGTTGAGGAGTCTAGCTAGTTTATCCTTTACTAGGTAGTTGAGTCATTGCTCTAGTCATGTAACACAGGATTTATTTGGATTTCTGCGTTGATGATATTTGTTATGTATTCTCATCTATTTTGATTTGTATGATTGAGATACTATGTTGATGTGGCCTTGGTGTCGATGCATGAATTCTGATGACTTGGTTATATTATAGATTAATTACTTTTTCATCCAATAATTATAGTATGGGATGTAATCATTGATAGTATCTGTGAATATTAAATGATCCGCTGTGAAAATGCATGAATCGTTCTAAAGCATGAGATTCAAATATGTGTTATGATTATGACCAGTGTGTATGTATGATTTTAATATTGAAAGAAATATCATGTGATGCCCTCTTGTTATGCATTCTATTTACTCGATTATATATATATATATATATATATATATATATATATATATATATATATATATATATATATATATATATATATATATATATATATATTTGGGAATTAGAAGGGGGTGTTACACATACAATCTCCAAAATGTCTCTTTTTCACCTTATACAATTATTTGGTTTACTTGTTTCTCTTTTATTTAAGGATTTTTGATCTTTAGTTGTTGGTTTTAATGATGACAACACAATGAGGTGAAATCTTCATCTGAAGTAATGTTCAACTTGTTGTGATTGTGAGATCAAGATGTCAAAGTCTATCTCTTTAGAATAACTTCTAATGTCAAGTGGCGTTTGGTGAAATTCATAATAATCTCAGTCAAGCGATTTCACTGATGACACTATCTATCTAAAAGCTTTTATCAAACTTCATCAGATAAAAATATTGAATCATTGATATATTAAATAAGGGATCTTGAATTCCTCAAAACTCTCTTTTAATATAATTTTTTAAATTCTTCATTTTAAAAGATTTTATATCATAGAAGAAAAATCTATCTCTCAATTCAAGTCGAAAAACAATAACTTTTTATTCAAAATTTTCACCTTTCTCCACTTCAAAATTGTAAATAGACCTAAAGGGAAATGTTTATAATCTTTATCACTAACAATTTATTTACGTTGATAGACTCAACCCTCCATCTACGCTCGTTTAAGAAGTCTCCTCAACATTCTTTAATTTATTATAATCATAGCATAGCATGATATGCAATTCCATTTAAAAAAAGATGGTGCACATTATGTCATAATAATAAAGTGACAATATTAGGTAATGAAGTGTTCACCTTAATGTAGTATATAATGGAGGATCTGTTTTTTCAATCGAAACCATAATAATGCTAGATATCATGATACACGTGATATATCAACCACTACATTGTTGTTATTTTGTGTTGAAAGGAAAAGTAGTGGAGGGAGGGGACCATTAGTTGTTTTCCATAACCCAACAGCATCTTGAATTCAAAAGTTATGTATAATAAATTGCATGTAGATAGATCCTTGTAATTCAATTTTGTCTCATGTAGCTGTAGCGGCTGGAAAAACATTCCTTAACTATGCTATGATCAATTGCCATTACAGTTTTCCTTAGAGTGCTAGGTGTTTATGACCTTTTGTTACTTGTGGAATATGTACATGAAATTCTTTTGAAGTTTTGTCTTAACGAAGATACTTGAACTAAATATATTTACTTCAATTCATACAAAAAAATGCTTAGAATATTAGAGTTAAAAATTTATCAACATAAAAAAGTTTTGGATATGCTAGCCTTAATTAATCACAAACTTTGATGCCACAAAGGTAATGTACCAGGGTACATGATGATACTTTATTTTAAAAGTGAATACATAACATAAAAGATTGATGTAAAGTATATATTCAACAAATTTTTGCAAAATGAGCAATAATATTTTTGAAGTAATTCACAAAGTTAATGTAAATTTAGGTTGATGTCGGGCTTAAAGTTGGGGTCCGTGTAGCTAGTTTTACTAGCTTACATATTTGTTGGGAGTTATTTTTTTTCATTTTTAGAGATTTTTCTCCACCACCACTAAAAGTCAAAATTATTTATATCTTTTAGAGATAGATATTCGAGCACACTTTTTTACACATTTTTCAATGTAAATGGATGAGCCACTCTTATCTAATAAGTTTGAGTCAATTAGTGTATATGTTTTTTTTATAGCCTAAAATGACCTAAAATATAAGTTAGTCTTAAAATATTTTAATATTGAGACAATGTTGTTGTCTTGAAAGTACTTAGGAGAATTTTCGGATATGAATCTCTGAGTTTATCCTGTAAATAATCACACTTCAAATATCTTAAGATGATCTGAAGAGATATTTCAAAGATATATCTCAGAATACACTCCAAATATATAAGGATATGCATTTTCGGAATAAATTTTGAAAAAAATGAAGTGACATGACTAAAACATATGTGATGGTGTGATTTTAGGTGCATCCGGAGATGCATCCCCGAAGACAGGAATGTCATTTCGAATTTTCATAGGTGGAGTCGCATCCTATAAGATGAGATAAGTATTGCTCTTTTGTTATTTGTCTAGATTTTATCAATTTTTATTAGACTGAGAACCTTGATAATTACTTCCTTCCACCAAATTACCGCTTTCATCTTTGTCAAGATTGCATGAGGTCCTTATGGGATATTACAAATGTTATTGATGAAAGAACGTTTGTTTTTGGAGGTGAGAGCGCGGCACATTGATTTGCTCCAATTATGAAAGTTGTTGTCGTCAAGGGGCGGTGCGACGAGGGTGGCACCGAGATTCTCTCCAGGATGGATGTAGAAAAGGTTGGCTGTGTCGATCTGTTTAGGGCTATTTTTTGGGTTATTTTATGGTGAAGCATGTTGGTCAGATTCAATATCTTAAGCTATGGTGAATGGTGATGTGTAGGTAAGAGAACGAGTAAATTGCAGGTGGTTGGTGTCGATGGGAAGGAGGCGGAAGGTTGAAGAAATGGTGTATTCACTAATACCATATTACATATGGTACAACCATTTTGGCGGAAAAAGAGAAGAAGAATATTCTCGTGTTTCTTGTATTCAAACGGAAGAAGAAGATACAATATTTATATAACTTAGTAGACTTGGACTAAGACATGCCTAAGGTCCATATAAAGGAGTAATGGCCCAATATATTATTGTTCTAATATGGGAGTTGATATTTCTTTTGCGTTGTGCATTTCAAATCTCTTGAGCAACTCTTTGCAATATTTTAATTGGTTTATAATGACATCTTCCTTTATTTAATAAATTTGTAAGACAATGAAATATCATAGTTCATCCATCGTAAACATTTAAAATTAATGTTTTATAGAGTTTTGAATTGTCTTCATTTTTGAGATATCTTCTATGACATTGTTAAGGGGATTATTCTTTGAGTTTCTTCATTTTTTGTGTAGATCTTAGTGATGTGATTTATCTTTCTTATCTTTATCCTTGTTTTCTAGAGGACTTTTTTCTTCATAATTTCTTAAAACAATCATCAATATTTTTCTCTACAACAATTTTAGAGTTAGTTTCATTAAATGTAACATGGACATACTATTCTACAATTATGAGTATTTTTCTTTAGAGGATTGCTATTCTTACACCAAATTATTTACACTTATACTTACACCATGTACAATACAATAAATATATGTCTGTTTTGAAATTGAAAAAAATCAAAAAATGATTATTAAATAGAGTAGAAAGACCAAACCGTATAAAATACGGTGTAGTTGTCATATTGTAGTGTAAAGATATCATTCTTCTTCTCTTTATTCATAACAAAAATATTTATATCTAAATACATGAAGTATTAGACTTCCTTATTTTGTATATGTTTGTTTTTGAATATGTTTTATGAAAATTCTACATAATGTAGATGGCGTTTGTGCAAAAATATTTAGGAAGTTTATTTTATTAAAAGTCTTTCATGGAAGCACATCAAGTGATCTATTTTATTTCCATTACTCCATTTATTTTGGAGTTCATGGTGCATAATAGCCATTGTTATGCTCAATTTCTTTCTCATTAAAAAAAAAAAAAAAAAGTAAATTAAAATTCTTCATTTTAAAATTCACTCTCATGATTACTTAAAATTGACAAAATGTTTAAAACCTTTTTTATTTTGAAAATCTTGACAAGTTTTCTAAATAAAATAAAAGATGTTTTTTATAAGAAATAAACGATATCTATGTATAACGAGAATAATCATCTACGATAACAATTGCATCATATTTTCCATCAAAATTCACAGTTCTATGTGGAGAACGCGCAATCTCCAGGGCAAGGAAGTAATGCCTTCAAGCAATCTCCAGGGTGTCAACGGATGTCAACGGAAATATATTCACCAATGAAGAGGAGGATTTTGTGTGTGGATCAATGGGTGTGGACATCCGTGTATTGTGTTTAAACAAACTGAATATATTTTAAAACGGATTTTTGAATTTGAAAAACGCGCGCAAGCCTTGTTCTTCTTCTCCAATCTTCAATCAGCCATGGATTTCGTGTTTCTTGATGAAATTGAATGAAGTAAACATGAAAGTTAATAGTTTTGAACCCAGGAACATGATGGCATCACTTAATTTCATTTATTTTAAGCCTAACATAACTGAATTTCTGATGAACACGAAGAACCCTAAAACAGAAAAATCTAATTGAAATCGTGTATGGTTGATGATTTGTTCAATTGATTGAGGGTTAATGATCGTGGATAGTGCAGAAAACAAATGGCCAAAAGTTTTTTTTCAATTGAATCAAAGAATCATAGAGTTCGAGTTTGAGGTTCTTACCTGTTGAAACTGGAATCGAAAACTGGATTGGAGTGTTTCCAGTTGTTGTTTGAGGATTGCTTTAGCACCAACGGCCTCTATGGAAGGTGTTTGATCACCCTGCTTGCTCTGGAATGATCTGAAACTCTCTACCCAAGTCGACCTGCATAAGCTCAAAGTTGAACTTCGAATTTTGGGTTAGAGGTGTTACAGTTTGTTGTTTATGATCTGCATCATCTCTATGATGTATGTTGATGGTGTTTGGATGATTAAAACTCAAGTTGCTCGAGCCAAGCTATGAATTCGAATCCTAAGGCAGTTTTGGCAAACTTATGTGTATGGCATGTGAAAACTGATTTCTAGCTTGGCTTGTGTTAATTTTAAGTTATAGACCAATTACATATGACATTTAAAACATGTTAGACACCAATTTATTCAAAGTTTTTCACAAGTTTTCAAAGATGCACAATTTCTCCAATTTGCACTATGTTTCATGAATTTTGGGAAAGAAGAATGAAAGCATGTACTTGCATGGCTTTGGTGTACTTTGAATGGCTAGCAAGACCTCTATTTATAGGCCATGAGTTCTGAAAATAATTGAGAAAGTTTGGCCATTGGTAAATTTGACTTGCCTTAGAGGGCAAGGAAGTCTTTTTTGCATTAAATGCAAAAGGAAGCTTCCTTCTTTTAACCATGGTTAATTTCCAACTTTGATCTTATCTATCATAATTACATCCAACTGATTTTTATCAGTTCTAACTTATCTTTGCAAGGTGGCATGTGTTCTAGAAGGAGACAATGCAAAATGACCTATAATTTCAAAGTTTGTACTTGAAATTCAAAGATTTTGGAGCTCTAAGTTTCAATTTCAAAAGTATGGCTAGACTCCATGGATTTGAGAGTTCTTGGACATTTTGGAAATCTTGTTTCAAGGGCTACAACTTTCATGTTTTGAGTTTTTTCCAATTCAAAGTGGAACTATGTGAAAAAATGCCATGAAGTTTGGAAAAAGTACAAAATTTTAACACTTGAAATTTTTTCTAAGTGTTAGAAATTTTGACCTTTTGTTGTCTTTTCCAAATTCTTTGATTTTTTTATGATCAAGATGGATCATTTAAAGTATTTTGATGTTGGAAAAGATTTTGTCTTGAAAAAGTTGACCAAAAGTCAAAGTTTGATTTTTCAGTGCAGATGTAATTTCATCAGATGTTTCAGAAATTGACTGATGAAGTCTGTGAACTTCTGTGATGTTTTGAATCCAGAAATTAGGTCAAGATGTTGTATCTAATATATGAAGATCAATCTCTAACCAAAAAAGTCATTCATTGATCAGAAAATCAGAGATTACTCATGCTCGACCAAAACCCTAATTGGTCGATCCTCGATTGATCAATGAGAAAAGTTGGATATCCAAGATCGAGGTTCCGATTTGATCAAGATAGATCAAATGAGGTGAGTAAAACTCAAACCCTAGTTGGTTGCCTCTTGAATCAGATGAAAATTTGATGAAACCCTAATTTTGACCTGTGAAAGCTATACCCGATTAATTCTGTTCTGGACTGTTAGTGGTGCAATGATGCAAATGTAAGGTGGTATATTAGGTTAAAAATTGGGGTATGACAGGAGCTATCAACATAATATACTGTAGTTAATTAGTAGTTATTTTGTAATATTACCCAATATAATAAATTAATTTCAGTTGGCCTGCATTTTTTCTTGTCTGCCATTATAGTAATTACTATATAAGTGGCACTCTTGTATTTTTTTCAGCTAAGATAGTGAATGCACAATTTACATTACACGTGTATCTCCTTCACCAATGAGCTATTTTCTCACAAATCTACAATAACCTCCCATTTTAGGAGTTAAATAGGAGAATTTGTTTTTTTCCCGCTGTTTTCATGTGTTTTGAATGACCACCGTCAATATACTAATGAAACTTTATGACTTTCAAGTACATATTGCATCACAACATCATGTTTGAACTTTTTAATACCCAAACTTTTATCCTTTAACGTTAGAATGCAACATGATTTTCGTTTGGGTCCATTTCCTTTTATCGTCAATATCATGGTTTTTTATTAAATTGGGAATGGAAGATGTACGATCAATTTTCCATTATATATAGATTTTAAGAAATATTTTTTGCAGAGCTGACAAGATTTTAATCTCGCACTCTTAACAAAGTCTACTCCATTTTGTTTTATTTTTCATAGATTTTTGTGAAATGAATTTAAACGGGATGGACATGTCTGTTTATCACTCTTTAATTCAATAATATGATGTATGTGTAAATATTTAATATTTTTAGCAATAACAAGGTATTGAAAAAAATACACAAATAACCATGTCTCGGAAACCATTAGGCAAATAACCATGTTTCAGACACAACATAAGTGGAGGCGCTATTCTAGATGGCGCATGCACTCACCATTTTGTCTTAAGCGCCATCTCACATGGTGCATGCACTTCCTACGAGCCATGGTGCATACACTTGATTTTTAAGAGGAGGCGCCATCTGAGATGGCTCATATGTGTAATTTTTACCACGAATTACAGTTAGGCGCCATCTGAGATGGCTTTTTTTAAATGTCATGCACTTATGCGCCATCTCAGATGGCGCATCCTTTCTAAATTTCAATGTATGCGCCATCTGAGATGGATCCTGCGTATATACTTTTCTGAAACATGATTATTTGCGTAATTTTTTCCGAAACATAGTTATTTGTGTATTTTTTTTGGTTAATACCATTTTACCCCCTGCCATATAGAGGCTTTTCCGAAAAAACCCCTGTAAAAAAAAGTCACAGAAATTACCCCAAGTTTTGAAAAAAGTCACTCATAAAACCTTTGTCAGGCCAACTCATCAAAATTTCCTATGTGTCAATGTTTTTCTGATATTTTCATTAGTTTTTAATTTCACATGTCTATAACTATTTTTCTTGGACAGTAATACCCTTTGGGTAGAAGACAAAATAAAATCCCATAGAAGGAATCAAAACGTGGAATCCCTAATCTTCTTCTTCTTCTTCTTCTCACATTGTAACGCATCAGTCACGACCCATGGTGGAATTCACCATCCTCTTCTTCTCGCTACAACTCTAACGAACAAATCATATTTTGTGTTCGACTAAATTCTCTCAATGAAAAAATCTAGTTGTTCACAGTCAAGCATGTCCAACATGGATTCAAACGTTAGAAGAACTCCTATATGTGGTCACAATCTCCCCAAGAAGTTGTTTATTTCAAAAATTGGTTTCAAACCCCAGTTGGAAGAATTGGAAGTGTAAGTTTTGGGGTAAAGAAGAGGATTATGATGTTTTTATTTGGCATGATGAGTTTTCTGGTGAACGGGTAGGAATTACAGATGGAGGTGTGTTGGAGCTCTTGAAGCAAATGGACAAAGAAATAGCTGGAAAGATGGAGGTACTGAAGAATTAGGTTGAAGGCTTAAGGAAGAAGATGACATTTCTGATTGATGTAATTTTTTGTACCTTGTTGTTCTCTATTTTAGGGTAATGAAATTGGAAGTAGGTTTTGGTTATGTTAGGTTATGATTATGTGTTGAATTAATGGAAGAATGACTCAGTTACTAATGGAAGAATGTTTTGAATTATATGTAATGTATTTTGGTTAATGCAATGAAAGATGTTCAGTTTGTATTATATCAATCTATTCTGTTGTAGTTGTCAAGTCTTATTTTGTGTTATACCATAGTAATGAAAATCATATGTAATGTAAAACCATATCATAATTTTGTCACATAACTTTGTCTTACAGAATATGGTTTACAAAATAAGTCACATTATGTGCATAACAGACCATTGTTCCAAAAAGGGCACATTATGTGCATAACTTGTTCCAAAACAATGCAAGCATAAGTTGTTCCAAAACAATACAAAATAAACATGGTTATGTCTACTGAGTCATTCTCCTAGAAATATCTTCCCACACTCCTTTTCCCTTAACAATATCCTCTTCTTCTTCATCAATAACCAGTGGTGCATTAGATTTTGAACCAGATCCATCATATTTCTTAGCCAAACCAACAACTCTCAACCTGTGACTGCTCCTTTTAGGTGCTTGAGTATCAACCTTTTTCTTCTTATCAACAGCTTTGCATAGCTTCCTTTTCTTCTTATGACATTAGATATGTAGTATACAAAATTACCTTTCTCTTCAGTGCATTTATATATTGATCCTTGCTCTTACACTTCCTTGAATTGCGACCTAGCTTGTCACACTTTGTACATCTATAAGTCACACCATATCTCCTCATTCTTGATCCACTTTCACCAGGTTCTCTAAACCTCAATTTTTTAGGTCTTCCAAGACCCTTCTTATATTGAGGTGGCATCATGTCTTCAACATCAACTGGAGGCCGCATATACATACCATTTATAGGACGTACATTATTCTTATAACAAGTTTTGTAAGCATCTCTCATGTATCATGGGTCAACATAATTTTCAGGGTTTAGGTTTTGATACTGCATTGCAGACACATCATGTCTACAAGGCATTCCAACTAGGTCCCAAAAGCAACAACAACAATTTTTCTTGCCAAGGTCAACAATAAACTGAAGGCCATTGTATGGATGATGGACTTGCCATAAATCACCATACTCCATATTGGAAGCCATTCTCCACTTAATAGAGTCTCCTTGTCTAATCTCTTTCTAGGGGTGACACCCCAAATAATTCGATAATTAAATAATTATGATTTTTAATTATTAATTTAATTGAGAATATAATTTATTAATATATTGGATTTATTGGGATTAATTATAGAATAAAAGAATGGAATTATCAGAGGTGGGTTGAGTAAAGTGAAGGTGTGAGGAGTAAAAGACTCTACTCACATTATTTAATTCATTTTATTTATGTTAAAGGAATAAAAGGAATAAAATAAGGAAAAGAGAAAAGACAGAGTCATTTTGGAGAAAACAAGAATACGTGAAGTTGAGAAGAGGAAAAGGAAGGAAGAAAACCTAAAGTGTCAGAATTCGAAGAACTCACAAGGTAATGGGTGATTTTGATTAGTTAATGCATATTATCGGTTTAGATATTCAATGGTATGATCATAGTATGTTAGGGAATCCCGGTTTAGAATGTTAGGGTTCCGTAGAATTATCCCTATTGTGTCGGATTATAGATCGAAAACAATTAGAGTGTCAGTTGATGAATAGGAATGATGGAATATTGTGGTTTGATGTTATAATGGTGCAAAATAGATTTATTTTGGTGTTTCTCATGTTGCAATTCGTATGGGTATGTTTGGTTTTGGTTGAGAATGAATAAATCTTTGTCAAAAGTAATTTGACTTTTTAGGACGAGGAACGGTTCCCGGTGGGTAGGAACCGGTTCCACTGAAAACTATGAAAACAGCAAAATACACTCAACCGGTTCTGTATGTGTCGGAACCGGGTTCCCATACATTTTCGAAACGTGAATTTTGAACTCGGGAACTGGTTGTACATAGGCGGAACCGGTTCAAAGAACTTTGAAAATATCAAACTTTGAAAATTCATAACTTTCAAACCGTAAGTCCGTTTTGAGCGCCGTTTTGGACATTATTTCTTAAATTTAATGATCTATTTTATAAAATGAAAATATTTTCTAAAACTTGAGATTATTTTGAAAATGAGTCGAATTTCCGAAGTAAGTGATTATTGGCTGATGCACATGGGTGTGTATGTAGCGGGGAAACTGTGAGGAATGGATGTATTCGTATTTCGTGAATGAAAAGCATGTTTATGTTGCTAATGATGGTGTCCATGATCGTTGAGATATCATGTTTTGGTTTTGATTCGGTTTATGATAATCGGTGTGTTCATGATTGTATTGATACCATGTGTTTGTTGGTGTTGTATATGCCTGATAGTTATTGATCTTAGTTGTGTTATTGTTATTATATACTGGTGATAGTCTTACTGATTGAAGAGTAAGCGTTTGGCATGTTTATGCTTTGAGATAATTTAATTCATGATTATGTTGTTATCATGTGATAGATTGATATTGGCATTTATGTGGAATTATGTTGTTATCATATTCCGTTGAATTGATGTTGCATGCTTTTATGATGCATGCATGAGCATTTGTTAAATTGGTTCATTCCCATTGTGCGGAAGCGAGCCAATAGATTTACCTGGTTCAGAGGTAGTGAGGGTAGATTCTTGACCCGGTGGTTATGGGCGAATCATGGATTGGATTCTTGACTAAGTGTTCTGGGCGAATCATGGATTTACACTGTCTTTCCACATGTAAACGGAGCAGTGGGTGAACTCGGTTCACGTTTTGGTACCACATGCATTGAGTCTACATTTGTGTTTGCATGAGATTGTAACATGTTAGGATGTCTTCCAGTGTTACAATTCTTTGGTTGGTTATTGATTATACATAATGACTTGTATGATTGTGTCTGAGTGTTAAAATCTGAATTTATGATGAAATGGTTGAAATAATATGCTTGTGATATATTATTGATTGAAAAGCTTATAATGTGTTTTAATTATGAGAAGTCTCACCTTACTTTACAATTTGATTAAAGTTAACACTCAGAATCGTGAGGATGGCTTTAGAGCTTGTCATTTAAGTTGTCATATTGTACATAACGTTAGTTGAGGAATTAGATATTGTTCAGTTGTTTCTTTAAATTTTGTTGGGAATAATAATGATTGGTTTAATCCGTTTTGGTTATGATATTTTTCCGTTGTGAAAGACATGATCTTAATTTAATTGAATTATTTTGAGTAATGATCCTCAGTGTAGCATGGCTACTGTTTATTTGGAGGTTTTATTTTATTTAATAATTGTGGCATCCTGTTCGTGTTAACTCGATGAATTATGACTTAAATCGTTGATATAATTAATATTATTCGGGTATTTTAGAAGGGGTGTTACAATAGTGGTATCGAGCATAGTCGGTCGTGTCTTAATGTATTCCTTTGTATATGACATGTGTGAAACACGCACTTGCTTGTTTTCCTAACTACCGGATTGTGGTTTAGAAGCAAGTGGGGAGAAACTTTACTTCTCGAGATATTGTGTGAAGAGTTGGATCGATGTGCTATTGGTTACATGAGATGTTGGCTAGGCTAGATAGTTTCGAGGGATTACGAATTCAAGAAATTCAAGATAAGTCGGATCAAGTTCTCTTAAGGGTAACAATTAAGTACTTGTGTTGTTCGTATCGAGAATGGAGGACGATGGTATGGATAATGGTGTCCCGTTAGGTGTGAGTTCTAATGTTCCCAGGAATAATAGCAACTCATCGTTTGAGCAAGATGTTGGATTAGCTTGAGGTCATCCTTGGGTTGAATGTTTGAAGTTAAACCAAGTGATTATGAATCGCTTTGATGAGTCGCATATTCTTGGCCTAGAAGATATTTGGTAATTAAGAAGGATGACTCTAAGAAGATAAAGTTGGTGTGGTTGGAATGTTGCAACACCTGAATCGTGTGAGTTACCTCTTTGTGTTCTTGAAAAGATTAATTGTGTCGTGTCAATGGTTGATATAAAGTATGCAATGGTGTGAATTAATTATTGAGTTGTAACTTGACGCAATTAATCATGGGAATGATGTGTGTTGCAGTTAGGATCTCAAATTTTGTATTCTATGATGTTTTGGGATTTCTCACTCCCACAAGGTGGAAATCGACTACCTATCACGAATTGATTTCCCGACTTCTTACTTGTAAAATTCATAACTTGAGTTTTGGATGTCGATTTGAGTTCCATTTGAAGCGTTGGAAATATAATGTGATAAACTTTGTTTTAAAATGGTCCCACACGAAGTAATTTATTTATCATGTAGTGATGTTTGAGGAGAATCGGAGTTGTTGTTGATGTCGTTCTTGGTACAAAACTTGTTTCTATGACACCATACAAGATGTCAACTTTTGAGTTAGGAAAATTGAAGAAGCTATTGGAAGATACGCAGAGAAATAGATTTGTAAAACCAAGTGTATTGTTTGGGGGCTCTAATTTCCTTAGTCAAGGAGAAAGAAAGTACAATTGCGTGTGGATTTTTGATAACCGATTTAATTGGTGGTTGAGACTAAATATCTATTTCAAATTATTGGTGATTTGATGGATCAACCGTTGGAAAGTATGTCTTGATGAATTGAGGTTAACTTACCTTCGTGGTCGTTAAGGATGAAGATAGTTAGAGAGAACTCGGAATAGGCATGTTGAAATTCCAATTGTAGAATTTTATTAAGTTTTCATGGTGTATATTACGGTATGAGGATATGAGTTTTCTTTATCATGTTATCTCAAGTGACGGTAATGCGGTAGACCCATTTGAGGTCGTAGTGTTGTAGTGGGAAAATCCAAAATTAGTTAGGTATTAGAAGATTTTATGGATATAACCATGCATTTATTTGAGACGAGGTCAAGAATGATATATTCTTAATGAATGAGATGTTGGTATTAGTAAGAATGCGAAAGTATTAGAGATGCAACTTATGTCGATTGAGGATGAATAAGTGGACGTTAGCTTCGAGGAAAAGATAAGTGATGTTAGAGGAAAAATAAATTCGATAGGAAATGCAATCATGTTTAAGATGTCAAAATATTGACATGTGTTAACAAAATGTTGGAAGTTTCTTTTACAGATCATATGATGAGATGTATTATCGAGATTGCATTTGAAATAAGATTCGAACATATATGGATCCTAGATGTTATGAGATTTAAAGGAGACTAAGAGTTGTGAATGTCGTTAAAGTTCTCCGCATGGATAAGGACTTCAAATGGGAACAAAATGAGTTATGGTGTATTTGGTATGTTAGCATCTCATGAGGGGGGAAATACTTAACAATCGTGTGATGCTAAGTGAGTGTGAAGAAGATTATGTAAATTGTTTGATCGATGGTATCTCATCGTCGATATCAAATGAGAAATAAGTGTGTTGTAAACCTTAAAAGAAGATGATTGGACCATGGTGCTTGGGTGACTTGAGCACGAGTTCTAAAGGAACGCTATTATAGTTTGCGGTGGTTTATACTCCATTGTGATTGTCGGCTACCTATTGACAAATTGAGGAACTGATCACCCTTAATCTCTTGTTGATAATAGATCGTGTTGGATTGAATAGACTCATCTTGCAAGCTTGATAGTGTGAAGTGGTGGACGTTCTATTGAGAGGATAGTAGTTCATTCGCATGAAACTAAGAGGAAAAGGGCTATGAAAAGACTTGGAAATTATTGGTCGGAGACTTGAGTGCGTATGAGTTGAAGCCAGTGGAAGGTTTAGAATGTAAAAAGGTGGACAATGATTTTCTGGTAGATACTAAAGAGAGTCTAAAGATAAATATGAAACTTGTAGAGTTGGTAGTTGAAGACAATCAAATGAAGATAATGAGTTAAGGTAAATAATCAGAGTCGCGTAGCGAAAGCGTAATGTGATGCACTTTGTTATGCGAGTATGATTTTTGGAAGTCACAAATTAAACGTTAGAAGGTGTGGAGTTTATGAAACTATTAGAAATTTCAAAATAGAATTGTTAGGTGAAGGGTTCTATGTCTTATTGGTGTTACATCCATTATAATAGATGTATTAATTTGCAAGCTCTATCGTTGGCGTAGCCTCGTAATCGGCATTGTGTATAAATGTTGGGGACATTGCGGTTATGTGGAGGTTCTTATAATTGTGTTGCAGTGTAATGAAGTGATAAATCATGTATTCTAGAGTGAAGGGGGTAAGAAGTGAGATGAGCTGATGCATTCTTAACCCGATAGCAATGGATCGTGTGGGATTATAGTGGTTGAATAAGAAGGATATTTGTTAGTGATATTGGAAATGATGTCAAACATGACGTGATAGTTGGAAGGAAGGATTTCAAGAGCTGAAGAGGAGGTTGACTAGTGCTCCGATCTTAATTTTGCCGAATCTGATTAAGTCTTTTGTTGTGTACTGTGACGCATCATTAATGGGATTAGGTGGTGTGTTGATGCAAGATAAGCAGGTTGTGGCTTATGCTTCACGATAATTGAAAGTGCATGAAAGGAGTTACCCGACTCATGATTTAGAGTTGGCAGCTGTTGTATTTATTTTGAAGTTGGGGAGGCATTATTTATATGGTTCTCGGTTTGAGGTATTAGTGATCATAAGAGCCTGAAGTATCTCTTTGATCAGAAAGAGTTGAAACAGTTGCGAGGCAAAGAGATCGCATTGGTAAGAGTGGCTTGGGGAGGACCAGCAGATGGAAATGTCACTTGGGAGCTGGAGAGTCAGATGAAGGACTCGTATCCCGAGCTGTTCGTCTAAGGTATGTTTTCGAGAAAACTCTTTTAGTTGGGAGAGTTGTGACACCCCAAATAATTCGATAATTAAATAATTATGATTTTTAATTATTAATTTAATTGAGAATATAATTTATTAATATATTGGATTTATTGGGATTAATTATGGAATAAAAGAATGGAATTATCAGAGGTGGGTTGAGTAAAGTGAAGGTGTGAGGAGTAAAAGACTCTACTCACATTATTTAATTCATTTTATTTATGTTAAAGGAATAAAAGGAATAAAATAAGGAAAAGAGAAAAGAAAGAGTCAATTTGGAGAAAACAAGAATACGTGAAGTTGAGAAGAGGAAAAGGAAGGAAGAAAACCTAAAGTGTCAGAATTCGAAGAACTCACAAGGTAAGAGGTGATTTTGATTAGTTAATGCATATTATCGGTTTAGATATTCAATGGTATGATCATAGTATGTTAGGGAATCCCGGTTTAGAATGTTAGGGTTCCGTAGAATTATCCCTATTGTGTCGGATTATAGATCGAGAACAATTAGAGTGTCAGTTGATGAATAGGAATGATGGAATATTGTGGTTTGATGTTATAATGGTGCAAAATAGATTTATTTTGGTGTTTCTCATGTTGCAATTGTATGGGTATGTTTGGTTTTGGTTGAGAATGAATAAATCTTTGTCAAAAGTAAATTTGACTTTTAGGACGTAGGAACCGGTTCGGTGGGTAAACCGGTTCCTGATGAAAACAAAAGCAAGAATACACTCGGGAACGGTTTCTGTGTGTGAACCGGTTCCCATACATTTTCGAAACGTGAATTTTTGAACTCGGGAACCGGGTTGTACATAGGCGGGGAACCGGTTCAACTTTTGAAAAATATCAAACTTTGAAAATTCATAACTTTCAAACCGTAAGTCCGTTTTGAGCGCCGTTTTGGACATTATTTCTTAAATTTAATGATCTATTTTATAAAATGAAAATATTTTCTAAAACTTGAGATTATTTTGAAAATGAGTCAATTTAAGTAAGTGATTATTGGTGATGCACATGGGTGTGTAGCGGGAAAGTGAGGAATGGATGTATTCGTATTTCGTGAATGAAAAGCATGTTTATGTTGCTAATGATGGTGTCCATGATCGTTGAGATATCATGTTTTGGTTTTGATTCGGTTTATGATAATCGGTGTGTTCATGATTGTATTGATACCATGTGTTTGTTGGTGTTGTATATGCCGATAGTTATTGATCTTAGTTGTGTTATTGTTATATATCCGTGATAGTCTTCTTGATTGAAGCTTGGCATGTTTATGCTTTGAGATAATTTAATTCATGATTATGTTGTTATCATGTGATAGATTGATATTGGCATTTATGTGGAATTATGTTGTTATCATATTCCGTTGAATTGATGTTGCATGCTTTTATGATGCATGCATGAGCATTTGTTAAATTGGTTCATTCCCATTGTGAAGCCGCCAAGCCAATATATTTACCGTTGGTAGTCGCTAGATTCTTGACCCGGTGGTTATGGGTGAATCATGGATTGGATTCTTGACTCGATGTTCGGGCGAATCATGGATTTACATCTTTCCACATGTAAACGGAGCGGTGAACTCGGTTCACGTTTGGTACCACATGCATTGAGTCATTTGTGTTTGCATGAGATTGTAACATGTTAGGATGTCTTCCATGTTACAATTCTTTGGTTGGTTATTGATTATACATAATAACTTGTATGATTGTGTCTGAGTGTTAAAATCTAAATTTATGATGAAATGGGTGAAATAATATGCTTGTGATATATTATTGATTGAAAAGCTTATAATGTGTTTTAATTATGAGAAGTCTCACCCTTACTTTACAACTTACTTTACAGCAGAATTAGGATGGCTTTAGAGCTTGTCATTTAAGCCGGTCATGCTCGATTAGATTGTAACACGGGAACGTTAGTTGAGGAATTAGGTATTGTTCATTGTTTTAAATTTTGTTGGGAATAATAATGATTGGTTTATTCCGGTTATGATATTTTTCCACTGTAAGACATGGTCTTAATTTAATTGAATTATTTTGAGTAATGATCCTCGTAGCATGGCTACTTATTTGGAGGTTTTATTTTATTTAATAATTGTGGCATCCCCGTTCGTAAACTCGATGAATTATGACTTAAATCGTTGATATAATTAATATTATTCGGGTATTTTAGAAGGGTGTTACAATAGTGGTATCGAGCATAGTCGGTCGTTGTGACCAAAGGTCTTAATGTCAAGATTCCTTTGTATATGACATGTGTGAAACTGGCTTGCTTGTTTTTAACTACCGGATTGCAGGAGTGGTTTAGAAGCAAGTGGGGAGAAACTTTACTTCGAGATATTCGTGTGAAGAGTTGGATCGATGTGCTATTGGTTACATGAGTGCATGTTAGGTTTCCGAATTCGGAGGATTCAATTCAAGAAATTGATATGATCATCAAGTTCGGGTAACAATTAAGTACTTGTGTTGTTCGTATCACTGAGAATGGAGGACGATGGTATGGATAATGGTGTCCCAGTTAGGTGTGAGTTCTAATGTTCCCCTGGGAATAATAGCAACTCATCGTTTGAGCAAGATGTTGGATTAGCTTGAGGTCATCCTTGGGTTGAATGTTTGAAGTTAAACCAAGTGATTATGAATCGTTTTGATGAGTCGACGCATATTCTTGGCCTAGAAGATATTTGGTAATTAAGAAGGATGACTCTAAGAAGATAAAGTTGGTGTGGTTGGAATGTTGCAACACTTCCGGCTGATTGTGGAGCTGTCTGTGTGAGTTACCTCTTTGTGTTCTTGAAAAGATTAATTGTGTCAGTGTCAATGGTTGATATAAAGTATGCAATGGTGTGAATTAATTATTGTTGTAATTAACGCAATTAATCATGAATGATGTGTTGTATGTTGAAGTTAGGATCTCAAATTTTGTATTCTATGATGTTTTGGGATTTCACTCCCACAAGGTGGAAATCGACTACCTATCACAGGAATTGATTTCAAGGCGACTTCCGAAAACTTGTAAAATTCATAACTTGAGTTTTGGATGTCTGATTTGAGTTCCGTTTGAAGCGTTGGAAAGATAATGTGATAAACTTTGTTTTAAAAATGGTCCCAACACCTGGAAGTAATTTATTTATCATGTAGTGATGTTTGAGGAGAATCGGAGTTGTTGTTGATGTCGTTCTTGGTACAAAACTTGTTTCTATGACACCATACAAGATGTCAACTTTTGAGTTAGGAAAATTGAAGAAGCTATTGGAAGATACGCAGAGAAATAGATTTGTAAAACCAAGTGTATTGTTTGGGGGGCTCTAATTTCCTTAGTCAAGGAGAAAGAAAGTAGCACGAATTGCGTGTGGATTTTTGATAACTGATTTAATTGGTGGTTGAGACTAAATATCTATTTCAAATTATTGGTGATTTGATGGATCAACTGGTTGGAAAGTATGTCTTCAGTACAGTCGAATTGAGGTTAACTTACCTTCGTGGTCGTTAAGGATGAAGATAGTTAGAGAGAAGCTTCTAGAACTCGGTATAGGCATGTTGAATGTTGTGAAACCCGAAAGTAGAATTTTATTAAGTTTTCATGGTGTATATTACGGTATGAGGATATGAGTTTTCTTTATCATGTTATCTCAAGTGACGGTAATGCGGTAGACCCATTTGAGGCTGACGTAGTGTTGTAGTGGGAAAATCCAAAATTAGTTGCGGGTATTAGAAGATTTTATGGATATAACCAAATGCATTTATTTGAGACGAGGTCAAGAATGATATATTCTTAATGAATGAGATGTTGGTATTAGTAAGAATGCGAAAGTATTAGAGATGCAACTTATGTCGATTGAGGATGAATAAGGACGTTAGCCGAGGAAAAGATAAGTGATGTTAGAGGAAAAATAAATAGGAAATGCAATCATGTTTAAGATGTCAAAATATTGACATGTGTTAACAAAATGTTGGAAGTTTCTTTTACCGATCATATGATGAGATGTATTATCGAGATTGCATTTGAAATAAGATTCAGACTGAACATATATGGATCCTAGATGTTATGAGATTTAAAGGGAGACTAAGAGTTGTGAATGTCGTTAAAGTTCTCCGCATGGATAAGGACTTCAAATGGGAACAAAATGAGTTATGGTGTATTTGGTATGTTAGCATCTCATGAGGGGGAAAATACTTAACAATCGTGTGATGCTAAGTGAGTGTGAAGAAGATTATGTAAATTGTTTGATCGATGGTATCTCATTGTCGATATCAAATGAGAAATAAGTGTGGAAGAAGTTGTAAACCTTAAAAGAAGATGATTGGACCATGGTGTTTGGGTGACTTCGAGCACGAGTTCTAAAGGAATGTTATTATAGTTTGGTACGGTGGTTTATACTCCATTGTGATTGCCGGCTACCTATTGACAAATTGAGGAACTGATCACCCTTAATCTCTTGTTGATAATAGACGGGATCGTGTTGGATTGAATAGACTCAGCTTGCAAGCTTGATAGTGTGTGAAGTGGTGGACGTTCTATTGAGAGGATAGTAGTTCATCAGTTCGCATGAAACTAAGAGGAAAAGAGCTATGAAAAAGACTTGGAAATTACTCAGCAGGTCGGAGACTTAAGTGCGTATGCGAGTTGAAGCCGCAGAGTGGAAGGTTTAGAATGTAAAAAGGTGGACAATGATTTTCTGGTAGATACTAAAGAGAGTCTAAAGATAAATATGAAACTTGTAGAGTTGGTAGTTGAAGACAATCAAATGAAGATAATGAGTTAAGGTAAATAATCAGAGTCGCGTAGCGAAAGCGTAATGTGATGCACTTTGTTATGCGAGTATGATTTTTGGAAGTCACAAATTAAACGTTAGAAGGTGTGGAGTTTATGAAACTATTAGAAATTTCAAAATAGAATTGTTAGGTGAAGGGTTCTATGTCTTATTGGTGGTACATCCATTATAATAGATGTATTAATTTGCAAGCTCTATCGTTGGAACGTAGCCTCGTGGTACTGGCATTGTGTATAAATGTTGGGGACATTGCGGTTATGTGGAGGTTCTTATAATTGTGTTGCAGTGTAATGAAGTGATAAATCATGTATTCTAGAGTGAAGGGGGTAAGAAGTGAGATGAGCTGATGCATTCTTAACCCGATAGCAATGGATCGTGTGGGATTATAGTGGTTGAATAAGAAAGATATTTGTTAGTGATATTGGAAATGATGTCAAACATGACGTGATAGTTGGAAGGAAGGATTTTAAGAGCTGAAGAGGAGGTTGACTAGTGCTCCGATCTTAATTTTGCCGAATCCGACTAAGTCTTTTGTTGTGTACTGTGACGCATCATTAATGGGATTAGGTGGTGTGTTGATGCAAGATAAGCAGGTTGTGGCTTATGCTTCACGATAATTGAAAGTGCATGAAAGGAGTTACCCGACTCATGATTTAGAGTTGGCAGCTGTTGTATTTATTTTGAAGTTGGGGAGGCATTATTTATATGGTTCTCGGTTTGAGGTATTAGTGATCATAAGAGCCTGAAGTATCTCTTTGATCAGAAAGAGTTGAAACAGTTGCGAGGCAAAGAGATCGCATTGGTAAGAGTGGCTTGGGGAGGACCAGCAGATGGAAATGTCACTTGGGAGCTGGAGAGTCAGATGAAGGACTCGTATCCCGAGCTGTTCGTCTAAGGTATGTTTTCGAGGACGAAAACTCTTTTAGTTGGGGAGAGTTGTGACACCCCAAATAATTCGATAATTAAATAATTATGATTTTTAATTATTAATTTAATTGAGAATATAATTTATTAATATATTGGATTTATTGGGATTAATTATGGAATAAAAGAATGGAATTATCAGAGGTGGGTTGAGTAAAGTGAAGGTGTGAGGAGTAAAAGACTCTACTCACATTATTTAATTCATTTTATTTATGTTAAAGGAATAAAAGGAATAAAATAAGGAAAAGAGAAAAGAAAGAGTCATTTTGGAGAAAACAAGAATACGTGAAGTTGAGAAGAGGAAAAGGAAGGAAGAAAACCTAAAGTGTCAGAATTCGAAGAACTCACAAGGTAAGGGGTGATTTTGATTAGTTAATGCATATTATCGGTTTAGATATTCAATGGTATGATCATAGTATGTTAGGGAATCCCGGTTTAGAATGTTAGGGTTCCGTAGAATTATCCCTATTGTGTCGGATTATAGATCGAAAACAATTAGAGTGTCAGTTGATGAATAGGAATGATGGAATATTGTGGTTTGATGTTATAATGGTGCAAAATAGATTTATTTTGGTGTTTCTCATGTTGCAATTCGTATGGGTATGTTTGGTTTTGGTTGAGAATGAATAAATGCTGTCAAAAGTGCAGAATTTGACTTTTTAGGACGTAGGAACCGGTTCCCAGTGGGTAGGAACCGGGTTCCACAGTGAAAAATTATGAAAACAGGCAAAAATACACTCAGGAACCGGTTCCTGTATGTGTCGGAACCGGGTTCCCATACATTTTTCCAGAAACGTGAATTTTTGAACTCAGGAACCGGGTTGTACATAGGCAGGAACCGGGTTCTGCAGCAACTTTTTGAAAAATATCAAACTTTGAAAATTCATAACTTTCAAACCGTAAGTCCGTTTTGAGCGCCGTTTTGGACATTATTTCTTAAATTTAATGATCTATTTTATAAAATGAAAATATTTTCTAAAACTTGAGATTATTTTGAAAATGAGTCGAATTTCCGAAGTAAGTGATTATTGGCTGATGCACATGGGTGTGTATGTAGCGGGGAAACTGTGAGGAATGGATGTATTCGTATTTCGTGAATGAAAAGCATGTTTATGTTGCTAATGATGGTGTCCATGATCGTTGAGATATCATGTTTTGGTTTTGATTCGGTTTATGATAATCGGTGTGTTCATGATTGTATTGATACCATGTGTTTGTTGGTGTTGTATATGCCTGATAGTTATTGATCTTAGTTGTGTTATTGTTATTATATACTGGTGATAGTCTTACTGATTGAAGAGTAAGCGTTTGGCATGTTTATGCTTTGTGATAATTTAATTCATGATTATGTTGTTATCATGTGATAGATTGATATTGGCATTTATGTGGAATTATGTTGTTATCATATTCCCGTTGAATTGATGTTGCATGCTTTTATGATGCATGCATGAGCATTTGTTAAATTGGTTCATTCCCATTGTGCGGAAGCGAACTGGCAGAGCCAATAGATTTACCTGGTTCAGAGGTAGTGAGGGTAGATTCTTGACCCGGTGGTTATGGGCGAATCATGGATTGGATTCTTGACTAAGTGTTCTGGGCGAATCATGGATTTACACTGTCTTTCCACATGTAAACGGAGCAGTGGGTGAACTCGGTTCACGTTTTGGTACCACATGCATTGAGTCTACATTTGTGTTTGCATGAGATTGTAACATGTTAGGATGTCTTCCAGTGTTACAATTCTTTGGTTGGTTATTGATTATACATAATGACTTGTATGATTGTGTCTGAGTGTTAAAATCTGAATTTATGATGAAATGGTTGAAATAATATGCTTGTGATATATTATTGATTGAAAAGCTTATAATGTGTTTTAATTATGAGAAGTCTCACCCTTACTTTACAATTTCAGATTAAAGTTAACAGCTCAGGAATCAGTGAGGATGGCTTTAGAGCTTGTCATTTAAGTCCGCGTGTCAGTGTCATGCTCTGATTAGATTGTAACACTGGGGAACGTTAGTTGAGGAATTAGATATTGTTCAGTTGTTTCTTTAAATTTTGTTGGGAATAATAATGATTGGTTTATTCCGTTTTGGTTATGATATTTTTCCGCTGTGTAAGACATGGTCTTAATTTAATTGAATTATTTTGAGTAATGATCCTCAGTGTAGCATGGCTACTGTTTATTTGGAGGTTTTATTTTATTTAATAATTGTGGCATCCCTGTTCCGTGTAAACTCTGATGAATTATGACTTAAATCGTTGATATAATTAATATTATTCGGGGTATTTTAGAAGGGGTGTTACATTAGGCATTACATTGTGCTTCCATTTGTCAATTTTAACTAAGTTATTTGCAACCTTATTCATAAGATAGTTCCTAATCCACTCAACCATAGTGAGGATTGGTTTATCCCTAGCTTGTAAAATAATACTATTAAAAGATTCACTAAGGTTATTCATCAACACATCACACTTACGATAAAAGCGAAAGGAATGCTTACATCATAATTTAGTAGGTACTCCTGTCAACCATTCTCAAGCCTTTGGGTCTAGTAGCTTAAGCTTGTTCATCTCTTTCTCCCATGCCTGAAAGTATGTTGCTTTTGCAGGCCCCATTAATAAGTCCCTAATTGCAAATCTACTACCAAATTTCTTCTTGAAATTAGCATATAAATGTCTGGGATACTCTATGCTCAAATTGTTCGAACATTTCTTCAAAAACACTTACTAGACCCTGCAAACATAACCAACACATGCTAACAACTTATAATAACAAACTTATAATAATAAACAAACTAACAACTTATAAGAAACAAACTTATAACTAACAAACAACTTATAACTAACTAACAACTTATAACAAACAAACTTATAATAACAAACAAACTAACAACTTATAAGAAACAAACTTATAACTAACAAACAACTTATAACTAACTAACAACTTATAACTAACAACCAAACTAACAACTTATAACTAACAAACAAACTTATAACTAACAAAAAAATTATAATAACAAAAAAATTAACTAACAACTTATAATAAAATTTGTTACCTTTTGTTGATCTGAGATAAACACGTACTTTCTGTCAACCCCAATGTCCTCCATTAGTAATTGCATAAACCATTTTCAACTTGCTTTAGTTTTTGTCTCCACTACCCCAAAAGCCAAAGGAGAGTACTGGCCGTTTGGATCTCTACCAACATCAACTAGAAGTTGACCCCTAAACTATGTCTTAAGGTGACACTCATCCACTCCAATGACGGGCCTGCATGCCTTGGTGAAACCTTTCTTGCACCCATTAAAACAAAAATAAAATCTGTCAAACCTAGGTGGGAGAGTTGGTATTGGCCTCTTAGTGTCAATCTTCACTATATTCCCACTGCACTGCTTCTTCACTTCATAGCTCCAAGCAATTGTTCCTTTGGTATCAATAATTTCCTTTGCATGACTTTAGCTTCCATTCCTTGGTTATACCCACTTGGTTATACCACTACCTACCTACATTATCTCTGACACCTTTACTTTCCCTTGTGACTTCCTTTTTTCAACAACCAACTTAGATACCCACTTTGCATTGGCAGACTTGTTATTCAATACCCTTGCACATGTATGTGACCCCACCCACGTTTTCAATTGATAAGTGTGTTTATAACACACTTTACTACACAAAGCTAAAAAACTGAATTTACCCTTGCATTGTACCCTAACCATATAACTCTCGTTTTTCACAAAGGTTATCTCGCTTCCATTTAATACTGACCACTCCCTAATAACATCTTTAAATTTAGACAAGGAATTAAATTCAATACCTAGTTTTAATTAAAATTCTTTGTTGAGCATCTCACGTCTAAACTTCTCATACTTTGGCTTGGTCTTTTCTCCATCATTGTCACTTTCATCAGGGTCAGAGCTATTCAGTTATTCACTATCATAATCCACCTCTTTACTTCCCACATTATTCCTCCTTGAACTAGAACCCAATATACTTTTAGGAACCAATACATTCACCTTGGGTGACCTGCCAGTGTCTTTAGTCGTTTTTGGATCTTTGGATGCCATTTTCTTGAATCTAAAAGACTTCTCATTAACATTAATCCTAGTGCCTGGTTCTGGTCTGTCTACTTCAACTTGAACGAATTCTTCAGCATCTACTTCAACAACTTTTTCTTCTTCACTATCATTGAACCTTATGCCTCCACCATCATCAGAGTTGTCATCATCACTATAGTCACTAAACCTATCAACATCAGGCCTCGACACTTTGCTATTCATATCCTTAACACCATGTTCAACCCATATATGCTCATCTACATTACCACTTATACAATGATCAACAATATCTCCAGCTTGAACACCATCAATGAACTGAGTAAAATCTTCATCCCTTCCTGGATTCTTTCTCCATAGCCTGAACCCTTCATACCCCCAGTCTTTCACCAGCTAACAGCCTCAAAGTAACTCCACGTGTCAGCAGAGTCTTGGCCTTCGACGAATATTTCAATCCTTCCTCTGTAAAACACATGTTTATCTTCAACGAAATTACCCCCGTGGTGGAAAACAACCGTGAATAACCCCATTTTCTGCAAAGAAATAGTTACTCATGAGTAAATTAACGCAGAAAAGCACATGCAAATTGGGACCAGTTAGAGACATGGACCACTAACGTTACTGAGAGCCATACCTTTTGTAGTTTTTCAATGGAGTTGTCTTTGTCCTTGTCAACGATGATGACTGAAATTGCAACCGGTTATCTTCAACGCTCAGATGGATGAATCAACGATAAAGATTGAAATTTGCATTTTTTGAAATTAGGTCTTGGAACGATTTTGGTATGAAATTAGGTTTAAGGAATTAATTTTGAGATTTTATTTTATCTTCTACCCAAAGGATATTCCTGTCCAAGCAAAATAGTTATACACACATGGAATTAAAAACTAATAAAAATATCAAAAAAACATTGACACATAGATAATTTTGATGAGTTGGACTGACAAAGAATTTATAAGTGACTTTTTTCAAAACTTGAAATGATTTATGTGATTTTTTTTACATGGAATTTTCTTAAAAAATCCTATACGATTTGGGTAAAAGGGCGTTAACCTTTATTTTTCTCTTTGTTTTTCTTTTTCTTTTTCTTTTCTATACCTTGTTATTGCTAAAAAGATTCTAAATATTCAAACAATCAAATCAATAATAATAATAAATATGAGATTTAAAATTTAAATAATGTGAATTTGAGTTCGAATCACTTGTTAGCTTTTTATAGTCAACTCTTAACTCTTAATGTCTAAAGACTATATAATCTTTAATAGACAACTATTCCAAAAGACTTGTGATCTAAATCCTATAGTCTTTCCACTTAAGAAACACGGTGAAAGGCGGCTATAGCTAAAGGGTCTATTTCTTAGTCTCCTTTATTTTCTGAGAATAGATTGACCTGATTTTATATGAATTGGATTCTTTTCTATCATATGTGACAATAATTCAACCATAAAAAAATCCTATAATGTTGGCTAAAGACATGTTACTCTTTATGTCTTTATTTTTATAGTATTCTACTTTTATTTATTTTATAATAAAGTAGTATTTGATTAAAAAACAATTTGCCATATAAAATCAACAAACTAAAGTATTGAAGTACTAATCATATGTGTCAATATGACATTTTTTTAATATGGCAATCTTGAGGAAGCGATGGCGCCGGCATAATGTACCCCACTAATCCCTTATTCAATGTATTAAGGAGCATAGACAATTTTTTATTTTATTTTAAGATAAGAGAATGATTGACGTTGAAGACTAAAGTTTGTCTTAAAAAGCTGCCTTTATATTAGCGCTAATAAAAAATGTTTATTCATTACACTAATTAAAATAATGTTTAATTTCAGATTCTTGTGTATATTTATGACTTTGAGCGAAGGAAAGGCAAGGCCCAACTCAAACAGCAGCCATGGCTGTCGGGTCCATTCAATAAAACAATGACATTTTAAAACTATGTCACTTTTCAATATTATTTTATTTTGAAATAAATTAAAATTTAAAATTATTTACAGAATTACAGTAAAGATACTGACGGATACTCAAGTAAAATTTATGACTATAAAAAATTTATGAAATATAATTTTTCCAATTATATTGCTTTGTTACATATTTAAGGTTCTCTCTGATAAATTTAAAATGAAAGATATGGGTTAGACATCCTATTGACAGAAGTAGGATATTTTATAATAGATCATAATGATTACAATAATTGTTGGGATTGTCTCAAAAATACTAGTAGTATATAAATAAAGTATGAGAGAGATTCATAATGGATGAATGCTTTCAAAAGGGATTTAAATCAAAATGTAATATCTTAAAAATGAACTGATAAAAAATAAATAAATAATTGGAAAATTATAAAGAAGGATATTGTGTTCTTACCATACACGAAAGATTATAATCAAATACAGAAGACAAATCACTTTAAAGTGGTTGGCTAATGAGATTCAAATTCTGTGTAATATGTAATCTTAAGAAACTTATATTTAGTTAGTTTTTCTTCTGAATGTAGGAGAAATTTCATGAAGGAGTGGACAAAATTTAATTTTTTTTAAGTTTACTATGTAGGAGGAATTTGTGGCATTTTGATAGACCAATTCAATTATTGTGGTGGTTGAAATTTACCTTAGAATTTGGTATTGTCGATAAGTTTTTTGGTGTTTTTTTCTTCTATAAATGATAAATATTTAGTGGATTTTTTAACCTCCATAACCTTCTCACGTATCATGTGAATTTTTAAAAATGTTTCTGAAAATCAAAAATATATTTTCGGTTAGCACCTTATATCATGCAAATTACGTTAAAAAAGATTGGGTGTAAACCGAAAGTATATTTTCGATTTTAAATTATATGTAATTTTTAAATAAAGCATGTATGTGAGATCAAATTTTGAATAAATTCTTAATATTATATTATTAAGTTTTGAACCGGAAATATATTCCTAGTTCTCATCCAAATATTTTAAAATATGGTGCATACCGGAAGTATATTTTTCAGTTTTTCAAGAGCATTTTGAATTTTTATGGGATGTGCCCCAATCCTATGAAGTGGGTTAAGAAATCCACTATTCAAAAGAGGTAAAACACATGAAATTGAAATACTTGTCATTTAAAGGCTAAATTATCCTCAGGATCTTTTAAGTTAATTAATGATAACAGATTGGTATTTTATGTTGTTTTCGCTACATGTAGATCATTTATGTTAACTACCACTTGCATCGTTGACTTTTATCTCAAACTTCTTTCTAAAAAAGTTGAAGTGTTACTAATGGTACGGTTATGTCACTTAACATAGGTCAGAAACCATCATTGGATCATATAATAAAATTTTTAAAATTTTTTAGTGCATAAATCTATTTTTAAGCTAATTAAAATGCACTAAAAAGAAAAATTAAAGAAAATTAGTAAAACAGAAAATAAAATTCTCAGAAAATTACACGAAGTTTCGTGTAAAACGAGAAGAAATATTTTTAGGAATATTTTTATAATTTTTGAAACAAAAATGAATTTAATATGAATTTTATAAGTTAAAATAAAATTAATATAATAAAATAAAGCAACATAAAGGTCAACGAAACAAACATTAGTTAACATAAATGACTCACATGTAGCAAAAACAATATAAAGGATCAATCTACTACAATTAAAAAACTTAAATGACTCTAAGCTAATTTAGCTTTATTTAAATAAGAAATGAAAAAACAAAGTGTTATTTAAGCACATAAATACAAATTTAATAAAAATGGACCGGTTAACTAAAGGATTCTACTAAGACATTTGTTGGTCATATGTTAAAAGGATGGACATTGTGGAAAAGATTTTGTTAATAACACTATAATATGATTAATATACACACCTTCCAGATATTATTATAGGAAATTTTTTATTTTTTTTAGTATATTAGATTATAAATGTATCTGGACCCTATATGAAATAGATAATCAAATGTATCAAAAGAATAAATATTACTTATAATAGTATCCAAATGGTGTACTGTAACATCTCAAATTTTAATAGTTATTTATTATTATTTATTAATTATTATATTATATGGTAATTAATGAAATGGTGTGAATTGGTGAATATTTGAATTATTTGAATATATGTGTTATTTAAATAATTGGAGTTTGGGGGTAAGAATAATAATTATCTAGTAATGGGCCTAATTATTAAATTGGATGTGAATGAGCAAGCTAAGCCCAATAAGAAGTTACTAGTTAGTAAGGGAATTGGAATTAGAGTTTCATTTGTGGAAAATAAAAGAAGAGAAGAAAAGAGGAGAAAGAGGAAAAGAGGAAGAAGAAGAATCCTAGAAGTTGAATCCTCAAGAGTAAGGGCAAAATCCTTATTACTATTATCTTGTATGTGGTTGGCTAGTGATTTGTAACATGATAGGTTTAGTTGTTGATTTCAATTTCTAGATCTAAGAACTTCACATGTTAGGGTTTGTGTAGAAATCCATGAAATTGATAGAAATTAAGGTGTTGAATGGAATAGAATGAGTATTGTCATGTTGGAATGATAGGTTGTGGTTAAAACTGGTAGTAATAATGATGGGTAATGAAATAAGGTGTTTAATTGAAGAAAGTTCATGTTGTTTTTAAGAAAAACATGCAGAAAAACACTATTTTCATGACTTGCGGCGACGCATAAATCTGAGTGGGCCGGTGCGTAACATCCCGCAAGACAAACATCATTTTCTAACAATTTTGTAACGGCCATAACTTTTTAACCGTAACTCCATTTTGGGCGTCATTTGAACCGTTAGAACGCTAATGAAATAAACTATATGATAGAGCTAAGTTTGTTGGCATTGGATGATTGAATTATTGTGTGATTTGTGTAAAATGAAATGTATATGCGTTAGGAATACATGATACTTGATTTTAGTATATGTATGTTGTGTTTTGGTGAATTGTTGGGAATAACATTGATTGACTTGCATGCTATATGTTATTTATGATGCATAACGATGATGAATGCTTTAGATGGTGCATTGATGGTAATGATACCATGATTATATGTATATTGTGCAAGAGGTGAAGATAATTCAAATGAATTGAATTATGTGAAATATGATTGTATGATTAAGATATGATGATGAATCTTAATTTGCATATTGTTGAGATTGCACATGTACATGCATTCATTATGTCAAGAGGAAATGATTGGAAATTTCGTGGGAATTATTGACTTGTCCCAAACCTAACGCCGATATGGGATTTGAAAGCTTAACGCCAAATTGAGCTTTGTTGGGTTTGATCCTTGAGTGAAAATAGAAGCGGTAAAACTCTGGGTTCACAAATAAGGTGTCTCTGGTCTTGTCCGGATCTGGAGTGTTGATCTAATTCTAAGATGAAAAAATTGGGAGTGTGATTGAACTTTGTGTTCATGGAATGGTACCACATGCATTTGATTCACATTTTATTTCACATTAGAGTCTTATTCATTATTGATGAATGTATATATGACTAGAATATGTGATAATTGGTTGGTTATTCTTGAATTGTTATATTGATGACATTTGTATTAAATGTGATAATTGAGAATGTATTATAATTGAAATATGATGTATAACGATTACTTGAATTACTACTTGACGATGCTTATGTTATATGGAATATCACATGAAGTGTGAAGAATTGATACTTAGATGATTATTTATACATTGCTTCTAGTTATATACATTTTGATAATGATTTAAATTCTCACCCTTCTGTTGTATGTGATGTTCTATGCGACATTGTGCAAATTTTGAGGATAGTGGTGCTTCGCACGAGACTAGTTGAAGGGGTTAGTTAGCTTATCCTTATTCTAGGTAGTGAGTCATTGCTCTGGTCATGTAACATGAGGGTTATTTAAACTCATGTTTGCTATGAGATATTTCTATGTATTCTCATTTGTTTTGGATTTGTATGTTGAGATAATATGTCATGTGACCTTGGTACCGATGTTTGAATTCATATGACTTGATGATGTTAGGATTTATTCTTACGTTGATTAAATGATTATAGTATGGGATATAATCATTGATATTATTTGAAAAAATAAATATTCCGTTGTGATATGCATAATTTGTTGAAGCATGAGATTTAAATATGTGTTATGATTATGACAAGGCACATATTATGTTTGTATTGTTGGTTTTCCATTGTGCGGAAAATAACATGTGACACCCTTTGTGCGTATGCATTCTATTTTACTCTAATTTATGCTATAATTATTGGGGATTTAAAAAGGGGTGTTACATGTACACGTATAGTTTTGATGCTTGTATTGTAAGACACTTATTGATTCAATTAAAATTATATTGATGTTTAGTTTTGCTATTGGGGACCATAGCCTATATATAGTGTGATGGGCAATTAGGGTTCTCATTATTCCTAAATGGGTCATCCTGACATCCACTCATATTTAAGCACGTATCCAATTAATTAATTAGTAAATAGAAATCTAATCAATCAAGACTCTTAGTTTGATAAATAATTAACATAATTCATATAAATATATTTGCCTACAAAATAATTAGTGGAATATAATAATTAAATAATATTTAACTATAAAATATTCCAAAAATCTCTCACTTGGGTAATATATCTTAATAATTATTTCATAGTCTTTATACGTGCATCTGAATGCTATTTATCCTAAAATTTCAATTTTACAATCTGGTTCATCTCATATGTTAATAATGAGACCATCGTGGTTGACGTCACTAACACATAACGTGACGAAACTCCGACGACCACCACATAAATGTACTTGATGACATAGATCAATATGGATGAGAGGCAAGAAAATTTCATGCAATGTGATCTCTAAGTCATGTATATTTCCAACTGGTCTAACTGAAGTCTTTATTGAGATCATACTACAATTTTCAAATTCAATATTTGCACAAAAGATAAATAAATGGTTATAACATAAATAACCTTATAAATATTATATCTGCAGATAATCTTAACATAAATTTTGTATCGATAGCATAATAATATTATTGAACACAAGGAATGAGTAGCTCCCACTAATCTAAGATATCCTTAGTGATGATAATCATATGAAAGTCCTTATATGTCAAGTCTTTGATTAGTGAAATTTTAGATTAAAATATATGAATGTCTTACAATAAAATATAACTTGAGGAATCTTATATTGAATTGTAACTGAATGTCATAAATACTTACATTCATTTATCATGTATTAGAATGTCTATTCGACATCTAAAATATCAGAGTCAAATATAGTTATGATCTCCTCAATGTCAAATCTCCAATTTATGAGTACAAACTCTTTTGTTCTCTACAATAATCCTCATGGTTTGCCTTTTTTCACAATTCAATTTTGAATTGTTCAAGTACTATCCAATGATTTTGTGTACGTCTTTTCATATAAATATAAAATCGTATATACGATTCCCACAACCAAAGTATAAAAAACTTAATTTTCTAAATTTCCAAATTCTTTTATTTTGGACAATGATTGAGACTTAATAGTATCCCTTGATAATTTAGACATACCCTAGTTTATTGTATTTCATGTCAATTTTATTTTTAACTTTAAATATATATAAACTCTAAGTATCTAAATACGTAATATAAAATAGATGAGCCCAAATCTTTCATCGCTAAACTTTTGTTAGAGATTTCTTGGTTTTATACAACAATTGTATATCATTATTGACTAAATAGAATTGACACATTAAACTAGGAATATAAACTTAGTACCACTAAATTTGTAAAACCCAATAATTTTTCATAATAGAAATATCAAAACCAAACGAGACAATTACCTTATGAAATATTGCGGTATCACTAATGAGACCATTTCACTAACTTATAAAAGGATTTATCTTTTTAGAAACCATAAACTTTGTTCAACATATTTTCAATCTTTCTTATGATTGATTCGACGTACAAGACCAACAAGTACAGGCTTCCATTTCTAAAAATTGTTGGTGTTACCTCTACGGACAAGACATTTTCGGGTGGATTTGGTTTTTAGAAAGTGGGAAGTAAGACAACGTCACTTGGGTGCTGGGTATTTTAAAGACTTTGTTGACAGATCAAAAAAATATGTCTAAGGTTATTGTTACCGACCAAGATAATGCCCTTTTGAATGTGCTTGGCCCGGTGTTTCCTTCATCAACTGCAATACTTTATCGGTATCACATAACAAAAAATGTGAGAGCACGGCTAAAACCCGCGGTTTGCACGAAAGAGAAAAAGGGCGAAGACGGACAAGTGGTCAAATTCGATGTTGTGGTTAAGAAGATAATGAGTGCATGAACTGATATTCTTAATTCTGCTTCAGAATAGTTGTATGCTGAGATTTTGGTACACTTTAGGAACTTGTGTGTCGAATATCCTAATTTCTTGAAATACGTTGAGTCCACTATCCTTAATCGGGTGAAAGAGAAAGTTGTATGTGCATAGATGAACCATGTTAGAAATTTGGGGAACACAACAACTAATAGAGGAGAATTTGCACATGCGGCTTTGAAGAAGTGGTTAAGTGATAGTAAGGAAGATCTTTGTCGAGATTGGGACGCTGTGAAGCAAATGCTCCAAAACCAACATAATGAAATTCAAACAATATTTGGTTGGAGCAAAATTGTATTAGAACATCGGTTCAAAGACAACACTCTTTATTTGTAGTTCGTTCACAATATATCCTGGGTGGGATTGAATTTCATTTTATATGAAGCGAAACAAGCAGAAATCACAGGGCCTAATAGTTTGAAATGTGGGTGTACAATAACGACGATTTATGAGCTTCCATGTGCTTGTATTATTTCAAAATAAATTAAGCTTAATTTTCCCATACGAATGGATGAGGTATGCATTCATTGCAAAAGGCTTTGATTCGATGACTATGAGCCGACAACGGAAGGTAAATCCAACATAACCATCACAACTGAGTTGAAAGTCATAATGGATCAATTTTCTAAAGCGGACAATGCTACAAAGTTGAACATTAAAGAACAATTGGGAAAAGTTGCATTTAAGAAAATAACTTATTTGAAACCCCCATTGTAATCGGTAAAAACTAAAGGTGCACCTAAAAAGGTGAAAACTTCATAAGCTGATAGTACAACAAAGTGTACTCCTTCTTACCACGAAGTTATTGATGAAATATTCCTGAATTCTCCAACCCCAAAATCCAAAACAAGTGATAATCACTGATAATCTACATTGATTAGATGCCTCTATTTATGCACAAACACATTGAAAAAATCTTGGATGTGGGGAGTGATGGTAATTGCGGGTATCGAGTCATATTCAGTTTTCTTGGTAAAGAAGATGATAAACACACTCTTGTCTGCTAAACACTTATTTTTTAGTTGGCGATGAATAGGGGACTTTACACTCGCCTATATGTGACGACGGACAAGTTTAATAAAGTTCATCATGCTCTTGCTCCAAGTGTTATCGTTCGCGCACAGGTTGAAAAGTGGATGAGCTTCTCCGAAATGGGGCACCTTAAAGAAAGTGCATATGATATGGTGTGTATCCACTTAACGAGGTATGATTTTTCGAAAACCTTTTTTCCTCTTCAGGCACCCCCGCCTAAAGATCCATTCAGACGCATCATGGGTATTGGGTATCTTAGGTCATGTCATTTTATTCAAGTTTATTTGAAACAGAGTTGTCTTATTCCAGCCAAATCTGTGAAATGGACAGGACATCATGCAAAAGAGGCGGAAACTTGGCCGAATCATTTTTTGGATAGAATGATGTAGTTCACCAATTTGATGGAGCTTGAGAGAAAATCAAATAGGGAGAAATCGAAGAAAGATCCGGTTTTAGATTTAAGCGGCGACAATATTTTCGGTGCATTTTAGAATGTAATCAAATCATTTTTTTAATATATTGTTGAACATATTGTAAAATCTATACCTTTCTATCCATATATATATATATATATATATATATATATATATATATATATATATATATATATAGTTCTACAAAAATCAAAATCTACAATTAATGGTGCAAATAATGAATCTATTTCTGCAAAGTCGTGAGTACACTTGCGAATTAAACTTAGGTTCTTAAAAAAACAACACAAGGCATAATTCGTAAGTTCACATGCGAATTCTCCTTATTTGTGTAATTCGCATATGTACTTGCGAATTTTGTCTTGATAATATTTCTTTGGTCCATATTACTCCAATTTGCCTATATATTGAGTCTACAAACTGGTGCACAATCACCACTTCAATTCAGGTTCTCGCAAGATATGTCATTCACTGAGCTTATCACAATATTGCATTCTCTCTTGCAGTATCCAGAGAATCGAAAGGTGGTCAAGGTTGAGTATCGTTCACCTTCACTTGACACTGAAGGAAATGTAAAATTTACCCAGTTTTAGTTGAAGAACGACGATGATTTAGAGGTTATGTGGGATACCTTTGAACAATACTCTACAAAGGGTCCGATTGAGATGGATGCGACGTTTCGTAGATCGGCAGAAAATATTATCAAGATGTTGTGCCGTCCTCAACTTCCTGTTTATAATAATTTGTAACTTTAATTTTTTATATAATGATTTATGTAATTTCTTTGAATTATGTTGAATGAATGTTATGAATTGTTACATACATGTCCTTTATAAATTTTTATGTATTTTCAATGTATGGATGTATTTTTGGAGATTAGTGAAAGCAAGTATAATTAAAAAGCAAATGAAAATTGAAAGTAATGTGTGCATATCGTGCTTGAAAATTGGGTGTTCAAATAACACCTCTCGTATTATAATATTAAATTCCTAAATAATTTCTCCAAGAGTATTTCATATTATAATATCAAATTCCTAAATAGTTTATCCAAGAGTATTTGGATTAGATGACACCTATATAATTATATTCATTTGAAGGACTAGTATCTCCAATTATAAATAGAGGATGCATAATTTATATAAGAAAAAAATCTTAAATAATTTTTTAAAGAAATTTCTTCACCCACTTAGTGGGTTTCTTTCTCACCCCTGATGGAAAACCATAAATACTCCTAAGTTTCGTAAGTGCACTCACGAATTCACAAAATAAGGTGACTTTGTAAACGCACTTACGAAATAATCCAAGGTTTTTAAAAAATAAGGTGAATTCATAGGTGCACTTACGAAATCACCTTATTTTTAAAAAATTAAGGTGAATTCGCAAGTGCATTTACGAATTCATCTTACTTTTGGAATTCGTAAGTTAACTTACGTCTGCATGTTATTTTAGAAAACACACAGCATAACCCCAATCCCATTCATTTCAAAATACCCCAATTTCAACCTCTCTACTCCAGACCCTTGAAATTTCTACCACTTCAAAGTCACTCAATTCCAAGTTTAACTCATCATTTCAACTCGTTCCAACTCCTACAAAATCCACTACAACCTCCATTTTGTGTAAGTTTTCTTCAATTATTTCTATTCAAATTCTGAATTTTTATTAGATTATTAGGTTAGGTTGTAGAAATTTAATAGTATATGAAGTAATAGTAGGTAAATGTAGTAGGAAAAATAGGATTTTGTGAGTTTTGGGATAGAGTTTCTGGTTTTGAAAAATTCTGGAAGAAGGGGGTTTCGCAAGTTAACTTGCGAAGTGACCTAAGAGAGACTTTACAAATGAACTTGCGAATTGTTGCTTGATTTGTTTTAAATTAGTAAGTTAACAATTGTAATGGTTTATTTCAGAAAAATGGCAGAGAATGACAACCAGATGACACGTATGAGACATGGCAGGAAAAGCCAAACAATGTTGGCTCGTCGAGAGCGAGAGCTAAGGGCAAGGGCACAACTTGGTATAGCATCATCTTTTGCACCGTCACGGAGGATTCGTCTCCATGAGGCGTCTTCCTCTGGTGCAAATGAGAAGGAGGTACCGGAGGAGGCCCAGGACGCTGAAAACACTAAGGTCCCCGACGACGATATTGAAGAACCTGCAGAGGCGGATGATGATGGCTTTCTAGAAGGGTCATATGATAGATCCCTCCTGATTTATTATCAGGACTATACTTCCCTTTATGTCTGGGTGGAGAGGTATTATAATTTTTATCGTTATATTTCATATTATAATTTTTATTAAAAAATACGGTTCTTTTATATTTATTTTCATTTTATTCTAATGTTTCAAGAAAGGAAGACGTTGAAACATGTCAACCACTCATGAAAAATATTTGATCTATATGTTCCTAAGACTCAGTAATTCCACAGTCTAGTTGGGGAGTTGACGATCAGCCTCGACGATGTTGCGTGCTTGCTCCAATTACCTATCAAAGGTAGGTTACTCAACCATGCCAAGATAACTATAGTTGAGGTAGTTGAGTTAATAATTTAGTATTTGGGAGCTGATCCGTGCCAGGATGCTGAGGATTGCAACTCCTCAAACAGGGCACGCGTGAGATTCTCTTACCTAAAGGAGTTATACGAGGAGCACCTCCGTCAAGCAACTCTTGCAAAAAAAACTGCACAGGAAGTTGGGGAGCTTGTGGAGGCAGATATTTTTGTTCAGTTTCAACGTGGTTGTGCCATCCGGTGTTATCTAATGTACCTGGTAGGCACGTCCGTATTTGTGGATACGAGTGGCCACTACACCGATGTGGCCTACCTGAGATATTTTATGGACCTGTCTACAGTTTGTGACTAAAACTAGGGTGTCGCTGTTCTTACCTACCTCTACCAGAAGCTGAATGAAGCTTGCAGATGGAGGGCGGGGGCGCTCATTGGCTCGTGCACAATGTAACTCCCCTAACGGCCTTCAGGATTATCAACTAACCCCACAAACCAACACGAGTGTTTTCAGCATGCTTTGGCCTCACTCGCACACTTTCTGAGAAACATTCCAGAAGGTCACCCATCCCAATACTACTCCAAGCCAAACACACTTAGTTGTGGAGTTCTTATGGAACAGGCTCCCGAAAAGAAGATGCATCTTGTTGGTATAGGTAGTACCAATTAATCCTTATAAGCCTCCTTCAACCATGCATTCTCATACCTGCACAGTCTTAGGATCCCTCTCATTTCGATGTGGCGACCACCTTTGCCTCCTTCGGCCTCAGGTGTTACATGCGGTGTAACCACCCCCTGCCTTCTTTGGCCTCGAGTGTTACATGTCCACCAGCTTTCGCATGGTTCGTCCTCGAACCACATCATATTGGGAGAGGTCTGGCTCTGATGCCATTTGTAATGCCCCTGACGGCCTTTAGGATTATCAACTGACCCCACAAACCAACACGAGTCTTTTCAACATGCTTTGTCCTCACTCGCACACTTTCTGAGAACTTCCCAGAAGGTCACTCATCCCAATACTACTCCAAGCCAAACACGCTTAACTGTGGAGTTCTTATGAAACAGGCTCCCGAAAAGAAGATGCATCTTGTTGGTATAGGTAGTATCAATTAATCCTTATAAGCCTCCTTCAACCATGCAGTCCCATAGTTGCACAGTCTCAGGATCCCTCTCATTCCGATGTGGCGACCACCTTTGCCTCCTTCGGCCTCAGGTGTTACATGTGGTGTAACATCCGAGACCAAAGAAGGCGGGGGATGGTTAGGATTGGGCATACCCAGTAGCCTTTATGTTTTTTATTTGATTTTGTATGACCGCATTTTATTCGGAACAATTTATGTAATAATATTTTTGACATTTTTTCTCTTTATTATTTATAACATATTATTATTTACATGGTTTGCGTATATATAAGTTTTATGTATATTCTATTTTATCTATATGTATTACTTTTTGAGTGTCAAAAACACCACAAAACAAAATTCAGTTTCAACTAAAATTCAGTTTTTGTTCTATTTCTGCATAATTCGCATGTTAACTTGCAAAATGCACTAAGTTAGGTGAATTCGTAAGTTAACTTGCGAATTATGCTTGATTATTTTTTTAAAAAACAACACATGGAACATTTCGTAGATTAACTTACAAATTCACCTTGTAGGATGAATTCGTAAGTTAACTTGCGAATTCATCCAGAAAGGCCACTTCACAGATTAACTTGCAAATTTATCCAACAAGGTGAATTCGTAAATTAACTTAAATATTTTTTATTTCAATAGTGTGGAAGAAACCCACTAAATAGGTGAAGAAATATCCTTTCTCTTTGTCACATGTGAAGAAAGTATCTTTGCCCGTCAATTTCCCACTTGCTTTTTAAATGCATAGTGTGTATGAACAATATGTCATTCATATCCACTTTGTCACTTATACATGGACCCTGTCAGTTTCTTACTCGGTTGCTTTGACTGTTGATTAGCCTACACTTCCACATCTAGTGTGTCCATTTCGTGGAGAACAGGGAAACTTGTGTTTTTGTGTAGACTTTTTTATGTTCTTACTTAGTTTTCAATCTGTTAGTAATTCACATGTGTTGTTAGTGTTGGTCTTTTTCTTCTATGCACAATTGTGAACGAGTTACAGCCACGTTATATATAAGGACTGATGCAATAATTCTTGATAGATGGTGAGAGAATGAAATAGAAAATATATAATATAACTTGATCAATTCACTAAAAACCAAATACTATAAAATTATATTTATACTGATGAGTAAATATAACAATTAAGAAGATATCGAGATCGATTAACTTAATTTAAGATTTTAATTTGTCTTTTTATCTAATAAACACTATATCTAATCTTATTTATTAAAAAGTTTACATTTTATATATATTGAATAATTTATTAATTAATAGAATTAAAGGAGTACTATTTTAATTTTTCAAATTTAATTTAGTCTATTTTGTAAATTTTTAATCTTAAATATCTTAGGTGATAGTACATGTCCTCCATATACTTTATTTAAATAATTGATTAATTAAGATTTTCACCCTTTTGAATTTTGATGATTTATTAATTAAGCCATCAATTTTATAATTAGTAGTAATCATTTCACACATATTTAAAATATGGTACGAATGAAAAAGAGCATTATGTTTTTATTAAAATATTTTCTATTTATCATTAGAGTGACGAAAGAGTATAAATGAAAAAAATATTTAATTTGCATTATAATTAAAATGAGTTATTTATTTTAAAATATTTTATTTTTATAAATGAGTCGCTCATTATAAGATATAAAGAATATAATGTTACATGTAACCAACATCAACACATAATATTTTAATATACTTTTCATCTTCTTTTCTCTTCATCTTCGTCTTTATCACCTGATTAATTAATCTTCATTAAAATTTTAGAAAAATTTCACAAATGTTATAGAAAGAATTGGTTGAAGCTTAAGTAGAAAATGAGCGGTTTTTAAGGAATTAACATGTCATCCTTCCGGGTTATACATGTCATCCTTTAAGTGTATGCATTTACTATTATATCCTTGTGAATAATTATCAAATTTAAAAAATATTCGTTTTCCTATAAATTTGGGGTTGTATCAAAAATTTCAAAAAAAATTTGGTTTTTTTGAAATTTTTGAAAAAAAAATCGAATTTTCAATACAATGTCGAAAATTTCAATAAATTTCAAAATTTTCAATTTATTTTAAAATCCAGAAATTTCAAAAAAAAAATACCGGATTTTTTAAAAAATTCGACATATGTTAATACTGGAAATTATTTTTTAAATAAAATTTATTGAAATTTTTATTTTTGTCATCCTCTAATTTGTTCATGGACATTTTTGGAATTTAGAAAAATGGGAGGTGACATGTATAATTTCGAGGGTGTGATGTTAATTATTTGTATTATATTTAGTTGTTTTTATGATGCATAAATTGAAATCAATGGATGTACTCAACCATCCAAATTCAGATTAGTTGGACATGCATGAGAAATTAAGTTGTTATGGATGATGCAAGCACGAAAGATGGTTGTTATGTCTCGCATCACAATATTATGATCAAACCACCTCGACTAGATACCACTCAAAGACTATCAAAGGTGAAAGACAATATTCTATACGTCTGAGAGTTTAAATCAAAACATGAATAAGAATAAGAATACATAACTCATAACACTACGACATAAAAGACCTACGAAAATATTTTTTTTTGGCTTTAAAAGCGCTTTCGTAGGTGGCGCTGCTATAGGTTTTAGCAGCGCTTTTTGTTTAGGCAAAAGCGCTTTCGTAGGTCTATTTAAGGCAACTATTTTTCTTAAAAAGCGTTTTCTTAAGTAGACTTTTAGCAGCGCTTTTTTCTGAAAAAGCGCTTTCTTAGGTCAACTTTAGAATGTCTTTTATGCTTTCTGTAGGCACCCTAAGAAAGTGCTTTTTCAGTAAAAGCCCTGCCTTAGGCCACTTATCAAAGCGCTTTTTGATAAAAAGCATTGCCTTAGGCCTACCTATGAAAGCACTTTTAAAAGCGCTTTCTTATGTATACCTTAGGCAGCGCTTTTACTCAAAAAACGCTTTAATAGGTGGCAAGGCGCTTTCTTGAAAAAGTGCTTAGGGTTTCTTGAAAACCAAAATTTATATAATTTTTAAACCTGCTTTTTTTGCAGCCTTATTTTATAAACCTGTAATTTATAAACCTGTAATTCATATACTTGTAATTCATAAACTGGTAATTTACAATCTTAATCCCGTTATTTCAACAAAGCGATTATATACAAATATCATTATATTCCATTGTTATCCAAAATATATATAAACCATTGTAATTAAATTCACATATTTTTAACATTATCAAAATCAACCCTAACAAAATCAGCTATAACAAGATATGAACAAAATAACACGGTCGGTATTGTATTTATACAACAATGTATTTATAACCGTTTTCACACAATAATGTATTCATACCTTATAGGATTATTTGCTCAATAAAATATTGACACAATTCCTCTTTGAGTTCTTCCAACTGAAGTTTCGTGTAATATGCAGACTTGTGTTCATCGAAGTACTACATAACAAAATAAATAATATGCATGATTTAGTTAAAAGTAATAAATTATATGAAATATCCGATAAATAATAAAACAAATCCTAAGTTATAAATCCATACCGTGATTGGGATCTCTATTTGATTCATTTGAAGGATTCCTTTGATAAACTTCAAAATGAAGTATCCGCAATCTATGTCGTTTTGTTGTTGAGGACACTACATAGAAAAACAAATAAGAATATATAGATGTCTTGTTTTATCAAGTAGCATAAATATTATAAGCAAAATTGTGGAAATTAATATACCTGCACTTTGATCCAATTAATGTTGTTTGATTTAGACCGTGGTACCCGAGCTTCCCTTTGACATCGGAACGCTTGTATTGCTCTGACAAAATAAAAATATATATTTAGAACAATGCCACAGAGATAGTTAAATATATAAATACACACGAATATTTAGAATAATCCCACTTACGTATCAATCATTAACTTCATATTCGGATAATTTGTCCAATCACCGAATTCAGATAATAGACCATTTCTTTTCTAGGATCCATAGCAACCAACAACCAGTGACATCTATAAATTAAAACAATAGTTTAGATGAAAATTTTCATCAAAAAAATACAAATATTAAAATGAACTTAGAATGAAAATCTAACCCTGTAGGAATAGTATTATACGCCCAAAGATACAAGTTGTTTGTACTTCTGATGGTCATGAATCTCTCGACTAAGTGTTCTCTTACCGACTCTAGTTCCCTAAGAATTATCGCTCCGCTGACACGGGAGGAAGACACGAAATGGAATCGGTTTGCCAATTGATTCCCGCACATCAATTTATCATATAACAACCTTAAATAAAAACATAATTAATATTACTATTTTCACTGAAATATTTTAAAAAAATATTAAACCAATTAAATAATATATTGATCGGGTTACCGGGTGTATGAGTGCATAACACTGACGCCTAATTCTCTATGAAGAAAAATTTGTTCCATGTCCTCTTGTCCAATTGTTTCGGTTCAAGGAAAACCAAAGATACCTTCATCCATATCCATTTAACGAAAACCACCATTCATCAAATCTGATGTTCCCACTAGTGTTTCAAGACACTGTCGGAATCTAGGCACAAATTTACTGACAGGAACCCTTTTCTTGGGTGGTACCCTACCAACTTTCTGGCTCACTTGTTGTGACCCTTGAAAAGACATCTAAAAATCATATAGACTTAGGTAAACTATAAAGTTATGAATTTTTTTATTCGGATCATATAATTAACACTTTGAACGTACCTCTTTTTGTGATGCAACAGACTCACCGTGCTGCAAAATCCCTTTATCCTTAGATGCTGGTTTTGTAGGAGTCCAAAATTACCATGTAAAAAAAATAAGGTCAAAACTGTCAGTTGAATACTTAAAGATTCATAATGGTTTTCAACATACCTGATCATATATGAAAATGAGGTCTGATGGCCATGCAACAAAAGATCCTATTGTATCTCGCAGCAAAGTGGTCTCAGCAACAATGTCATGTACCGGTAGCAACACATCCAGATCTCAAGCAACATCAACCGATATTTTCATGTGTCCATCCGGGAGCGGTCTATGGTGAAGTGAATCTCCCAAAGTGTTGTGCATTTTTCCCTTGCCAACTAGCCGATAAGTCAGTGACGATAGGTATAGCTGACAAGATGAAATGCTCTAAACCAGTAATAACCGTTAGAAGTGACTAAAAAAATTATGTAATAATAAACAGATCTATATTGTTCAGTTCACTTCCTTAATAAATTGCAATTAAACTTTCCCCAATGGATTATCATCTTAATTACCTTAGGAAATTTATGTTGACAATTGATACTAGCTTTGTCACTAATTTCTTTCAACTGTGAACTGCTCTTTTCCTTCATATATCTCTCTTTATCCTTCTGCAATTCACGGACTTGTGCTTGTAATTCCTGCAATGTTTGCATCACTTTTGCATTGCTAGGATTTTTTCCTTGGATTGTTATACAAAGAGGTTGGAGTCACACCATGATCTTTACCCCTCACCCGACCTGAATACTCAGCAACATTTAGTGCTCGACTAAGTACGCTCTTGGTATCCTGGTCCTCACCTGTGGATACCGATTGCGATAGGGTCTCCTGTAATTCATTTACATGTCGAAAATTATTAGTGGAGATAAAAAATTAATTATATACTAATAAACATTTAATATAATTTAATTAAAGACACAATGTTACTTACACATTCATCATAAACATGTTGAAGATCGGGATTAACAACTTGATCTTTGCCTACACGAGCTTCCTTCCATAACACATGTGTGGGTAGTGATGTTTCGTCACTTTTCGTCTCTTTTAACTACGCATTGACACAAATAATAAGATCATCAATTATAACACATTGAGAGAATTAATAAGATCGTAGAATTTATATTTACTTATAATTTTTTTCCTGCAAGCGTGCATATCCCAGACACCCTTTTTTATATGGATATGTGGGTTTTGACGCTCTCTCGCGATTTACGGCACTCACTTTCTTGAAATTCCCGTCTCTTCTTTGGCCTACAAAAGCAACCAATTCTTCAGGTGTAATGAAGCTCTCATATTTATTTGGACGTTTTGGATCCTCTTCAAAAAAATTTCCTTCCTCATCTTTAAGATAGCTGTTTGTTAAAAAAGTTTTCCACCCTTTGTGTCTTTTTCCGGCCAAACCCATTATATACTTTTTGCGGGTATCTTCAATGTTAAAAGACCTATACAAAAAAACATACGCATAGAGTGTGTTAGTATAAGTAATTTAAACACATTATCGTCAAGATAAAGCAAATAACAACAACCATATATGGTACCTTTATCTCAGTCCAAATTTTTTCTTTAGCCTCATCCAACTCTCTTCTTTTCCATCTAGGAGTGGTGATCGGAATGTGCATATAAACAAGTGTACCAATGTAGCTTGTCAACTTTGCAGCATTAGACCCAATTAGTTGGTCCTCATTATTCCAATCTACATTATATGTAATTCCTCTATCTCTATCACGGATGATTCCCCCCATAATAGTTATGCCTCGTGTAATATCGTTTTATGAAGTATCTTCTGGAACATTTGCATCTTGTGAGTTTTCTTGATTACTAACCATTTGACCTGTAATAAAGAAAAATAAAATAAAATCAAATGACAAATATAAAAATCCATAATCATATATACTATAAAGAAAAAAAATGAAATGACATATATATAAATTTTATTGAATGATATAGGCTATAATTATATATACTATTACCTTTTTCACTAACGTCTCTTTCTTTTCTTGGTAGGAATATGTTCTACTCGTCTCTTAACAACACGGACGGTTGGATTGATCCAAATACCCTCATTATGTTCATTTCTAATACATGATTCATTCTCATTTTGATCATTTATGGTTAAAGATTCAATGTCAACACCAATATCGCCTTGATCTCCAATATTTTCATCAATTACTTTGTTAGATAAAACCACTATAGACCATTTCGTACTTGTCGGATCAGTGACATAGAACAGTTGTTTAGCTTGAGAGGCTAGAATGAAAGGCTCATCTTTGTACCCCACCCTGTTAAGATCCACTTGCAAAAATCCCGACTTATCCATTCGTATGCCATTATTATTTTCAACCCACTTGCAACCAAATATGGGAATCTGAAATTTCTCGTAATCAAACACCCAAATGCGCTCGATAACCCCAAAATATGACAGATTTGCAAATTTCGAGTTTAAGTCCTTCACACTTGATATGTGCATTACTTCATCTACCAAGGTGACACCACTATTTTGCATAGTACTTTTATCATCCTGTTCTTTGATAAAAAATGTGTATCCATTAATTGCGTATGCTCTATAAGAAAACACAATCAAACTTGGACCATATGCTAAACATCTCAACCTTTCTATTACTGAAGCGGGATCTGAACGATACTTTGAATAAATGAGTTCCTTAAACCATGGTATAAAACTTCGATTGTGGTCTCGTACAATCCAATTCTCATTTCTATTCGGATTTAAACCTCGAAGAACGCCCTTGTGCATTTCAACATAGGACTCAACCTCAATCTCGTTGTGCAGAACATACAAATGCACTTGATCCCGTTCGACCCTTGATATTGTCACAACTTTATTTACAATTATCTTTTTATCTTCTTTTTTTCAACAATATGAGATTTGGGGAGTCCAATTGATTGAAAATTTGATAGATATTCAGTACAAAACTCAACCGCTTCTTCAACAATGTATCGTTCGGCAAAACAACCCTCTGGTCGACTTCGATTTTTCACATACCCTTTTAATATTTTCATATAATGTTCAACAGGGTACATCCATCTCATATAAGTTGGTCCGCACAATTGTGTCTCTTTCACAAGATGAATGACAAGACGAACCATTATGTCAAAAAACAAGGGAGGAAAATACATTTCAAGCTCACACAAAGTAACAACTATTTCATTTTGAAATGTTGGTAAGATCCCAGGATCGATCACCTTACTGCAAATTACCTTGAAGAAAAAACACAATTTAGTTATTGCGCTTCTTACTTTTTCTAGAAGAATAGAACGTATACCTATCGGTAGAAAATATTTCATTATAACATGGCAATCCCGCGTCTTTAAACTATTTAACTTGAGGTCTTTCATAGACACAAGTCTTCTAATATCTGATGAGTAGCCTTCTGGAACTTTAACTTCACTTAGGAACTTACACAATTTTTTTCTCCTTTATAGATAGAGTGTAAACAGAAGGTGGTAGATATGTCCGTCTTCCTTTCTTCATGGGTCCCAATTCAATTCTTATTCCCATCTGTACCATGTCCTCCATTGCGTTAAGGCCATCCTTAGACTTCCCTTTTATATTGAGTAACGTACCAATAACATTGTCAAATACATTTTTTTCAATATGCATCACATCAAGAAAATGTCTTACGTACAAAGATTTCCAATATGGCAATTAAAAAAAAATCGACCTCTTCTTCCACCCAATTGTGACAACTTTATGTACAAAAGGCTTGCCAAACTGAATACTCACATCTTTCACCTTCTCAAAAATTTGATCACCTGTCAATCTAAGCGGATCTCTACGTTGTTCGGTATCTCCATTGAACGCTTTTCTCCATCCACAATATTGATGTTTAGAAGTTAAGAATCTACGATGACCGAGAAAGACATTCTTCTGACAAAGTTTCAATCGCGTCGTATCGGTTCCATCAAAACATACAGGACATGCTTTTTCACCTTTAATGTTATACCCGAATAGATTTCCGTACGCTGGAAAATCATTAATTGTTCCAAACAACATCGCCCTCAAGTTGAAACTTTCTTTCCTATACTCATCATAAACCTCCACACCGTTCTCCCACAAAATCTTCAAATCTTCGATTAAAGGTTCCAAGTGTACGTCTATGTCATTTCTAGTTGTTTAGGCGTAGAAATTAACATAGATAACATTATGTACTTACGCTTCATACATAGCCACAAAGGTAGGTTATAAATCATAAGAATCAAAGGCCATGTGTTATGCGAGATACTTTGAATACCGTGTGGGTAAATTCCATCAGTAGACAATTCCAAGCGAAGGTTTCTTACTTCTTTTCCAAACTCAGGATAATCATTATCAATTTTCATCCACTATGGTGAATTTTCCGGATGTCGAAATTTTCCATCAATAATTCTTTCATATGCATGCAAAGTCAACTGTCTTGAATCGGTTTCACTATGATACATCCGTTTAAATCTCAGAATTATAGGAAAATACCATAAGACTTTTGCCGGAGATAAATTTTTCTTATATTGAGGGGCACCATATTTAGGATACTCATTTAACGATGCATACTCGTTTCGAAACAAAACGCAATTTTTTGGACATGCATGTATCTTATCATAGCTCATGCCAATAGAGTACAACATCTTTTTGGCCTCATACGTTTGATTGGGAAGAGCATTATTATTTGGTAGCATATCTTTGATAAGGGCTAATAACTCTGTGAAACTTTTATCCGACCATCCATTGCTCGCCTTTAAGTTGTAAAACTTTAATACCGCAGACAATCTTGTGAATTTTGTACAACCATTATACAACAATTTCTCTGCATCGCCTACTAACCTCTCGAACATTTTGGGACAATCATTAAGATCTTCTTCAAGCACTTTTCAAATCTCTTCGACTCGATCATAATCGTATGTATCTGTGCAATTGTCGTTTGAAGCATAGGTCCTATTATTCCCCGATTCAACATTCCCGTTACTTTTCTCACCAGGCATATTCCAACATGTATAAATTCTATCAATTCCATACCGTATTAAATGTGATGCCAAGTGAACCGCGTCAACCCGGTTCCCATAACAATAATACAAACAAGGACATGTCATTCGACTAGGGCCTTTGGTGTGGGCAACAACAAACTTAACAAATTCTGATACCCTATTCTCGTACTCTTTTGACAATCGATTGGAATACATCCATGTCTTATCCATGGTTTTACTAATTAAGCTAAACAAAAACAACTAATTAGGGCACAAAACAGTATACTGCGTTTCTGTCAAAACGCAAAGTATACACGGAATGGATCCGTATCAAGAAAATGCAACATGCAATTTAAGACAAATTCATCACAATACCAGTAATTTGAGGAAGAAATTTACCTCGGATTTACCGAAATCAAAGAAACGTGGAGAATAAGTGTCGTACGTCGAACTAGGCCGGGAAACGTTGCTAATTCAAAGAAAAGAAAACTTCTATTATAAAAAATTTCATACAATAAAAACCGACTCAACCACTAATTACAGTTTATTCACAAGTAGAGAAGTAAGCAACTAACTTAAGTGGAAACGGTCCATCATAGCAGTTCATTCAAAGCATAACTAATTACAGTGGCGAGAGAGAACAACTAATTACCTGTAGAGAAATAAGCAACTTCTAGACCCACACAGTGTCAGATTCTTGTAAACGATCAGACTTTCACACTTCACAAGTAACCCTATATATAGAAAATTCAATACGTTAGTTTGGGCGAGACACTCTCGTAATCTCGTTGGCATGCACCCATACTTACTTACATCATTTTGAAATTAAACTCAAATGCACTAAAATATCAACTGAAATACGTTCAAATTAGCACCTATACTTTAATACTTTGCATTACATTAACATTTATGAACTTGCAGATGGACAAAGCAGCTTTACTAGGGAGTGTAATAGATCATGTCAAAGACCTAAAGAGAAAAGCAATGGATGTTAGCAGAGTGATCACAGTTCCATCTGAAATCGACGAAGTCTCAATAGACTACACCCATGTTATTGAAGACGAAACCAACACTAACAAAATGGACAAATTCAAGAAAAATATCATCATCAAGGCTTCTGTTTGCTGCGATGATCAACCTGAACTGTTCTCTAAACTAATTCAAGTCCTCAAAGGGTTAAGCCTTACAATAGTTAAACAAAGCAGCCATAGCAAGTGTTGGTGGCAGAATCAAAAGCATATTGGTTCTTTGTTCTAAGGACAGTGAAGAGAATGTTTGCATTAACACTAAAATGAAAGTTGAAAACATAGAGTTAACAGAATCGGAGAAGATGAAAGCTGAAAACAAACCTTAGTTTCCGGTGAGAGGCTTGGGACGAGACGACGGAGTAGAACGACGAGTCTTGAGACGAGACGGAGGTGGAACGACACATCTGGAGACGAGACGGAGGTGGGAAGGCGGAGTAGAACGCAGGAACGCATGAACAGTAGCGAGAGGAAGAATATGAATAGAACGCGAGAGAATGAGAGAATGAAATCATATTTAGGGCTATTAATTTTAATTATAAAATTATCTATGAAAGCGCTTTTAAAAGCGCTTTCTAAAGGCCAACTATAAGAGCGCTTTCTCCTTAAAAAGCGCTTTCGTATCATAGTCCTATAGCAACGCTTTTAAAAGTGCTTTCTAAAGGCCAGATATAAGAGCGCTTCTGAAAAGTGCTTTCTAAGGTTAACCTTTAGCAGCGCTTTTCAAAAGCGCTTTCTAAGACCTTTAGCAGCGCTTTTTGAAAAACGCTTTCTTAGGGTACCCTTTAAAAGCGCTTTTTTTAAGCGAATTTTTTTTTAAACATATGAAAGCGCTTTCTTTTAAAAGCGCTTTCGTCGAGGTGCTGCCAAAACTTATTTTTGACGTAGTGTAAGAGTTGTCTTGTGAAATTTTTAAAGGGAGATGATTGGATGGACATGCCCGTAATACAATTGTAGTGCTTGTAAGTATAACTTTTACGGTAATTTTAATTTACATTTATTGTTCTCATACTTTAATATAACATTTTTTGTCATTTGCCGTAACTTTTAATTAGGGTCCTATATGAGATGTGTATTGAAAGAAAATTTAAAAGTATTGTTTCATAGATCTATTGAGCATTCAATTTCAAGGTATTGCAATAAATACTATCAAGATTCACATATAAGATAAGTTGGCTAAGTAGAATAAATAATTCTAAATGACACCGTTTATCCATAAACAAATATATGTTTTAATTTTGTTTTCATTTATAAAATAATTTTATACACATTATTAATTATTCTGAGAGCTTATGTAGAGATCATTGATAATTAATTATTTTATGTTTGAATCAAAATAATGTAGTTTTGTTATGCTCGTTACACTATCATCATGATGAAGATATGCAAAAGGTTTTGAATGGATAGGCGGTATTATTTATAGTACTCAAATTTTATCTTTAGTTTTGAATAGTTTTTATTATGTTTAATTTTTACCGACATATAGAGTTATGGATGAATACAATTTTTTGAAACATAATATATTTGGTAGAAAGGCAAAGTTCATAAAATCACATGTAAGTATTACTTGTGATTTTTTACATTCTTTTATTTTTTTCTTAATGTATTACATGTGATTTGTGTGTACTAATTAGTAACTTATATGAAAATTATTTATAGTCGCGAAAACAACCCAACGACTATGAATGTGAATATTATGTTATGAGACATATGTTTAAAATATCTCCATAGGCATTATTTATTCATGGACTAAGGTATTAACTATACATATACATGTAGCTTATGTATATTTGTTAAGTTAATGTTGTTGTTGTTAGTCTTTCATAATTTAAATTTTGTTCCAATTACAGAGTTTTAGCAACGAAACACTACTCTCACAAGAAGATATATATGACATCCGATCACATTAGGCTGATGTCTTCCTATCTTATCATGAAACTTATAAACACTAGTTTTCTTTGGCTATTGTAAGCATTGTATAGAGATTTTGAGACTTCGTCATTATAGGTGCAAATATGTAAATGGTCAATATTTATAGGTTCTTTTAGTAGAGGTTTTATGTATCCTAAAATATTATTATAAGTGTACATTTGGTTTTGTAAATAATATAAATTTGATATTTTTTGTTATGTTATGTATAAAATACAAATTATCTGATTTTGCCACATAATTTGTATATTATGTGCAAAAATGAATCAGGTCAGTCAAAATGAGATTTAACACAGAAAAAATAGTTATACCCCTCGATTATTAACAAAATTTGATGTAGAAATATTTTTCGTAAGTTATTAACTAAAACTGAGAGGTATATGATGCACACTACATTGTTATGAAAAAATATTGTTGTTGGGATGGAACCAATGACCTTTTCACTTATTACCTATATTATTTAGAATTTGATGGGTAAGGAGGTAGTTTTTATGACTTTCTTCGTTACCTCGACTCTGTAACCAAAGTAAAATCTCCTTCACGTCTGAGGTGAAATGGATATATATATATATATATATATATATATATGTGTGTGTGTGTGTGTGTGTGTATAAATTGGTTTACTAGAAGTATCTTATTTAGCAACACTTAAAATCACATGTTGTTTAAGATTAGAAGTAGCTCAATTGGAATCATTTTTGTGATTCTTGAGTAAATTAAACAAGTACCAATTTCATCCTTAGTTAAGAAGAATGTTTGAGTTGTCTCATCTGTGTTCTGACTCTTTGAATCATGGCTCTCAAACTGGTTCTTAATCATTAATGGTTTGGAACTAAATATGTTATTTATAGCATATAATTAAGTCTTAAGGCGATAATTTATGGGGAAATCATGCTTGGAATAGAAGTGCTCAATGGTGTGATTAGTCTTGTTTTAGTTAGGGCATAACATTGAACTCTTTTGGCACTTGTTATGGCATTTGACCTAATAGGGTTTAAAATGAGGGTTTTTAGTTCTTGAAGGGATGACAAAGATGGATGATTCCACTTGATGTTTCAAAGATTTATTTTTTTATCGAGTAACTAGGGAATACACTTTTTATATGGACGAGAAAGGATCCATAGAAAGAATTTGTTTTAAAATATTACCATAGTTATCATCCAAACCCTTAAGGGAGCAAATATTGTGTTTAATGTTTATACATTGTCGGACATGAGAAGAACATGTGAAAATGCACGGTGCAGGACAAATGCATCAGATGATGAGTCAGAGATCTTCAAATTCATCTCAGATAATCATCGAGTTAGTAAAATAGATAGAGAATGAATGATCCATATTATCCTAAGAGTGAACGAGCCCTAAAATCATGTCACTCTTGAACTTATTTTCATAGTTCCTTCCACAACTTATATGGAGATTCAATACATATAATACTTTTGATATATTTGAGGAGAAATGTTTTTCATTATTCAAAAAATTACCATGTTATATTGTTATTGCATTTTCCCCTTAAATTCAGTCATCACTGATTGAAGAAGATTTCGTCGAAAATTAATTTTATTCTTGAAATGAATTATATTTTCTTGTTGCTATTCATTACGAATATCCAAATTCAGGTTAAATAAATAGTTTTTCTATTTTTACAATTTTTCATACATTACATCGTATGGTATGTTCACTTATACTCAAATATATCAATAAAATAATGTAAAGTTGCTTTGGCAAATATGTGGGCTATAAGAAGTCTTCATTTTTCACTCTCTTAAGTCTAGCCACATCTTTACTCTGACAATGTCCCACCATTTCTTCTTTTTTATCCTTCGTTCTCTTCCGCGACATTTCCTCTTTCCCTTCTCCCACCATTCTTATTTGAAAAGATCTCCAACCATTCTCAATAGAGATGAAGACGAAGATTTTATGCAATGAAGCAAATTTAACTCATTAAGAAAAATCAAATTTATTTGACATCATTAAGCAACGAAGCTGAAGAATTAACTCATAAGCTTTTAGGCAGTCCCGACCCTCTTCAGGTACAGGTAGTGCTTCAGCATTGGGCCTCACAATCTTGAGGGTCCCAATCTGATTATTAGTATTCAATATAAAAAATGTAAATTAAAATATCAATATAGACGACCATGTTTACCTTCTCTATGTTTCTCTCATGATTTACAGTTAAAAAAGAAATAAATATGAAACGCCACCACCAACAAAATGAAATGCCGACAAACTACACGACTGTAACAAAAAAAATCACAATCATATCGAAACGTTGCAAAATTATCCACCATAAATTTATGAAATTACGACAACGTTGATGCGATGTATTAATTTATGTTGCCATTTCTCTCTTATGTGGTATGTTATTTTTCTTTTCATTCACTGTAGTACTGGCTATTAATTGAGTACAACATATTTTATCATTTCTCTCAAAAGCCTTGTCCTTTTTGCTTACAGAATAACATTAAGTTTTGAATTGAACCAAAACAGTAAACATAAAATAAAAACAATAGACAATAGTAGTTCTAATCTCTTGGTTCTATTAATTTGTTAAATGAAGTAAAAAAATTCCAAATTATGCTAATAATAAAGGAATTTGAAAAGTGAAAACAATTATTATTTTGTTAGTGATGAAAAGAAGAAAAGATAGTAAGTCAAAGAAGAAAACAATTGCTACTTGTTAGAGAGGGAAAGAAGAAAAGATAGAAGAAAAATAATTATTGGTGTTAATGTTCATTATATTTACAAACTTGTTGTTACTGTTAAGTGTCAATGATGGAATAAGATTAAAGAATAAAGATTCTTCCTTGCTTGTTACTTATAGATTTAGTTTTTAGAAATTAGAATAACAAAATAATTTAAAAAGTAAGAAAGAATAAAGGTAATATTAAATAAGTTACATTTTAAAAATTGAAAAAATAGAAAGAATAAAGAATACAATTATGTTTCACTATGAATTAAAAAACAAATTAAAATAAAAAAAAAATGCATATATTACTCTATGAAATTTTATGTTTATGTGACTCTACGGACATAAACATGTATTACTTTTATGATCTTCCAAAGTTTTATGGGGTTTAATTAAAATCAGCTTACTAACCGTGCACAAAAATTTTACAATATCAATTAATGAGAATATATTATTCTATCATGTTATATAAGTAATTTTACAATATAATTTTATTGGATACATGATTATGATTGATTAACAGTGTAAATTTTATTAAACTATCAGTGCATCACTCTTTTCTCTAATTTTATTTGTTTTATCGATTAACAAAAAAAAAACACAATTTCACAACAGACTAATATCTTATTTTAAAATTTTGGCTCATTTTTTATAAAAGAATAGGCCTCCAGATTGATTGGGTTGGTTCTGCTTTTAGGTATCATTAAAGTTTCATCCAATAATACCAATCTTTTTATTTTGAATCATATTTTATTTTGTTTATAATGAAAGATGAATAAAGAATGTTATTGATTTCATATTGATTGGTTGATTGTTCATTAATCGTGTTGTAAATTATATTGATCAGCTTTAATCATAATGTTAACCACATTTATTTACTGTTAAACGGTTTTATATATTTATTCAACTTGGTTCATTAACTATTTTATGTACTGTATTAACCAACTTGTGAGACACTATTAATCAATTGTATAATAAAGAATGTTATATTGTAGTTATGTTTGAGAATATATTAACCAACTTATACTTAATAAATTTGTAATAAATTTATGTTATACATCTAATTGGCATATTTTGTGTCATAATGGACAGTTCAAATATTTTGATAAATTATGAAGATAGTCAAAAGGAAGATGTAGAAGTTGATCACGGTGATGGTGATGACGTTGATGATTATTCATGTTGGGCTCTTGAAATTGGGATGTGTTTTTCTTGTGTAGAGAAAGTTAAAACATATTATCAAGAGTATGCTTTGAAAAAGGGTTTCAGACGAAGGATTGGATCATCGAAAAAGAGGATGATGGGGAGCTCCACTACCTAATACTTTCATGTTCAAGAGCGGGGTCTAACATTTCAAAAGTACTATGCACGTTAAAGACATTACCATCTAGAGCAAAAAAAATTCCTGCCAAAGTTTATATTAAAATGAAAGAAAATGATTTGTAGTGCGATACACAATTTGAATCTAACCATTCTCATGAGACTAGCCCTACTAAAGTAAGATTGTCCAAGGCCAACAAGAAAATGATCTTACATGTCAGGAGAACAATCCAAATCAATGATGACGCGAAAATAAGACTTAACAAGACTTTTTGATCGTTGGTTAAAGATGCCGGAGGACATACAAATATTCCATGTTGTGACAAAGACGTGAGGAACTATATTAACAAAGAACGTCGTGCAATTGAAAAATAAGGTGATGATAAGTTATTTTTGTAAAATAAGAGAACAAAATTCAAATTTATTCTATGACATAGATTTGGATTATGATTTTCATGTGAGGAATGTATTTTGGGCTGATGCAAGAAGTAGAGTCGCTTACGAATATTTTATAGATGTTGTAACTTTTGACACAACATACTTGACTAACAAGTATGACATGTCTTTAGCTGCATTTGTGAGGGTGAATCACCATGATCAATCAACTTTACTTGGTTGTGGATTGTTATCAGGTGAAGACACAAATTCTTTGATGTGGCTTTTCAAGTCGCGACTTCATTGTAAACTAGAAAAAACACATTTGTGTATTGTAGCAGGTTAATGTAAGACTACGAAAAATACTATTGAGTTATTCTTCCTTACGACTCCTCATAGATAGTGTTTATGGCATATAATGAAGAAAAAAATCAATTTTTTTTAAAAAATTTGATGAATACAGAAGGATCAATTAAAACGGTCAATAAATCAACTATAAATATATTATTCCTGTGATATAAATATCACGGTCAAAACATTATAGTAGTAAAAAAGTATAAAAAAACTCTTGGTCAAAATAAATCCATAAAATCTAACCTTAAGCTAGAAATAAATTCTAGTAACATCCCATTCCATTATTGATGGTCTTGTTAGCATCGAAGAGTCAAGACGCGTAACTATACGCGTGTGAATAAAAAATAACGCCGCCGCACATTGATTTCCCTTGGTCCACCCCATTCCTCGACCGTTTCTTTCTCATGTCCGTCCACAAACAATAGCAGCCACCCACTTTCTTTCCTTTCAATTCAACCAACACACTTCTCTCCTCCTAATAATTCATTCTTAAAATAACTTATTTAATTAATCTATTTTGTCTGTTTCCAATTATCAAGTCACGCGGCGAGGTAGAAGATTCCGCCGACAACTTTTCTACGTACTCACTCCACTATCTTTTTTTTCTATCCTCTCTTTACGTTTTTTTTCTTTCTATAATTAAATTACGTTTATTATTAGTATTAATGTAATGCTCTTTTTTCTTTATTAAAGTACAATTTCACCAACGTGCTGTTACTTGTTGACATTGCGGAGCCATCAAGTAAAAAGCTTCCTATATTCCGACAAATCGCTACCTAATTCCGTGCGCAATAAAATCACCTCTCAAGTTCCATTTTTTCTTAACAATTAACACGCTAACAAGAAAATTAAAAAGGACAAAAAATGTTTTGGCCGCATAATTAGAATATCCCACTCTCCGTCCAAAGTATTTTCATTTCTTTTTTATAACACCACTAACAAACATCTATTTGTGGTTAAATATAAGTTTTTATACAATTTAAGATAATTTTATTATTAAAAAATACCCTTTCTAAAACAAAAATTATAAGATTAACATGGATTGCATGGGAAATAGTAAAATAACATTGATATTTAATTGATATTATAAAATAATTCTTTTATTGAAATAAGAAACTTAAATTCCTTCATTCTTTATTATAAAAAATATTTTTAATATTTGTTGAATAAATAATAAATAAATTTTTGGCACACATAATGGTAGTGATATCTTTAATAAAAAGATTAAATTGTAATTCATTTAAAATAAAAACCATTAAAATTGATATTATAAAATATTGATCAATTAAATCAAAAATAGCATAGTATACACCTAAATAATATATTTATTTTATATTTAATTTAAAATATTTTTATTATATAATAAATTTAGACATTAAAAGTAATAATAGACTAACAAAATTTACCATGACAAACACATTCGTCATGTTTTATCTCACAAAAATTTATAAAAACTTAACAAAATGACAATGAGACTTTAATTGAGTACGTAAACTTGAAATTTCAATCGTCCTAATAAGAAAAATATAGATAAGATTAGAATGACATAAGTGAACTGAATCTCTAAAATATAAAAATATAAAAATTTATATTAATATATATATATATATATATATATATATATATATTAATCTAAAATCTTAATTATTCATAGATAAAAGAAACATATATGCCGACAAATAGAATTCTTTTATCTTATAGTGTGGATTTATTATAGAAAACAAAGAAGAAAAAATCACGCAATAATATATTTTTAATCTTAGTACTTTTATATTTAATTAAATTTCTAGTATTCCATATTTTGTTTGTTTAGAAAGCATCATTTATCTTTCTTTGGTAAGCATAAGATGTTGATGAGACGAAACAAACTCATTTGTCTCCTATATCCTACATAGACAGCCCACACTCCACGTAGACAATGACTAGTAGTATAGCAATTAGCCACCACGTTCTATTATGTATCCCACCCAACCCAACATTTCACAGTCAAATTCATTGTTGACTATGTATCCACCCTTTCTCTCTCTCTTTAATATCCTTTTCTTTCAACCACATCATCATCATTCATCATGACCCATAACATACATACATACATCCGTCACCCCCTTCTATAAAATAAACACATTCTCCTCACTAATCCCATACTTTCTTCCTTCTCTCCTTACCACCTAAGAAGAAAGAAAAATACTTTTTCTCAAATTTCAAAGCAAAAAAATAAATTGAAATAGTATATTTAATAGAAGTTAGTTACGTTAGTATCGTAACATCGTTAATATTATCATGGCTCCGAAGGCTAAGAGCGGTGACGTCAACGTAACCAGTAACGGCGTCGTTAAGGAGCCGCATTTTCGCGGCGTGAGGAAGAGGCCATGGGGAAGATACGCCGCCGAGATCAGAGATCCAGGAAAGAAGAGCCGCGTTTGGCTCGGCACCTTCGACACGGCGGAAGAAGCGGCGAGAGCCTACGACACCGCCGCACGTGAGTTTCGCGGTCCCAAGGCCAAAACAAACTTCCCTTACCATACGGAAACTCTCAAGATCCATAGCCCTAGCCAAAGCAGCACCGTGGAATCCTCGAGCCGCGACCGTGACGCCGCCGCTGATTCTTCTCCTCCGCTTGACCTCAATCTGGCTCCTCCAATCAAAGGTCCGGTTAGGTTCCCGTTTCAGCATCGCTTCACTCTGAATCCGATTCCGGCGGTAAACCAGGCGCAGGCGTTTTACTTTGACGCTAATCAACGCGCCGGTAACGGTTACGGATTCGAATACCTTCCCTCCGTTAAAGCGAGTGGAGTCCACGCGACGACCGGTGCACAGAGTGATTCCGATTCTTCGTCGGTAATTGATCTGAACCACCGTGAAGACGGTGTAAAATCCGGTAGAGAATTCGATTTCGATCTTAATTTTCCTCCTCCGGAAGATATGCTATGATTCAGAATCATAAACTTTGGTTTAATTTTTGTTTTTGTTTTTGCGGATTACGAGTTTCTCTTTAGTTTTTAATAGTAAAGAAACACAGCAACGTCCGATAAGAAGAAAGAAACATGTGTGAATACATAGGCGGTTGTGTCTATTTTTTGCGACAGAGAAAGAGACCATAATAGGTTTCAATCTGTTGTTCCCAAACTTCACCAGTTTGTTTCTTTTTAGATTAATTGTAATGTTTTTGGATTTGTAGCCAAAGTATAATTGAAATTAACATACAGAATTTCCAGTATTTGATTTTTAGTAGTATCTTATATCCAGAATACATGCATAGTATAAGTTTGGTTCAATTTTGGACTTCATCTTTATTTTAAAATTATTCTATCTTGATGTAATTTACGTTTTCGTCTCAAATTTATTTTTAGTTGAGAAATATATTGTTTAATCCATTTTATTTGAATGTATTCAAACATAATTAACTTAAAATTTGAACCACATTTAAATTTAGTCATAACTACAATTTTTGAAGACCAATTTTTTTACTTCACTAATCATATGATTAAAATTGTATCTTATGAGCGACAAGGAAAGATGAAGTTGATTATACTCTTTGTTGATTGATATTGATAGGGTGTTTGATGGGTGGATTGACCTGCCGCCATGTGACAAATGGCTCTTGTTGCTTTGGTTTTCTGGAAGATACACCGTCACTTAAAAATATTTAAATTGTGGCATATTTAATTATTAAGGTTATGTTTGTTTGAAGTTAAAAGATATTATTTTTTGAATCCTATTCCCATAGTCATTATTTTTTGGAATACTTCTATTTTTGTGTTTGCCAAAACTTGAATTTTCAATGAATATGTTTACTATATTTATATAATTCAAATCTATTATAAATATATAAAATCTAAAGTACCTTTACTTGATTTATATTGTTTTGGCATGCCAATGTGGCATATCAAGAAATTTTGTTATTTTCTTTAATTTCATTATTAATTTTATATAATTATTCACTTCATTATAATATAATAGTTGCACTTTAAAACTTAAAAGGCGGCAGTAAAATTAATACTGTTTACAATTCAACTCTAATCTTTACCAAAATATCATCAACTCTAACTTTTACCAAAACATCATCAATGATCTATTTATTTCTTCACATAGTAATAGTCGGAAGAAACCACTCTTTCATTTACGTCTTCACCAAATCAAATCGATTCCTCCTCCATTCTTAATACGTTTTGATAATTTTCTTTTCTGTGAAGTTAAAAGATTCTTTTATTCAAGTATGTAAGATAATAAATCAATGGTTCCGCCGCTTCCAATTACATTTTCCATGGTGTCAACAGTTTTTGTTTGCAGTAAATCGATATTGTTTCAGTTTATTTCATTGAGTTAGTTTAGTTACCGTCAAGCAAAACACATTTACTATTATATTATCATTAATTGTTATATATGTGTAGATTCAATGAATATTAATGATTAACTAAGATATTTGATGAACCATAAATGATGTGAATTGGTGAATGCAACATATGCATCTGAATTATGTATAGTTTGTGTAATACTCTTGCTGAATGACGGTGGATTATGTGATAAAGCATCGTCTAGGATTTGTTGGGGTTATAAGGATTCAAGTATAATTGAAGTTGGTTTTTATATATTTTCTTTCAATTTTATTTTAACGTGTTATTTTGATTTTCTCTTCATTGTAATTTTATTTCTTATTTAATATTACTTTTAATGTAAATTGGTCTTAATATATATTTTTAAATTGGAAAATATGACTATTTTAATTAATTATAATTTATTTTTTATTTTCAAATACAACCTAAAATGTGACTATTTTAAATTTTAATTAATTAATTATTTGATTTATTATCAAATCATATCTAATAATTTAGTTTTGCAAAAGTATTTTTTTTAAAGGTAATTCTTTATGATGTCAATTAAAGGTAATTCTTTATGATGTCAATTAACTCTATTTTGAAGCATGAACAGAAATATTTATTAAATATAGATTTAATATTCAGATATTAGTTTAATGATTAAATTTTTTTTATTAAAATAAAAATTGATAAAATATTTTAATAAATTTTATTGTAAGGACTATTCTTAAATATATATTAATAAATTTAGAGTGTGTGTACAATTTTTTATAATATATTTTATTTCTTAATTAAAATTATATATTTTTTAAATTTATCAAAATATTGAAAAAAAAACAAAATCTATGTGGAACTAAACCATTAGCACTAACTTAGAATGAATCTTTATGCATTGCACTTTTTTATTGCAATTTAACTTTAAATAAAAAATATATTTTTTATATAAACTTTAAAGTACTGCTTAATAACACTATAATTCTTTTTGATTAATCTATTATCTATCTATAAAAGTCAAAGTATTATGAAATCTACCAATTCTCCTTTGATTAAATTATCAATTAAACTAATTACAATGGGTAAATTAGATATTTTGTAACACTACTATCACCATATTGATTTGATATTTATTGCATTTGATGTGTCAATACATTACATTTTCATACTATTTTTTTTATTTATTTATATAATCATAGTGTTATTAGTATTCCACAATAATCCACAATTAATGCTAATTTTGAATTCTTGAAACCTAATAATCAAGACTTAAATTCACGTACATGCAAAGATGTAGAACATGTAAAATCATATTTCAAATAATCACGAGGTGCAACTTCCAACAAAACCCTTGAGTGCTTCCACCTTTTAAAGTTGAACTATTATATAAATTCATTGTCTCTTAATTTTAATTCCACAAAATTGTTCATCCGAAAAAATGTGAGGGTTTTAACACATAATTTTTCTTCTTTCTTTCATTTTGTGGAATTCTTTCCAACTTCCATCGTTTCATATCTCTCTTTGTCTTACGCCTTCATCCTTCTTCCATCTCCACCACTTTTTATCTTTCTCTGATTTCGACTTTAACCCAGATAAATGCTTTTCGTTCTTTTGCATGTTGGAAAACTATGACAAAAGAGGGGAGATAATTCTGTATGGATTTTTTGATAGTGGGTTGCATAATATTTTCATGCAAATTACTGCTTGGAAGTTTGATCTCTATGGTTTGAATCCTGAGGTATTGCTGTTATCAAAGGATGGAAGTTGGATAAAGCTTCAGTAGCGAAAAAATCTTTTAGGATATTGTTAAAATTGTTTTAATTAGGCTTTACTTCCTTTATTGTGTTAAGAAAGAATGTATAAAGTTTAGAATCTGTAATAAATTCTGAAAATATGCTGTAAATAGCAGTTAAAAATAATCTAGAAATAAATTGTTGAAGTAACTTTGGTTAGTATTGTCTGTTATCTTTGATGAATGTTGTTTTAGTTCAATGAGGATTGAATTTCTCTACTTTAACTTATTTTGTGACTTTTATCTCTTTCTGATTGATTTTTTATTCGAGTTATCTAATTGTTATGTCACTAAACAACCCATTCTTAAGTGCTTGATAGATTCATAGATATTTTGTTTGATTTTTTTTTTTCACATTTTTTTTTCATTATCTATTTTTCTCTCATTTGTTGTTTCTATTTTTTTAGGTTTTCTCAATTTGGAGATCAACGGTTTTAACATACCCTATATATTAATTGTTTTCTTCTTTTATATCTATATATAAAAAGTAGTTTAAAAATATTAAGTTTAAACAATAATAAATGTTCATTTGATGAAATAATTCATTTTTAAAAATGATAACCATAAAAAAAAAAGAAATAAATTGATTCGTACTATTATATTTGACATTTTTAAGATGAAAAACATTCTATAAATAAATTAGTATCGGTTACTATACTATTTATAATTTATAATTTATTAATTAATAATTCTGTTAAATTTTAATTGTTATTTATATTTAATTAATTGTATTAATTGCAAAATTTACAATATAATTAAAAAGATAATCTAAATTATAAAACTCAAAAATATATTTTTTGAATTTTCTGTGATGAAAATCAAATATGTATATACTTTTTAATAATTAGTATGATTTAGGACAAAGGTTTTAGTTTCAATTTTTTTTATTTGTATGTGGTCAACAATCAAAGACCTAAAAAATATATTAATTAATTTAAATATATGATCACTAGCTAATAAATATATTTGATCACTTTTGAACTAAGTCTGGAAGAAAAAAATCAATATATTTTACGGTTGGAAACATGAAAACAATTTAAAGGTAGAAAAAAACATTTAACATCAGCTTATAATAAATTAGATTAACATGAAAGTCAGTTACGGTTAAGATCAATGTTATATATAAATGTGATTTGGTGTGAGTAATATAACGTAAAATAGTGCACTCCTCTATTAACTTTCATTTACTACATTAAAAGAAAAAAATGATGAAAATATTGAGTTGTGTGCAAATTTTTATTTTCAACTATACATATCAACTTTCAAAATATATGCCACAGGTTTCACCTCCTAAACCCATCGATATATTTCATATATTAATATAAAATTATATTATTCAAGCTTTGAATGACGATTGTATATAGACATTATGGATATTGTCTACATAGTATTATATCACAAGATATTGATTTGATATTGCCTACATAGTATCGTATATTACCTACATAGTATCATATCACAAAGTTATTATCTATATAGAAATTTTGAATTAAAATATTATAATTAAGTAAATTTTTTGAAATAATAAAAATTTAAATTAATTTTTGAAATAACAAATATATTATTGGTAAGTTATGTTATTATTTTTAACGTTTTTATTCTATTAATGGTTTTTAATGGTTTACATAATAATTACATTACTACAATAATATTTCAATGGAAAATCTAAAATTAATTTTTGAAACAACAAATATATTATTGGAAAATTAATGTTGTTATTTTTATCGATTTTTTATTTTATTAATGGTTTTTAATGATTTACATAATAATTACATTACTATAATAATATTTCAATGACAAATTTAAAATTACTATTTTTTTATTATTTAATTTATTTCTCTATTATTTAGTTTATATTCCAATGGTTTGTTATTTCTCTATTATTTAGTTTATTTATTTTTAGTTTAATTTTATAACATAGAATTTTAATTTATTAAGCTGTAAAATCAGATTAGATATTATTTTAAGATATATTTTGTTTATAAATATTATTTTATAATTAGATATCATTTAAATGCAAAATTTTATTTGTTATTTAAAGTCTTGATTTTGACTAAATATTATTTAAACGCAAAACTTTATTTGTTTATTTATTATTTATATATTTTTAAATTAATTAATAAATTCACTTATGATTATTATAACATTTTATTTTAATGATAAATGAAATTTAATTTTTATATTTAAACAATAAAATTTAATTTATATTCATAAAATTTTAAAATATAATAAAAAAATTAAAATCTTACGTTTGCCTTTTTTTCTATATAACATAGTTAGGATATTTATTTTACTTGACAACAAACTAAAAAAAAAATCATTTATAATTATTATAACATTTTATTATAATGAGACGATTGATTCTTAAAAAGGTGAAGCACGGGGAAAATGGTTTAACTTTTTAGATTACATTAAATATTACTAGCCATTCCAAATATTATTTAGATGCATTAGTTAATGTAAATTATTTTTAGCACTAAGCTATACTACAAAGTAAAACTCTTCAGAATTTAGTAGCTTTAGATTTTTTGGTTTTGGTGTTCTGTTTACATTGTGTTTAATCTTTTTTTGTTGTATTTACAACTCGCCATTTCATGTTTCGAGTTTGTAAGTTTTTGTTAGTCATGATTTTAGAGCAATGATGAATGAAGGTCATAGCCAATCTATTTTGGCCAGTGGTGAAAGTGGTGTTGGGAAAACTGAAACAACTAAATTGATTATGCAATATCGTACGTTTGTTGGTGGGTGTGTTGTTTGTGACGATAGATCAATTGAACAAAAAGTTTTTGAGGTAAGCTATCATTGTTAGGGGTTTAATTCACTTTGAATTTTTATTTACCCATCAATATGGGGTGCTAGATTTGCTTTTTTATTGATTCAGTTAAATCCGTTGTTAGAGGCATTTGACAGTGGAAGAACTGTCAGGAATGACAATTCAAGGTTATCTCGACTCTTTTTAGCTTACATATCTCCAATAATCAACAAAAGAATAACAAATATCATAATTTGTGACTATGATTAGGAAAGCCGCAACAGTTCATGAGTTCTGGACGCTTCTTATAGTATATTTATGCCCTCCTAGCAAATGAATTTGCTTCCTCTTCAATGAGCTTGATCATTGATTTGACTTTGGTGTCTATATCTGTATAAACATAACATCAATTAAGTTTTAATGGCTTGAACCATAGAGGTCTGGACATAAATCAATTTTAATTTCCTTAATGATTGTAGGTTTCAGAAATTATAAAAATCATGTGTATATAAGATCTTTGGCACTAATTTTGATTAAGGATAAAGTCAGTGACTTAAACTTCAAAGTTATACCATGATTTTGATTCTATTTTCATGCAATTTGTTATATGTCTGTTGTAGAAATCAGATTATATGTTTACATAGTACTGATTGAATTCTACACACAATCAGTGAGTCTTATAATGAAAAACAAATTTCGTTCGTTCAACCATAAGAAGTCTTCTAAGGGATTGTGTTTAGAATTGGAACCACTTAAAAATAAATTTTTGTTTGCAACCATTTAAATGTCATTTCCATCTATACCTCTCATTTGTTTGCAACAACCATTTATACCTCACACTACGCATTTCAATTTTACAAATGAAAGGTATAGAAGAACCATATGCATAATAAGTAATAGCTAAAATGCATGGACCGTTGCAACATTAGTCATCTAAATATTTCTGTCAATAAGTTGCTAAAAAGTTGAAGCATAACTAATTACCATATTAGAGCTCCAGACACTTTTTCAGTGAATTAGTCTTTTATAGATAACAAATTTGGTGATGTTTTAGTATCTTTGAGAGACTAATTTAGTGAAAAAAAATCTTTTCAAAATGGTATGATGACATTAGTACATTTCACTAATTTTTAAGAGCACCGGTGAAATATTAACATGCCTTTTCTGCTATATTTATTTAATTATTGGAAAATACTATGTTAAGAAACCAAATCTAGAAATATAATCTTTGAAATAATGTGACACTTTTGTTCATTTCATTGTCTGAAATTATGTTTTGTTCTTTTTTTATGAAGCAAATGGGCCAGTTGCAAGTTATTTTAGGATTTGTTAAAGCTGCAAAGAGGCGGAAGACAAGTATGTGCAAATGATGAAAAAATATGCTAATATTTAAAATATGTTTAAGAAATTTTTACAATTAAATCATTTGATTCAACTGAGGTTTGTTAACTCATCTGAATTTACGGGTAGATGTGAAAGTATACGAGATACCAACTGTAGACTTTTCATTTTAATGTTAATCTTTTAAATCTTTCTTTTGATGTTGTTTTATATTGATGTTCATCTTTTAAATCTTTTTTTTTGCTTTTGTTTTATATAATTGAAGTTAGAAAATCGAATGTATGATTTATTATAAGTACAAACCAATGCTTAAAAGTTGATGCATGTTATTAGCATATATTTGTAATTATGTGAATGTAAACCAATTGAAAAATAAATTCATACTTTATAAATGATGGTCTTACAAACGTGTAATGTGAACTCATACGAGACTCGTGCGATAGCACGGGTTTCTTACTAGTAATATAAAATAAAATAAATATATTAAAAAAATAATGAATAGGAGTGGAAAGTTGTCGTTGGTTAAATTTTATTCTCATGAAAATGTTGTATTTTCACCCTTTAAACTTTAGAAAAAAATAGAAGAGTTATGTTAATTTTATGAGACTAAAATATGTATTATGATATTTAAAAATAAATAAATAAATCAAACATGAAAATATTGTATTCCCGTAATTATATTCTGTGGATTATTTTTTACAACCTTGAAACAAATATCTTTTAAAGTCTCTTAACTTAATTTCATATTCTATTTTAGTTCATTAATTAAAAATGTTACAAGTTAGTCTCTTAATATACTACAAAAATTATACAATTATGAGGTGTGTTTGTGTCAAGTGTTTATCACTTTGCAAAAAGAGACACTTGTGAGGTGTTAATCACTTCACAACTTAAAATTAAAAAGAAATTAAATTAAAGTTATTTATCACCTCGCAGCTAAAGATAGCCAATTTAATTTTAAAAAAAATTAAGTTGCGGTGTGAAAAACACACCATAACACTTTAAATAAATAAATAAAAAGTTAAATAGATATTTCTCCCTCCTTCGAATCAGAAATTCGACCACTTCAAACAAATTCTTCACCAAAATGAAAAAATTCATTGTTTTTCATATCCACAAATTATTTCTATATACTCGCAAATGAAAAATTCATTTTTCTACTCCATCTACTTAAAGAGATTTATCGCGGAGAGAGTGAGGCAACGATAAGAACAATGGTTTTGGTGGTGTGGGGCAGAGATGAAAGAGTTTCACAGTATTATGCGTGCGATGTTGCTCACGGTAGAGATGAAATGGTTTCATAGGTTTCACGATGTTGTGCATGTGGTGGAGATGATAGTTGTGATTCTGAGAAATTCGAATAGATTCACTTCTTTTAATTTTTTTCCTCCTTTTAACCTCTGTTCTTCCTTTTCTTTGTGATGTTTACTGAAATTGTTTATAGACTGAATTTGTTGTTTTTAGCCTATATGAGAAAAGAAAATAGTGAGTTCTTTCCAATAAATTTTTTGCCCTATTTATAGAAAGAAAATTATGAGTTTCGTGTTGTTTATAGAAGGGTAATGTTATGAGATTAGAAAGATTTGGTGCGTTTTTTATACAAAATTGCGCCATGTTGTTACTGATATTTGTTGAAGTTAGAGAGATTTGTTGTTATTGAAATTTGTTGTTAATGAGATTTGTTACTTGAAAAACAAAATTATTGAATTGTCCTGTCACATTTGACGTTTTACTTTGAACAACCTGTCCTACAGAGTTGCAAAGTAAATTCTACTAAACAAGGTTGTGGGGTATTTCTCACCTAGTAACATTGCGGGGTAATTTTCACCTAACAAAAAATTGCGATTATTGTTTTGGCGGGGTTATTTGGATGCATCCCAAATTTGAAGTTGTAGTTGTGTATAAGAGTTGTGAGGTGATTCTCACCTCGTAAATTACAACTGTTTTTGTAGTGTCTCACTTTGGTTATATTATTTAGAATCTGTTTTGTAAGATCTAAAAAAGAGCTTTTAACTTTTACCTTTTCATTTGTATTAATGAAAAGTTTTGTTTTATAAGTGTCTTTTAGCTTTTATTTGTAGTTTTTTTTACCAAAATTTATGTTTGATAATTGTCTTTTAGCTTTTAGTTTGTAGTTTTTGTACAAGTTTTTAGTTTTTTTTCTCTCAAAAACTATTGAAATAGCTTTTAACCTTGTATCTTTTAACTTGTGACTTTTTCTTCTATTTATACATTTATTATTTTAACAAAAATATATTGTTATCCATTCAATTTACTACCTTAGAGTGGGACATTAAATTAAGTCAAGTGACTTAAACATGTATTAAGATTAAAAAATTTATTAATTTTTCTACAAATAGTGTTTTTTCGTTTTCTTAGAATTGAAAAGAAAATTATCTCAATTTATTATTTTAATGTTGGATATAATTTCACACATAAGTTTGAGATAAATTGAGACAAGATTGACATAGAGGACTAACATTTATATGTTAAACAGGAATATCTTTCGATCCATCAACTTCTCAACACGTAAGTATCATGAAAAATATTTTGGTAATGAAAAAGCAGGGTCATGTGGCGAACATATGAACTAGTATGATCTCTCTCTTATAGCCTGATCCATCTCTTATATGAGATATCTCGAATATGCCAACCAAAGTATTTGTTAGTCCTAAAAGATTGGCCACACTTCCGACTTGAAAGGATTTCTCACTCTAGTTGTTCGATTAAGTGAGTCAAAGTCTGAAGACATGCAGTCGATTTTACAAGCATTAGAATCGAGCTCTACAAGTTCTTTATCAAATGACCGTGTCTATAAATATCAAACTAAGTTGTTGAGTAGATTTATTAGTTTTGTACATAACAAAACCTAACGTCTTCTTGTGAACAACATTTGTACGTCGTTGCTTTTAGATTCCTTATATTATTTCTTACATGTTGCAACCATTCTTTAACCACTTATGCTCTCCTTTTGTAAGAGTTTATCTTCGTTCACTCATTTTCACTATATTTTAAAGAAGTATTTTACGAATCTTCAATGAAAACATACATGACCTAAAAAAACTCATTATACCTTTTTTATTTATAGAAAGGTTAAATATACAGAACTCTCATGTAATATTAGCGAGATTTGTTTTAAGTCCCTGATAAAGTTTATTTTCACTATATTTTAAAGAAGTATTTTACGAATCTTCAATGAAAACATTCATGACCTAAAAAAACTCATTATACCTTTTTTATTTATAGAAAGGTTAAATATACAAAACCCTAATATTACTAAGATTCTATATTTTTGAAATTTTTATTTAATATTTTCTTTTTTATATATATTATATTTTTTAATAATATTTTATTTTATTTTACTTTTTTAAATTATTTTTTTATACTTTTAATATTTTTATTAAAACTTTGTATAAATTAATTTTTGTTATGTAATTTATTTACAAATTAATTATGAGTTATTAAAATAATACAATTGGCCTAAATTAACAATGAATCATGTACTCTTAGCTTGTTTTTATTTGATAGCACTAATGTAGGTTTTTGCTTTATAAACACTAAACTTGTGTTTATATAAAACAATGTGGGACTCTATGCATAGTTTCATTGTAACACTACACCAAAACTGTAACATCCATCTCACTTTCTTTCTTGCCTAACAACTTCCACTGTGTACCAAAGCTACAAGTGAATATCTATATATCCAAACTTTGACTTAAAGAGGAATGTTTATTTAAATTCTAAACTTTAATTCATGTTGCAGGATGACAACCCACTTTCTTTTCAAGTGCAAAATTGTGACATGAATAAAGGCATTTAAAATGCTTGGTTGACATAGAACTTCCATGATTACAAAGATTCAATCACCACCACCTGGGCTTGTTTTCCTCTATCATTTCCTTCAATTACTAAGTGATCCTTATTGAATATGTAGTTGAATCTTGCATAAGTAAGCATACAAGAACATCAATGCTAACTTCAAGAACAATCAACATTATTGATCTTCTTTCCTGTAAGTGTTTTCTTGATGTGTTCCATGTGGCTTATTCCAACAATTTTCATCGATCTATTACTTTGTGTCTTATGCCTCTCCACTCTCCATATTCCTTCACATCACTACTTGAGGATTTGAATATTCCTGAAGAATATCGCCATGCATGTGTTGCATTGTTGAAAGCTGAAAGAATGTCGCCATTATTGCATGTGTGTTTAGAAATGGTCACAGCTCAGGCAGTATTGGAAAATAAGTTATTATGTGAATTTTTCTTTTCTCCATTTCTCCACATCCATCACCATCACTGCTGTTAATCTTGTTGTTTATGTTGATATGTTTTTCAAAATCTATTACTAACCTTGTAGCTTAGAACCCACCTCAGTAGCTAAACACCTTGTAGATGTAGCTGCTAAACCCCTTCTCACCAACTATTTTTTAGATGTAAAAGAAACTACACTAATTCTCGTAAACCATATGAACTTATGATGTATACTATGAAATGAAATGAGATAACTAAATCAATATGAATTTTTTGTGATCCCTGTGTTGTTAGACAAGTAAACTACAAACAAATAAAGCCATGATGCATGTTGTGTATCATGCAGAATTATAATAATCCTGAAAAGTTATAATGATTCACGCACAGTTATAACAATTTTGCCATTATAGTGAAACCATGAAGTGTTGGTTAATAGCCATAATAATTCAAGCTAAAAGTAAAGCTACCAAACAAATAAAAGCAAACTTTGTCATAGCTATAAATTGACTGTCATGTGGTGGTAGTTAAGAGAAGGAATTGAGAAGGTTGTTTTCTTGTTTACCAGTTTTTATAGTCCCCCATCGTTTGTTTCAGCAACACAATTATTGTTTATATATCAATCAAACAGTAACTCTCATGAAATTTAAATAGTGTGTGAATGAGTGAGTTTGTATTAAATTTCAAATGGGTTAAAGCCAAGCCCAAACAAATATTTTGTTAATTAAAAAAATAATTTTGAAAAATTAATAAAATAAATTTAAGAAAATATTAATAAAAAAGGAAAAAATAATAAATAAAAAAATTAAGGAATTCCACGTGTATCAACAAATAATAATTAAAAAATAAAATAAATATCACGACCACGTTGACTCTTAAAAATAATCTTTGTTTCAATCTGACAATCAGAGTTCTATTTGACGAAATCTAAATATTATGAGGGAGCGATTATAATTTTTTTTGCTAGGGGCTAAAAACAAATCTCGCTAACATTGCAGAGGGTGTTATATATTTAATCCTTTATAGAATGATAATTTTTTCTATTATTTATATTTTAATTTGGTCTATTGTAATCCTTTTATGAGAGATTTTATGACCTTGCATAAATCTTTTTCTTACCATGTAGTGACACTTTTCCAATTAAGAATTAAATTATACTTTTCATACATTTTTAAGCAATAGATAAATTAAACAAACATTGATCAAAATAGAGCAAAAAAACATAAAAGTTGTCCATAGATACTAATATGCTTTTCAAGAATATAAAAGAGTATGGACGTTGTAACACCCCAATTCTACCCCACGTGTTCATTTAATTAAAATCAGAGTATAACAATTTCAGGATGTCACAATTCTCAACGTAAACACATAATCATGTCATTTTCATTCAACAGATACATAACACTCTTAAATAGTTTTCAACGTCAACAATTTCATTAAATAGCAGCGAAATTCAAATAGTTTTTACAAAAATAAAACATAGCATCTTATGATTATTTTCAACAACATCAGTTCAACACAAAAATAACAGAATAGAAACAACGTGCATTTCTCCTGAGTACTACGTATCAGAGAAAATGACACCATACTCGAACTAACTGCTACTAACTCTTGATCCTTCATTACATGCACGTTACCAATATAAAGGCAACGACGAAAACAAGCAAAGAGTGAGATATCAAACCATATAATTAAGTTTATGATAAACAATATATAGTTCGAAATCATATAATATCACCATTTTGTAATCACACGACTAATCAACGCTAACACAATTCAAACGACAACTTATCAACAACCACTTATATTCAACAACAAGTTATATTAGATAGCTATAATAACATGTATTAACATGAACATCAACAACAACAACGACTCAAACGGCGACAACAACGTAATCAACAATATGAATGTGACTCAACTATGCAAATGCATGTGGATCCATCGGAGTATAACTCACAACGTAAACAACTGGCAGTAATTTCGAGGCATCAAGGCGTAAGCCTTCAACATAAACAACATGCCCCTAACGGCTCAACGTGGTTTTGCCCCTCACGGCTCAACATAATATGCAAATGTATGTATGCGATGAAATTAAACAGGATACGACAATAACAACATAATCCACAACGAAAACCAACTTACAACATATTCATTTTGCCCCTTACGACCAACGTAATCAACAACAACAACAACCATCAACCTTGGCTATCAGAGCCTCTACGACAACATTCAACAATAACGACAACAACAGAATCACTTACAGAAACTACAAAAAACCATCCAAAAACTCACCTACTGTACCTAAAAACATTATTATAGGCTAATTCATGATTCTAGCTTTCCAACGGTCCAAACGGCATCAAAATCGGAGTTACGGTCGCGAAGATACGACCAAAACAATTTTCCAGAATTATTCCTCTATTTTTGTTCAGTATGAGCCAATACAAAACTCCATGCATCGACGCAAAACCCACTTGTATCGACGCATACATCGTATGAGTCGGCTCATAGCATTTCAAAATTCTATTTTTTCCACTTTCCTTCAGTATGAGTCGATGCATACATGCTTTGTGTCGATACAAAACTGACTTGTATCGGTACATACCTCGTATGAATCGATACAAGTCTTCTAGAATTGCCCCAGGAGCCGATACAAGCTCTTTTGTATCGATACAAGTTGTTTTCCAGCCTCTGGTTTTCAAAATTAATCTTGCTTGTATCGATACATAAGTTTATGGGTCGACTCATGCTGCACAATTTCACCTAAATACCATATTCATCAACATTTTATGATTCAATTGATGCTATTATCAATCAACAACAGTAATACAACATATGACAACAAAATTCCACATTCCTTTCAATCAACAACAACATTATACACAAAATAACAACAATACTATATTCCAATTTGGGATCTTCTACGGTTAATCACATCGACATGACACAACCTAGCGAATCATACATCCCAAACTACCTACTGTCCATCATATCCCCAATTATAGAGCAAGAACCCCACCCTTACCTTGGATTGAAGGTTGCTCTAACAATTCTTGATCATTCCACTTTTCTCCGTCAAAATCCTCGTTCTTCTTTGGTCTGCAGTTTCTCTTCTCACGTTCTATTCTCCCAAAAGTCAAAAACCCTTATTCTTTACTGCAACCTAATTCTTTTATTTCTTTTTAATCCAATACTACTACTACTAATAATACTATTATTTTCTTAATGAACCAACTAATTAACACCTCCCACATTATTTCTCACACCGCCACTAAATTCAACTTTTAATCAAATAATCATTCCATAATAATATTATTTCTAATATTATTTCTCCGATTAAACCGGCTATCGCTTAACTATCAATTTAATCACTCAACCAGCATATTAATCCAATAATAAAATACTTCAATAATTTAATTAACTAATTAATTAAATTTGGGGCGTTACAGACGTCACTTACTTGAAAAATTGTAGGAGCATTACATACATAGACCGAATGATATCCTTGTGTATGAAAATACCATATAAAGTCATGTAAATAATGATTTCTCTTGATGTTATGGAGTTACTACTATTTGATTGTAATCCGAGTATCCATTTATGTATTAATAAGATAAAGGTGTTTGTGGGCCAGTTTGGTTCGGTTTTGAGAGAACCCGATACCCAAACCAATTAAAATTATATGGATTGGATTATTTTTTTTGCGATAAAACCTAAATCGAACCGAATTGAGAAACAATAGGTTGGTTTGGGTTGAATTGATTGGGTACATAAAAATGCAAAATATTTTTAAAAATAACTTATTTACAAAAATCAATATTTTATAATAATATAAAAAATAGTATTAATAGTGTTTAATCGTGAGTATTAGACTAGCATTTTTTCCTAATAGATTCTAAAATATCTAACAAAAATATATATAACATCAAAGCTTTTGAATATATATAATTAGTCATTTAATTTAGTATGATAATGAATGTATTTCATAACTCTACACTCAATAACTACAATACACTAATAATTTTCTAATACCAAATTAAAATATAATAACTTTACCACATACGACATTTCAATTTTTTCTTCTTGAACTTGAATGATTTATAGTAATTTTTAGGTTAAATTACACTCAGGGTCCTTTAAGTTATTTAGTTGTAACATATTGGTACTTTATGTTGTTTTTGCTACATATGAGTCATTTATATTAACTAACGTTTGCATTATTGACTTTTTTTCCAAACTTCTTTCCAAAAAAGTTGAAGTGACACTCATGATACGGATATGTCACTTAACATAGGTCAGAGACCATCATTGGATCATATAATAAAATTTTTAGAATTTTTTAGTGCATTAAAAATATTTTTAAACTAATTAAAATGCAGGAAAAAGAAAAATAGTAAAATAAAAATTAAAATTCACAGAAAATTACACGAAGTGTAAAACGAGATGAAATATTTCTAGGAATTTTTTTTCATAATTAATGGATAAAAAACAGATTTAATATGAATTTTAGAAGTTTAAGTAAAATTAATATAACAAAATAAAACAACATAAAGGTCAACTATGCAATGCAAGCGTAGTTAACATAAATGATTCATATGTAGCGAAAACAAGATAAATGACTAATGTATTACAATTAAATAACTTAAAGGATTCAGAGATGCCCGAACCAATTGTTTGATTCGGTTCTTTCCTGAATTGAAAAAAAATTTATTTTTAAAGATTTCTTTTGGGTGGGAGTTAAACTCATGCCCTCATCTTCCTGACATAAACACTCTAACCACTAGGCTATTTAATTCTATTTGTAATATAAATGATTGGAATAATTCTTATAACATGCACTTACAATAAATACAAAAATGAAATTTAACATTTTTACTTTAATTATTAACAATTAATAACTGTAGTATATAATATACATTATTATTAATACAAATATAATATATAGTTAATAATACTAATATTTAGTTAATAACTATAATATATAATATACAATATTATTAATACTATTATAGTATATAGTTAATAAATTATTATTACTAATATTATATGTAGTTAATAGTATATAATTACTAATACTAATATTTTGTTACTGAAAAACATTAGAAAGAGGTTTACACACAATTAGAAGTGGTTACATGTTGAAAAATTAAGTTTCTAAGAAAATTCTTGATGCATATGTCGACACATGCACATTTCAGGTTGACACATGTACTGTCGTTTTGGTGATTATGAACATCTCTGACATCTAGACTTAAACTTTTTGGGACACGACTTCAACCTGGAGTTAAATTAAAAACATTAATTTGCTCTTTTCAAAATTCCTTTTTCTGGACATTTCTATCATGTCATTTATTTATTTTTCTTTGAAAATCTTGGCATTTTCATAATCAATGTTTGAGAATTTCTCTAACTCTTGGAATTGTAGAATTCTCAATTCTAATAGAGATCTGAGATCTAGTTCAAGTGATAAATGACATGATTTATCATAGACGAGTTGGTAAGGAAACATATCTAAAAGAGTTTTAAAGGTCTTGTAGTATACCCATAATGCATCATCTAGCCTAATTGACAAGTCATTTCTTAAGGCATTCATTGTCTTTTCCAAAATTTGTTTAATCTCTTTGTTTGAGACCTTCACTTGCCCACTGATTTAAGGATGATATGATGTTGCTACCCAATGGTGGAGATTGTACTTCCTTAGAAACCTTCCATTTTTTGATTGAGGAAATGAGTTCCTTCATCACTCACTAAAGCTATATGTCTCCATATCAAGAAAATATATTTTTCTCAAGGAAATATACTACTTCCTTTGCATCATTAGTTGGAACTGCTACTGCTTCCACTCATTTTGATACATAGTTAACTACTACTAAGATATAGTTTCCAATATAAAGGTGGGAATGGTCCCAAAAAGTCCATTCCCCATACATTTAAATTTTTTACTTCTAACATATGGTATTGTGAATCTCATTCTTCTTAGAAATATTTCTTGTACGTTACGTTTCTTTATATGGTAAAATGCATATTTAAATAGGGATGAACAATATAACCATAATTATAACGATTTAGTTATCATATGATCTCCACTAAAATGACCCCCATACTTGGAATCATGACAATGTTTCACTATCTTTCTATGTTCTTCCCCAAGTACACATCTTCTAATTAAACCTTATCCCTTTCTTGTAGAGGAATGAATCATTCTATACATATAATCTACAATCATGTAGAAATTTATTTATTTTCTTGTTGAGAATAAATATGAAGGGATAGATCCACCTACAAGATAATTTGCATAATTAACAAACCATGGTTCACTTTGTTATTGCTATGATGACCTCATCACAAAATTCATCATTTATTTAGTGTTCATTTATAGTTTTCTCTATTGGGCTTAATCTGGATAAATGGATGACCAAAATGTTCTCGCATCCCTTCTTGTCTTTTATTTCTAAATTTAACTCTTGAAATAGGAGGGTCCATCTTAGCAACCTTGGTTTTAATTCATGTTTTGAAAACGAATACCTCAATGCAACATGACCATTGTATACAATTTTATTATATTCCAATAGATATGATCTAAGATGATCTAACACATACAAAACAACTATTTTTTTTTTTTTGGGTAGTGACATAGTTTAACTATGTCAAATTTAGAACAGGACTCACACAATATTTAACATGAAATAATTTATCTTTTCTTTAGTGTATGGCTACCTCTAAAACTATGCCACTTGCATGAAATATAATTTCAAAAGGTAATTAAGACTAATCATGAGAAGTGTCTATCAGGGAAAACACTATTCTACTTAGAATATTAAATGCTTCTTCACATTTTTCTCAAATTTGAAAGACGTGTCTTTTACAAAAAAAAATTGTAAGGGATTTAGATATTTTAGAGAAGTCTTTTGCGAATCTTTTATAGAAATATGTATGACCTAAAAAAACTCGTTATACCTTTTTCATTTATAGGATGAGAAGTTTTTCTATTACTTAGGTCTACCTTAATCCTTTTATGAGAGATTTTATGACCTTGCATTATTCTTTCTCTTACCATTTAGTGACACTTTTCCAATTAAGAATTAAATTATACTTTTGACACCCTTCTAAGCAATAGATAAATTAAACAAAAATTGATCAAAAGTATAGCAAAAAAAAAAAGAAGTTGCCCATAGATACTAATATGCTTTTTCAAGCATATAGAAGATATGGATGTCACACCCTTGAAAAATTGCAGGAGCATTGCATAGACCGAATGATATTCTTATATATGAAAATATCCTATAAAGGCACGTGAATAATGATTTCTCTTGATTTTACGGTGTTACTATTATTTTATTGTAGTCTGAGTATCCATTTATGTATTAATAATACGTGTGTCCGATTAATCTCTTATGCTATTTGGTTAATGAAACAAAAGGAAAATGATCATTCCTAGTTGTTATATTGAGTCTTTAGTAGTCTATACAATCTCTCCAATTAATTATCTTATGAGTTGGAATTAACTTATTCTTCTCGTTTATGATTATAATTGTTCATCCACTCATATTTATCTTCATTCACTCATTTTTATTATGTTTTAAAGAAGTATTTTACGAATTTTCTATGGAAACTCACATGACCTAAAAAAACTCATTATACCTTTTATTATTTATAGAATGAGAAGTTTTTCTATTACTTATATTTTAACTTGGTCTACCTTAATCCTTTTATATGAGAGATTTTATGACCTTGCATTATTATTTCTCTTACCATGTAGTGACACTTTTCCAATTAAAAATTAAATTATACTTTTGACACCTTTCTAAGCTATAGGTAAATTAAACAAGCATTTACCGAAAGTAGAGCAAAAAACATAAAAGTTGTCCATAAGTACTAATATGCTTTTCAAGCTTATAGAAGAATATGGATGTCGCACATAGGAGCGTTGGATAGACAAAAAACCATCCTTATTTATGCAAATATTGTATAAGGGCATGTGAATGATGATTTGTCTTGATCTTATGGTGTTACAACTATTTGATTGTAGCCTGAATATTCATTTATGAACCACTAATATATGCGTCCGACTAATCTCTTCTAATATTTTGTTAATGAACGTAAGAGGAAAAAGCTCATTCCTAATTGTATTGAGTCTTCAGTCGTTTATACAAACTCTCCAACCAATCAATCTATGAGTCGGAATTAACTCGTTCTTCTCATTTATTATATAATGACAATCGCTCCTCCCTTGTTTAACACTACGTATTCATAACTTACAAAGAAAGATAGGACTCATATCCAACAACTTCACACATTTTCTTACCACTTTCATAATTGAATTAAATATTCTTTATGGTCAGGTACTCTTATGTCCATCTTCCACTTCATAATTGAATTAAATATTCTTTATTCTTATGTCCATCTTCCATGAATTTAACAAATGCTTTTTTTCATAAATAGTTACGGATATCATTCATAATAGTAGGAATAAGTAAAATAGTATTTTCTTTATTGTAAAAAAAGTACTTGAAAGTTAATACGCTTGGTTAAAAAACGCCACGTGACATATTGATGATAGGATACCAAACGACATGTCGCTTAAGAGGCCCAATGGATATGGATTCATTCATTGGTTTTGCAACTCAATAAAACCACCAAACAAAAAAAAACAACAACAACCTAAGAGAAGTGGAAGAGGTTCTACTAGTGTTGTTATTACACTTCCGTGTCTCTGTTTAAATAGATCAAATCAAAACCTCTGCTGTTCTTGTTTCATCCTCGATTCTGTCTCAAATCGAATCAAAGAAAATCAATGGCAACAACAAATGTGCAAGAAGAAGTCACCAAACCCGCAAAGAGAAAACCCGTTTTCACAAAAGTGGATCAGATGAAACCAGGAACCAACGGTCACACTTTGATCGCTAAGGTTTTATCCTCTGAAACCGTCTTGCAAAAAGGACCAAGACCCTCTTCTTCTTCATCTTCCCGTGGTATCATTCGTCCTACTCTCATCTCTGAGTGTCTCATCGGCGATGAAACCGGTTCTATCATTTTCACCGCTCGCAATGAACAAGGTTCTTTTTCACTTCTTTTGATTTCCCATTTCTAAAAATGATAACTTTTTATATGGGTTGCGTTTTGTTTGTCCTAATTTTCGATTTTTTTTCGTTAGGGTTTTGTTATTAGGATCTGCATTGGTTTGAGATTAGGTTTAGTGTTTTATATCCCAAATTGAAATTAGTGTTGATAAGGTTCTTACACTATTGTTTTTGGATCTTACAAGCTTTCCTCACTTGTTGTATTAATGTTTGTTTGTTTATTTTAGATCCCCTTTCATCAGCATTTTATTGCAACAAGAATTTGTTAATTTTCTTTACTAATTTTTAGATCTTTCATTTGTGTAAGTGTTTTAGACTAAGGTCTATTAGATGAAAAAAAGCATCAATGATAGCTATTTTAATTGTGACATCAAGGTTTTTCGTCTCAAAGTTTTGTTTTGGAGAGCATGGAGCTCTTGTTTAGGTTAGTCGAAGTTAACTATGACACAACAAATAGATATCATATTTATCTACGTTTTAAATGTGACAAATATTTTGTTGTATTCTATTTAGCCACGGTTTAATTGTGACAAATTTTTAGCCATTACTTATAGAAACAAATTTTGGGCCATGTGTGGTAGCCTGCCTTGCACGCCCTCAAAGGCGGCCGTTCCTCTATGCAACACCAATGATTTCTTTTAGTGGAATTCATCTAAGATATGTTTTTATTGCTCTGTTACATTAACATGGATCTTTGTACTGATCCATATAAGGAATGAACATGTAAGGAATGAACTTATGCGATGAGAATGTCTGATTTTGTTTCTTTGCAGTTGAGTTGATGAAGGCTGGAAACACCGTAATCATTCGCAACGCAAAGATTGACATGTTTAAGGGATCGATGAGGCTGGCTGTTGACAAATGGGGGCGAATTGAGGTCACTGATCCTGCTGAGTTTGTTGTCAAAGAAGATAACAACCTATCTCTCATTGAATATGAATTGGTGAATGCGGCGGAAGAGTAATAATTCGTAGTTACAACGATATCTCTCTCTTGTTTTGGATGCTGCTATGGTAAAACTTAACTGGCGTATACATTTTCGCTTTAAATTAGCCTGGATTTTCCTTTTAACGTACTTGACTTCATTCTAGGGTTAAATTTGTTACTTGAACGCTGTTTTGCTACTTCTATATTTAAGTGTATCCAGTGAAGTTAAGAAAATTATGACATGTTTCTCGAAATTTTCTTGTAATCCTACTAATCACAAGAATGGATTGAAAATGGATAATCAGAAAAAAGAATATTCACATAGACTTGTTTATGTTGAGTTATGTTTGGTATGTATCAATGTCTTTTTTAACCTTTTAGTAATCTAGGGATTTCAACCAGACACCTTAAAAATGGAGCACAGTCAATTTGTTTTAGCTTTCAAGATGACAAAAGTTGGCACTCCATTAAGAAAAAAAGAAAAAAAAACACCAAAGCTGTCTTTTGTGTATACCTTAACATATCTTATGTTTTGATTCGCCTTAACATATATTATGTTTTGATTCACTTTTGGATGAGCAAAAACTGTTTTGAGTTGTATGGTTGATTCTGTTTTTGAGGTGCCAGTTTTAGGAAAATGCATAAAAAAGCTATTTTAACATCAAATTTTGAAGGCCATTACTTTATACACCCTATGGAGTGGTTGTCCAAATTTAGGTTGAAAATGGATCTCCATAATATTTTTGGACATCCTCTTTTGTAACCCAAGGATTACATGCATTACTCTTGTAAAGATTATTGCTTGTACTTGATATACCTTAAATTATTAATCTTACTAATTGAATAGCGTTTGTAATATATACCTTACACTTCTAACTCAGCTATTTTCACTTGCTTGATTTTGTTATATACAAATAAAATTCAGTTTTCAATCTTAGGCCGTGGTATGTGTCTTTAGGACATGCATTATTGAATATAAGCCTTGAGAAGGCTGCGGAATACTATGAATTTTCCATTTTCTCTTTATAAAATGGGATGTGACACTTGTAAATTTTTTATTCAGAGAATTTCTTTCCACATCTATTACCCTTCTTCTAAATCTCTTACAAAAATTCAAAATATTTCTATAATTCGCAAGTGCATATCTCAACGCACAACCAACATGACATATTAAATTTATTTCGCATATGCACATATGAATTTACCTATTATATTATTTTGAATCTGCATATACGAATTTATCTCTGGGTAGAACAATTAATATTATGCAACATAATTCATAACATTTATTCAACACAATTCAAAAAAATTATATTAATTTGTAAAAAATTAAAGTTACATATTGTTATAAACGGACAGTTGAAAATGTTGTAGCATCTTGATAACATTTTCTGTCGATATTTGAAACTTCACATCTAGAGGTGTTCGCGTTGTGGTTTGGGCGGTTTTGACACAAAAAATCATCCGAACCGTGAGAAAAAAAGGCATGCGTTTGGTTTGGTTTGATTTGGTTTGGTTTGAATTGATTGACTTTTAGAAAAAAAATCAAACCAATGCGGTTTGGTTCGGTGCGGTTGGTTCGGTTTTTTTACAAATAATTTGTTGAGTCATACATACACATAAATAGATGACAACATAATTTTTATATTTAGGTATTCATACACTACTAAATAACAACAAAATTAATCATATTTGGACAATAATTTCCCATTTAATATGTAATAGTTAGATTCGACAAAAGTGAAATAATAAACATAAAATAATAGCATAAAACAATATAAAAAATATTATAATTGATATGAACAAGTGATCAGAATCGGAGACGGCCTGAGTGAACGATGGTCCTTCGAGCAAGTTGACGTTAAGGAGAGGGTGGTGTACCTGCAAGACACTCCGATGCTAAAGTAAGCCAATGATCAAGATGAGGACAAGAGAATATTAGGGTTGTTAGAGTAAGAATGTGATACCTTGCCCTCAAAGATATAAGAGTTTATATAATGCACATAGGAGGATTCTCATTGGTTTCTATATTTGGGCCGAGATATACGAGTCTGCAAATATAGCCGTTCGGGATGACTAGGTCAATCCGGGTGAAAAGGCTCGTAACTAGTTGTTATGTCGGGCAGAAGGGACATAACGGGCATAGCTCCAAATATTATAGGCATTGATGCTACTCGACAGATGTCGGGAAAGGGACTTCGCGTGGCGGGTGATCCCGTCGTTCGTCGCGCTCAGCAAGTCTGGGGACCTCGATCGAAGACTCGAGTCTTAAGGAGATGAGGCTGCCTAACGAGCATTCGGGCAGTCCAGAACAGTAGCCCCCCAAGTCGTTGCGTTCATGGGCGTGATGACTTGAACTGTGCAGCCAAGGCCATTTTACCAGATGGTCATTGTCGAGGAGATGAAAGGTCTGGAGAATTTGGAGAGTTCACGCATGCGCGGCCTCGAACCGTGTGCATTGAAGGCGTGTCAGACCTAGGGACTAGGGGGTAATGATGATTCCCTTAGGTTTCTTAGGCGCGTGCAAAAGCACGTGCGTGGGGGAGACCTATAAAAGGAGAAAATTTCCTTTATTTGAGAACTTTCTTCGTCCTGCATTGCTCGCGCGTAACCGGACTCGTCACTATCGTTCTGAGGAGCCGTAGTTGTGTTTTTCTGAGTTTTCACCGCCTTACGCCGCTGCACCGGTGCTTGATTTTCTTATTGCAACGGTTCGATCGCCTTCTAAATGATATGTTTTCTAATCCTTCGTATGATTTTGCTAGATCTAGGTTGAAATTTCCTGGTTATCCACAGAATGCATGCGGTTAGGGTTTTCTTTTCCGGGTTTTTCGCGGCGGTGAGCAGTTGCTCCGCCATTCTCTAGCGTTTTTTATCGACGTCGGAGTCCTTATGTGCGCTTTTCTCCCGAGCTGAGGGATGTCGCTTTGAATGGTAGTCTATTCTTGAGAGAGGGTTGTTGACCGAGGAAGTGTGTTCTCGTTTGTCCGAGCCCTTTCACTTGATTAGTAGTGGAAGGGTGGATTTAACGTTAATGTTGAGCTCATCGTCTTCCTCTACTTTTCAAGTGTCATGGAGGATGATAGCGAAGATAATAACGAATGTTCGAGTTGTTATGAGCAAGACTATGAAGATTCTGTTGCTAATGGTGAGACTACCTCGGACGAGATTCTGAGGGAGGATCCTCGGTAGGTCGAGGGATCTCAATCTGTCGAGGGTCCGTCTTCAACTGTTCAAACCAATAGACAGAATCCGACCGCTTGGGTGGCTCCAGATGTCTATTCAAGGGGGTCACATTTTACTGCTCGTCAGAACGACCTATTTGACAATATTGATTGGTATGATCCCTGGGAAGGAAGTGTAGCCGAGGAGGAGGAACTGGAGGATTGGGCTGTATTTATCCCTGCTGAAGAGCATCGAGTCTGATCGATATATGAGGCGTATCATATCCTCGTGTATGACATCTAGTTCAGGGAACTCAGATTTCGTCTTCCTTTTATCGATCTACAAGTGGCTGTTTTCGATCATCTACATCTGGCCCCATCCCAACTCCATCCGAACGCGATTGTGTTTTTCAGGGCGTTCGAAATGGTGTGCGAATACTTGGAGATTGGTGTTACCCTTTCCTTATTCTTCCATATATTTTTCCTCTAGAGGGGCTCGGATAAAACAGATGGGCTGGCCAAGTGGAGCTGGGTGTCGTTTCGACAGCAGAATGGGAAGCTGTTCAAGCCCTATTAGGAGTTCGTTCATTTCTTCAAGGAAAAGTTTATGTTAGTCCGCCCGATTTCAGAACGGGCCCTCTTCAATGTCTTTTCGAGCAGGCCGACGCTGTTGGAGGACGGTACCCCAAAACTGAATGAATTAGGGGAGCGAGTGTGCCAGCTCGTGCCTAAGTTTAATTTCCATTGGAAGAAGGAGAACTTCGAGCGGAATGCCGACCAATATGTGTGGTCCAGGGAAAAATTGAACGCCGAGGATTTGGCGAGTTTGGTTGCGTTGTCGTCTTATGTCGAGGGCCTTCCTCTAGTCCAACGCGTGGGCAGAGGCGGAAAACCGCTCACGAGTAAAGATGGGGATTATGTTTATGAGCCCAATCTTACCAAAGTGCGGGATCTCCTTCTTAGTGGGGATCCGAAGGCGTATTTGGGTAGATTTGTATGAGTCATTTTCTTTTTGTCTTTATGTTATTGCTGGATACAACTGGATTCACTTGATTCTGACGTGAGTTTTTTCTTGTTACAGCTAGGATGAATTCTTCGTTAGAGTGTATCGCTCAGAACACCCTACAGTAGAAGAAGAGGGGGAAGGTATCACCGACCGAACAAGGGACCACTTCCAAGACAAGCCCAGGAAAAACATCTTCCACCCAGGTAGTCGGGGTTCCGTCCCTCCAAAATACCCCTTCGAGGAACAAGAGGATTCAGGTCGACGGTGCGATGTACCTGACTGGAGAAAAGAGTAAGGGGAAATTTGATCTCCCGCCCTACTAGCTTGATCGTACATACTTTGATAATACGAGCGTGGTTCTTCCTCGGGCGAAATCTCTTCATCTGGGGGATATGGACCGCCCGACTAAGAAGGTTGCTATATCGAAAGACGCCGGCGCCTGGGTGCTTATCTTTGAGATGGATGCCGCTTACGCCGATATGGGTCAATCCCCAGAGGTCGAGCTTTAGGAGCTCAAGGCCAAGGCGAAGGAGGCGAAGAAGATGAAGGAGACCGTTAAAGGTATGGATGAAAGGTTGGAGAAGTCGTCGTCGAAACTCAAATGGATTGCCGAAGAGCGTGATGCCGCTCGAACTGATAGGCAGTGGTTGACCAATGAGGTGGCGCACTTGAAGACCGATTATGATCCGACTGAGGGGGATCCCGATGATACCTCGGGGTTGAAGACTCGGAAGGAATTGCTCGAACATATTCAGATGGCCTATGATGACGTGATGGTCGCTTCTACAGGGAGCTTTGAGAATGCGTTGGCCCAGGTGCGTGTCTTGAATCCAGGCGTAGAGTTGGTGACAAATGGGATGAGAGTCCATCTCTATGTCGAGGAGGGAAAAATTAAGAAGCCTGACTTCATTGAGGATCTGATCGTTTAGGAGACGCAGCCGACCCCCTCCAATGACCTTAGTGAATCTGCTGATTGAGTTCTACTCGTAATTTATGTTATGTTTGTTAAGGGCGTGGCCCATTTATGTAATGGTGAAGTTTCGACCTTTGTTGGTCGTTTTTGATTAAATTTGTTTTGTTTGGGTGGAGTCCCCATTGTAACTCCAAGACAAATCCGGTCCTCGTATCCATAATTATCTAAGTATTTTATGTTATTTATTCGCTGTATGTATATGATATTTTGTATTTTTGGGGAGGGAACGCTCGTTATTAGTGCATGGTATTGACAGTGTGGGAAGACTAGTCAAAGCGGGCCAGTTCGTTGCTGGACTCAGTCTGGAACTCAAGCTTTGATTAAAGGCCTGAGGTCGGTGGCGTGAATGCCCCATCGCGAGTTAGGTGTTCTATCGAGCGAGGTACTTAGACAACGGGGATCGTTTGAGTCCCCCGCGTTGAGGCAGAGGTCTAGCTCGTTAGGTTAATGGAGAGATTATCTCTTTATGTGCCATGATGCCACACAATGCTGGTACCGGGGCGAGCGTGTGATGTCGAGATATAAGCACCCGAATGGTTTCCTGAGGTGTGTCGACCGTTGGTGTTTTAGCTATAGTATTGTTTTAGTTTTTTCGCGTTCCATGATCGGGTGAGTTTCTCCCGTTGGAGGTTTTCTAGATAGTAGGCCCTTGCCCCTGTTTTGGCATAGATACGATAAAGGCCTTCCCAGTTTGGTGCAAGCTTTTCTTCGGTGGAGCTCTTAAGGTTCCGTTTGAGGACTAAGCTTCCAACATCGAATTCGCGAGGAATAACTTTGGCGTCGTATCGGAGGGCTATTCTTTTCTTGAGAGACGCTTCTCTAAGAGCAGCCCCCGTTCTTATTTCTTCGACCATGTTGAGCTCATCCATCAAGGATTGGTCGTTCATCTCCGTGTCGAGGGGAGACTCGATTATTCTCGAAGGTTTAGATATTTCTATTGGAGTGACTGCTTCGGTTCCATAGGCGAGTCGAAACGGTGTTTCCCCAGTAGACGAGTGAGGAGTTGTTCGGTAGGCCCAGAGTACGTTGTGTAACTCCTCGACCCATTTCTTTTTCGATTCGTCTAACCGTCGTATGAGCCCATGCAATATGACCCTATTGGCAGATTCGGCCTGCCCGTTTGTTTGCGGGTGTTTGCGAAGTGTTGCATGGTTCCCATGTGGGCAACGAAGTCTTGAAAGTTTTTATCGGTGAACTGTATCTCGTTGTTGGTGACTATGGCTTGCGGAATGCCAAACCGGGCTAATATGTTCCTCTTGTAGAAACGAAAGATGTTTTGGACGGTGATTTTGGCCAGTGCTTTGGCCTCTATCCACTTGGTGAAGTAGTCGACACCCATTATCAAGTATTTGTTCTGGTATGATCCCAGAACAGGTGGTCCGAGGAAGTCGAGCCCCCACCATGAGAAAGGCCACGAAGAAGAGGGGGACTTGAACTCGCTCGGGGGAGCCAGGTTCATGTGTCCATGTCGTTGGAACTTGTCACATTTCTTTACGTGTTCCTTGGCATCGATCTGCATGGTCGGTCAATAGTACCCGGCCCGAAGGGCTTTTTGGGGTAGCGATTTTCCCCTAGGTGTTGGGCGATGATGCCCTAATGTATTTCTTTCAATATTAGTGGCACTCTGGTTTCTTCGACGCATTTGAGGAAAGAGATGAAGAATCCCCTTCTGTAGAGTTTGTTTTCGAGGAAGACATACGAGCAAGCCCTTCGCCTGATGACGCTTGCTTCCTTGGGATCGTCAAGAAGGGTCCCCTCGGTCAGATATTTGTAGACGGGCGTCATGCATGAGATGCCATCTTCAATGACGAATATGTCGTGACAGGGACAAATTTTCTCTATGCTTGGTCGAGGGATTATTTCCTGGATCACTGACTTGTTCCCTACTTTAGTCCTCGTACGGGCGAGCTTGGATAGAACGTCTGCACGAGCATTATGTTCTCGAGGGATATGATGTATCTCAACTGAAGTGAACGTTTTTAGGTGGTTTTGGACGAGGGTCCAATATTCAGCTAGTTGGTCGTTTTTGACCTGATATTCTCCCCGAACTGTGGAGGCTACGAGTTGCGAATCCGTGAGGATTCTGACTTCTCTTGCTACCATGTCCTCGGCAAGGCGGAGACCAGCGAGGAAAGCTTCATACTCTCCTTGATTATTGGAAGTAGGGAATGAGAGGGCGAGGGATACCTCAATGACGATTCCTTCTCCATTTTCCAGGATTATACATGCTCTGCTTCCTAATGAGCTAGAGGCACCATCGACGAATATGGTCCATTTGTTGGTTCCTTCTTGGAGCGTTGGGAAAGTCATTTCGGCCACGAAGTTTGCCAAGACTTGTGCTTTAAGGGCTTTCCTGTTTTCGTATCTGATGTCGAATTCAGACAATTCTAATGACCATTTGAGCATTCTGCTGGCCATGTCTGGTCGTTGTCATACCCCAAATTTTGACCTAATATACCACCTTACATTTGCATCATTGCACAACTAACAGTTCAGACAGCATTAATCGGGTATAACACTCACAGGTCAAAATTAGGGTTTCATCAGATTTTCATCTGATTCAAGAGCTAACCAATTAGGGTTTGAGATTTTCTCACTCCATTTGATCTATCTTGATCAAATCATCAGCTTTCAATCCTCAGATATCCATTTTCTTCACTGATCAATCGAGGATCGACCAATTAGGGTTTTGGTCGAGCATAGGCATTCTCTGATTTTTTGAGCAGTGATTGACTTTTTTGGATAGAGATTGGTCATTATATCTTAGATACAACATCTTGACCTAATTTCTGGATTCAAAACATCACAGAGGTTCACAAAATTCATCAGTCGTTTTCAGAAACATCTGATGAAATTTCATCTGCACAGAAAAGTCAAACTTTGACTTTTGGTCAAATTTTTCAAAACAAAAACTTTTTCCAACATCAAAATACTTCAAATGATCCATCATGATCATAAAAAATCAAGAATTTGAAAAAGTCAACAAAAAGTCAAAAGTTTAACACTTAGAAATTTTTCTAAGTGTTGAAATTCCTTACTTTTTCCAAACTTCAAGCCATTTTTTCACCTAGTTCCAATTTGAATTTGAAAAAACTCAAAACATGAAAGTTGTAGCTTGTGGAAAAACCTTTCCAAAATGTCCAAGAACTCTCAAATCCATGGAGTCTAGATACACTTTTGAAATTGAAACATAAGGCTCCATGACACTTGATTTTCAAAGTCAAAACATCAAAATTATAGGTCATTTTTGTGTTTCTTCATCTAGAAGCTTTCTAACCTTGCCAAGTGGATAGATGAACTGATAAATATCAATGAGAGGTGATAATTGAAAGGATTGGATCAAATTGTAAAAATTGGGCACATGGTGAAAAAAGGAAGTTTCCTTTTTTGGTAAATTGTCATTCTTGCCCTCTAAGTTATCTTTGAATCACCAAAAGCTTGTCCTTCTTTGCCTAACATTTCAGAACTTGTTGCCTATAAAAGGATGACATTTCAAGCTCAAACCACACCAAAGCTCCACAAATACAAGCTTTCTTTCTACTTTCTTGAAAATCAAGCAATTCATGTTATTTTGAGAAACATTGCAAATTTTGAAATCAATGAAAACACGATAAATCTTTGGTGTCAAATATGTTTCATGATCACTATCCAACTTGTTCATAACTTAAAATCAAACTAAAAGCAAGAGAAAATCAGAATTGCATTTCTATTTTTCCAAACTTTCCAAACTGCCTAAGCATTCGAAATTGGATTTTTGCTGGAGTAATTGATGTTCTAATCACTCAAACATCATCACCATACCTCATGAACATGATCCAGATCAAGAACATCTAACTGTAACACGATTTACATCATTTTCCAGTTTTGTTTTCAAGCTCGTGCAGGTGGACTTGAGTAGAGTAATCCAAGCATGCTCATGAAGTTCTAAACACTCATACACCATCCCTAGAGGCCGCTGGTGCTTAAGTGATCAAGAAACAACATCTGGAAACACGTTTGCATCGTTTTCGATTTTCATTTTTCCAGGTATGAACACGAACTTGGTTCTCATAATTCTTTGATTCTTTTGACAAAAGCTCTTGGCCAATTGTTTTCTGCACTCATAACGAACATTAACCCTCAATAAAATCAAACAATCATCAAACCTTCATCATTTAATTTGAGTTTTTCAGATTAGGGTTCATGAGTGTTCTTCGAAACCAAAACGTTCTGGGCTTAATATAAATGAAATTAACATGCATAATCATATTCGTGGTACAAAACCGAGCAACTTTGATGTTTACATCATTGGATTTCATTGAGAAACAAAGATTTTAGGTTGAATTCATCAAACTGAAAATCAAACCACGAACCCAGAACTGCGCGCGTGTTCTTGATGTTCTTCATTTTTTCAAATATTCAAAATTTCCACTCTTATGTTAACACGTGTGTTAGTCCACTAAACAAAGAAACGCGTTTGGTCTAGTGGTTCCTGGCTTGCCTTTAAGTCTTTCTGCCACGTGCCCCACCTCATGGTCATGGGTTCAAAACCCACCAAGACCATTCTTTTTTACAAAACTTAAAAATTTTCATTTTTATCAAACTTTCACAATTTTTTTGACCAATCAAAACTTCTAATTTAAAGATGATTTTTTAAACACTTGTCAATAAATACATCTATTTTGTGATAATGCAAAAAATTTCAGAAAAAACTTTCATCTGATTAAATTTTAATCGAGCCGAAAACGACGTTCTAAACACTTTTCAAACCTCCTTAAAAAGTGAATTTTTCAAGTTTTCGACTTCCGATTTTTTTCAAAACTTTTCATAAATAAACCTCACTTTTCAAAACATTTTCAAATCATTTTTCAAAACATTTCATCAAACTTGCATCTTTTACCATGATCAATCCGATTTAAAACGATAAAACTGATTTCGTCTTCTCTCGAATTTCTCGATCGATCATGGGCCACCCTTATGGTGTAAGTCCCAATCCTTTATGTACATACTTAGTTTTACTTGTACATACTCAAATTATCATTGTTAATATTCAAACGTAAACAAATTTCTTTCATTTGTTTTCATTCGTTTGTCTATACGCCGAATCCATTGGCTCTGAAAGAAGCATTCTCCTGAGTATAATTTCTTTCCGACCAATGGGCCTCCATCATGGTGTAAGTCCCATAACATTCTTTTATGTACATAATATTTCTTTGTACATATCAAACTTTCGTCAAATACTTTTTTTACAAAGTTTCATCTGTACATAACACAGATACTTCTTTTTCAAATACTTTTTATCTGTACATAATACAGATACCTTTTACAGATAAACTTCGATCAATTATTTCCGTTTCATCTGTACATTTTACACTGAATACCATTGACATTGAAAGGAGCATTATTCCCTGTGAAACTACTTTCAAATCAATGGGCCTCCCTTACGGTGTAAGTCCCAACCCTCCTATGTACATCCATCTTTCTCTATACATAAAAACTCGTTCGTGTACATATTCATTTCCTCGTACACAATACAAACTTGTGAATAATCAAGTTGCGCTCGTTTTAAACGTTCGTTCACAAACACTTGTTTATATTTCATAAACTGCTGTAAATAAACATCATGCATTGTTTATATTTCCTTCATAAACTCCTGTGAATACATATCACACACACACACACACACACCTGTTTATACAACTGTCTAATAATAACATAACAATTAGACTAATCAATAGGTTCCCAGAGTTTAGCCTCCGCTTGGGCTTCATACAAGATAACTCATCCTCAGTTGAGTTTAGCCTCCGCTTGGGCTTCATACAAGACAATCCATCACCGGCATGGGCTAGCCTCCGTTTAGGCTTCATACAAGATATTTTTATCTCCAACAGAGTTTAGCCTTCTCTTGGGCTTTGTACAAAGAAACTCTCCCCAGAGTTAGCCTCCGCTTAGGCTTCATATAAGACAACACTCCCCTGTTGAGTCAGCCTCCTCTTGGGCTTCGTTCAAAAGAACTCCTCATTGAGTTTAGCCTTCTCTTGGGCATCATACAATGAAAGAGATAGAAATCTCTTATGACCTCTTCTTGGGCGTCAATACAAAGAATCACCAGCTAAGATAGAACCACGAAAGGATGGTTTCCCGGTGAAATCACTTTCAAATTCCCCAGAGAGTAAAATTTCCCGGTGAAATTGCTCTTATTCAGAAAAGGATGGTTTCTCGGTGAAATCCCTTTCAAGCCAAAGACAACCATACCCTATAGCTTCCTCTTGAGCTTCATACAAGGACCCTCGATGACCCTCGATGACCCTCGGAATGCCTCCTCTTGGGCTAACAATACAAGGACCCACGGGCTTCTTAAAAGCATCCCTTTAATCCAATCAATTTCTCCTTGAGATTTAGACATCTATCATCTCTATGGAAGAAGTATCTCATCTATCACATCACATACAGTCAAAACTTTTCAAACTCTTTTCAAACAAAAACATCTCTTAATTGTAAGTGGTAACGCTTGTACACTCAAGCAAAACACCCAATACTTACAGTTAAAAGATTTAAATCATCTTTTTCAAAACATCTTTCTTAAACATGTAAGTGGTAACGCTTGTACACTCAAGCAAAACACCTAATACTTACGACGAAAGATTTTAATCAATCAAACTTTTCAAAAATGTATGTGATGAAATAGATTAGATACATTTTCATTAAGATGACATTTATGTCTCTTACTAACATCCGTTGCTTTCCACTAGCATAAGTGGGAACTACGATTGCTCGACTTTCTCAACATCCTTTTGAGAATACGTGAGGCACAAGGTCTCATCCTTGCCGAGCAAATTTCTATCTCCCTCGGACCAAACAAACCATAGAACCTTGTAGATCCGAGCTACAAATGATCGATTCCACTAGGGGATATGTATCAGAAGATCCACGGATCTTTGCGAGCACAATAATAACAAACACTAGAATCCCATAATCTCATTTCTTAAAATCCAAAGGAGAAACTTTCCCAATCATAGAAATAGCAATTAAAACACACAAACATATCAAATATATTCATATATAAAGCTGTAGATAACTACATATATTTAGGGTGCTCCATCTATTCCCTTTATATAACAATCCCCCTTACTCAGAATCTCCCCAATGCGTTATGTCTAGTTTGCGCTAGTCGTTACGCATATCAATATCAATTGAGGGTATTTCAGCTTTCCCCTTTTTCATAATTATTAAATCATCTTTCTTGTGTTGAAAATAATAAAGCTTGATGCTCGCGGCATCTTTATAAACAAATCAAAAGATTTAAATCGTTGCGTACCAGAAGATCCGAACTCACGTTCGCATCCTCAAGCGCGTTACCTTTTAACGCGAACAGTCGTCTTAATAGTTTTTGATGGGTTGGTCCGTTCGAACTATGAAGATGTGTGCTAAAAATTAGTGGCGGAGCCATCTCGAGGTGTTGACTAGTGCAAGGGCGATTTTTTTGATTTGTTGGTATCTCAATTCGGGCCCTTGTAAGGCCTTGCTCGTGAAATAGTTAGGTTTTTGTCCCTCCCGTGTTTCTCATATGAGCGCGACGTTAATGGATTCAGCAGTCACGACCAGATATAGATATAATATCTCCTCTTTATTAGGTCGAGATAGCACCGGTGGTTGGGATAATATTTGCTTTAGATGAATTAAGGCCTGCTCACATTCCTTGGTCCACTTGAAAGTAACTCCTTTCTTAGTAGTTTGAAAAATGGGAGCGCGTGTTGGGTCGACCTTGCTACGAATCGAGATAATGAGGTCAGCATCCTATTGAGGTCTTAAATGGATTTTTTGGATTTCGGAGTGAGCAATTTTGAGAATGCCCGACATTTGTCGGGATTAGCCTTTATCCTACGTATGGTGAGATAGAAGCTGAGGAATTTACCGGCCCGGACTCTGAAGGTGCACTTTTTAGGGTTGAACCTCATTTTGACTCTTCTGGCTTGATCGAAGACCTTCCTGAGGTGCAGGGCATGATCGACCTCCTCTTGGCATTTTACGATCATGTCGTCCATGTACACCTCGAGCATGTCTCCGATTTCGCCTTTAAAGACTTTATTCATCATTCATTGGTATGTTGCGTCGGTGGTTTTTCAGACTAAAGGGCATTACGTTGTAGTGATAGTTTCCCGATTCAGTCATGAAGGCCATATAAATTTTATCTGTTTTAGCCATTGGAATTTGGTTATAGCCATAATAGGCGTCCATAAATGAAAGTAATTTAAAACCTGCAGAATTATCAACGAGTTTATCGATGTTGGGGAGCGGGTAGGCGTCTTTTGGACATGCCTTATTAAGATCAGAGTTATCAATGCACATGCGCCATTTTCCATTATTCTTTTTTACCAATATAGGGTTGGATAGCCACGTAGTGTATTGGGCTTCCATTACAAAATTGTCCTCTAGAAGGTCCTTAACAGCTTGCTCGACAGGCTCGGTTTTTTTCTGGGGTAGGGAGTCAGGTGGGTTTCATTGAGCTGCAACGTCTTGAAGAGTTGAGTGTACATGATATCATCCGAACTTCCCTGGTCGACTAATATAAGCCTGACATCGAATTTGGCCATCCGAGCACGTACAAGCAGAGGGATACTTGCATTGGAGGCGCCCCAAGGTAGCTCCTCCTTATAGAAGGCCATTGGATGGGACTTGCCTGGGATTTTGTCGAGGGTGGTGCCCAAATCCGAACTCGTCCTTACGAGGTCTTCGAATCTTCTCTTGATTGATCTGATGGTGTTCTTGGTGAACCCTCCATCATAGATGACCATGGCCGTTGGGAAAGATTCCCAAGGGCTTTGAGAAGCGAAGTATACCGGGGTGGTATCCAAATTGGGGAAGAAGAAGTCTTCTGGCCTAGATATGCTCATTGCTACGTGTATAGAAGACTATAATTGCGGGTTGTGTTTGCCCGCCTTCTTTCTCCCTCTGACGAGATGTCGAGGGCTCTTCATTCTTGGAGATTTTGACGTTCTCCCTATGTTGGGTGTCGCGAGCAGAGTTTGCGGCTTCCTTTTCCTCGTATTAGATGTATGCTTGGGCCTTCAGGAGGAAATCATACAATGTGGAGGGTGTATCGATGCCTACGGCCTTCGCGAAGTCTCTACGAGGGCGTAGTCCTCTTTCGAGGAGATATTTCTTCATATCGTCCGTCGTCGAGACTTGGATGACTTCTTGGGTGAACCTCTCGATATACGCTCGAAGAGATTCCTCTTTTCCCTGAATGATGGCTTCCAAGAATGCCTCTGACTTTGGGTGGCGTCGGGAGGCAGTGAAGTGTGTGGAGAATAGTCTTTCCAGGTGCTTCCAGGATGTGGCCGATCCGTCGAGCAGGCTTTTATACCACGCCATGGCCCCTTTCCTCAAGGTTGTAGGAAATAGGCGACATTTAATGGCCCCACGAACTCCTCGATAGTCGAGCAAGGCATCAAGGTTCTCAATATGTTCGTCAGGGTCGGTGGTACTATCATATTGACTGAGCCGAAGAGGTTTCTCTAGACTAGATAGAATAGGAGTGTCCATGGTAGCCCGATAAAGAGGACCGCGATTCTCGTCTTCATCGTTTTGATCGGGAGAGAAGGAGACAGAATGATTGTTTCTCTTGTGACGGGGGGAGAGTTCTCTCTTCTCTTGATTTGGATGACGAAGATCGATAGCGAGGGCGATATGATTCGTTATTCGTCTTCTTGTGCAAGGGAGATCCCCGATTTTTTCGAGATGGGGTATGTCTCCTCTTCTTCAGAACATGTCGGTCGGGATAATCTTCTTTCCGAGCAGGTCTTCTTGGTGAGGGACTACGGGAAACGACCGCTTTAGGTCTCTGAGTTAGAGATGGGGGGCGGTTCCTTTCCAGAGCCTTGAAGCGCTGGCCCTGCTGGAGGAGGAGACTGTTAGTCTAATTAAGGGCGGATAGAATAACAACTAATGCTGGATTCGCGTTGATTGACAGTGGTGCCGAGGGTTGAGGGATGGCAGGGTCATCAGCTTGATCCTTGGTTTTCTGTTCATCCAAGAGGAAATCTTGGTCGATAACATCTTCAGAATCTGGGGATGCGGTTCTTCCATCCCTGTGATCAATGGTGTCCTTTAGGTGAGGAGAGGGAATAGTCCTGTACGTTTTTTGGACAAGTGAGAGAACGGTCTTGCCGGAAAGAAGTTGATCGTTGGAATCAACCATCTCGTTAGGAGTTTTGAGAGTATCTTTGATCTTATGATATCGAGATGATGAATGAAGATGGGGAAGATAGTTCCCATAGACGACGCCATTGATATGAAAAAGTGAACGAAATCGGAGACGACCAGAGTGAACGACGGTCCTTCGAGCAAGTTGATGTTGTGGAGGGGGTGGTGTACCTGCAAGACACTCTGATGCTAAAGTAAGTCAATGATAAAGATGAGGACAAGAGAATATTAGGGTTGTTAGAGTAAGAATGTGATACCTTGCCCTCAAAGAAATAAGATTTTATATAATGGACATATGAGGATTCTCATTGGTTTCTATATTTGGGCCGAGATATGCGGGTCTGCAAATATAGCCGTTTGGACTGACTAGCTCAATCAGGGTGAAAAGGTCTGTAACTAGCCGTTATGTCGGGCAGAAGGGACATAATGGGCATAGCTCCAGATATTATAGGCATTAATGCTACTCGATGGATGTCAGGCAAGTGAATTCGTGTGGTGGGCGATCCCGTCGTTCGTCGCGCTCAGCAAGTCTGGAGACCTTGATCGGAGACTCGAGTCTTAAGGAGATGAGGCTGTCCGACGAGCATTCGGGCAGTCTTGAACAATAATGAAACAAAAAAAAATAGAATAGATGAGAGATTATTGAAGATGAAAAAAAAGAACATAAGAAAGGAGAGATTAGAGATAAAGATGTGTGATAAAACGAAATTGAAAGAGGAAAAATTTGCATAAAAAATGAAAAGGTGAAAAGAAAACAATATAAGAGAGTAGATATTAGAGAAGAAGAGGCAAGATGTAAGTGGTGAATATGAAGTGGTAATGCTAGAAAAATTATTTGTAATCATAAGGTTAATGTATAATAGGTTTAGGTTTGGTTTAAATGCTAGTTAAGTAAAGCTTAGGTTGTAAAATAATGCGGTTTGGTTCAGTTTGAAAAATACAAATCGAACCAAACCATGCGGTTTTGTTAAAAAATGACCCAAACTAATCCGAATCAAATGCGGTTTGGTTTGCGGTTTCGGTTTGGTTTGCGGTTTTCTATTGTGTTGGTTTGATTTTGAACACCCCTATTTGCATCCATCTCAATCGGACCCTTAAAAGAGTATTGTTGAAAAATATCCCGCTTAATTATTTATAATAATAATTAAATATGAGACACATATTTATCACTATTGAATAAATAAATTTAAGATGAAATAAAAAATATTTATACTTACAATTATTTTTATAAACATAAATAACTTACAAATATTTTTATAAACGAAAAAAATTCAATTATTTATTCAATTGTTTTAACACGAATAAGTTAAAAATATTTTTATAAATGGTCAAATGGGTTCAAAGCACTTCTAAACGAGAAAAATTCTACATGTCAATATAATTAGTGTAGAAACAAAAATAAGTTACAATAACTTTTATAAATATGAATAAGTTACAAATATTTTTATAAAAGAAAATAATTCATCTATTGACGCAATTGTTTTTAACATGAATAAATTAAAATATTTTTATAAATTGTCACACGGGTTCAAGACACTTATAAACGAGAAAAGTCTACATATTGATATAATTACTTTTTCAAGCGATAATAAATTTCAAATATTGTCATAAACGGAAAAAATTCAACTATTGATAAAATTATTTTTATAAATGAGAATAAGTTTCAAATATATTTTATAAATAGACACACAGGTTCGAGGTGCTTATAAACGAGAAAAGTCTACTTATTAGAACAATTATTTTTATAAACGGAGATAAGTTACAATTATTTTTTTAAACGGGAAATTCAAATTAAATAAATGGTTATATATTGTAACTATATGAATGTTAACCAACTGAATATATGAAATAGATTCACGGATATATGTAAACACATCTATGAGATACTAGCTATACACCGTTCATTTTAATGCTTATCTTATAAAATTTTATTTTTACTATTTTATATCATTGAAGGTTAATTCGGAACCCATGTTGCGATTTGAAGCCTCTATCGCAGCCGGTGAAAACTAAAGGTGCGCCAAAAAAGGTGAAAACTTCATAAGCTGACAGTAAAACCAATTGTACGCCTTCTTATCACGAAGTCGTTGATGAATTATTCCCAGATTCTCCAACTCCATAATCCAAGACAAGTGCTAAAAAAAAGCCCAGATTTCCAATCCACCTCGGGCACCACCACCACCACCATCACCACCACCTCCTCGACCACCAATTATTTATATTAATGAGATGCCACTATTTATGCACAAACACATTGAAAAAATTATGGAAGTGGGGAGGGATGGTAATTATGGGTTTCGGGTCGTATCCTCTTTGCTTGGTCATGGAGAGGAGCAACACATTCTTGTTCGAAAAAAATTTATTTTGGAATTGACCTCTCATAGGGATCTTTACACGCGCATATACGTGACAAGTGACATGTTTAATAAACTTCACCATGCTCTTGCTCCAAGTGTTACAGTCCACGCACCGCCGAAAAAGCGGATGAGCTTCCCCGAAATGGGGCATCTTAATTGCAAGTGCTTATAATGTTGTGTGTATCAACTGACAAGATATGGTTTTTCGGAAACCTTTTTCCCTCTCCAATCTCCACCACCTATTGACCCATTTGGAAGCGTCGTGTGTGTTGGATATCTTTGGTCATGCCATTTTGTTCAAGTATATTTGAAACCGGGTTGTCTTATTCCAGCCACATCAGTGGAATGGATGGAACATCACAAAAAAGAGGTGGAAACTTGACCGGATCATTTTTGGGATAGAATGACAGACTTCACTCGTTTGATGGATCTTGAGAGAGAATCAAATAGGGAGAAATCAAAGAAAAATCTGATTTTAGATTTAAGCGGAGACAATTTTTTCGGTGCATTTTAGAATGTAACTAAAACATTTTTTGAGTGTATTGTCGAAACATTGTAAAGTATTAATGTTTCTATATATACATTGTAAAATGTTTGTCTACTTCATTGATATAAATGACCCGAAACCCATGTTGTTGTTTTTTAAATTGAAGGATAATTCGGAAGAGCATATCCGAATTATGCAGAAACATAATCAACATCATTATTTGTACCAAAGAGACATGAAATAAATAAATAATTGTAAAACTAAATATTGATAATATGTTATATATGTATTGAAACGTATAGATTTTAAAATATGTGCGACAAAATATTCAAAATATGATTTGATTACATTATAAAATGCACCGAAAAAATTATCACCGCTTAAATCTAAAATTGGATGTTTCTTCGACTTCTCCCTGTTTAATTCTTTCTCAAGCTCCATCAACTTATCCGACCAAGTTTCAGTCTCTTTTGCATGATGTGCCGTTCATTCCAAAAATGTAGTCGGAATAGGACAACCCAGTTTAAATTAAGCTTGAACAAAATAACGAGACCTAAGGTATCCAATACTCATGATGCGTCCGGATGGGCCTTTAGGCAGGGGAGCCCGAAGAGGAAAAAATGTTTTCGAAAAAGCATACCACATTAAGTCGATACACACCATCTCATATTCACTTTCTATAAGATGACCCATTTTGGGGAAGCTCATCCACTATTCAACTGGTGCGTGAATGCTAACACTATAAGCAAGAGCATGGTGAACTTTTTAAAATTTGTTTGTAGTCACATATAGGCGAGTGTAAAGTTCCCTATGTGTCGTCAATACAAAAATAAGTGATTGCCGAACAAGAGTGTGATTCTCCTCTCCTTGACCAAGTAACCTGGACAGGTCTGATACCCATAATTACCATCATATCCCACATCCACGATTTGTTCAATATGTATGTTAGATTTACCTTCCTTTGCCGATTCATAGTCATTAACAATCTAATAAGAAAAATGAAGTTTGGCATATGGACACCTAAATTAATCTATCAGCATGTTTCACAGTTGCATATCTGAAACAACTTAAGGATTCTAAAATCCAACGTTTAAATATTAAAACATGAAAAAGATGTCTTCGGATATGCACATCTGAAACATGCCGATATGTGAATTCAGATGTGCTTATGCGAAGGGTATTATCGGGTTTTCAGTGGCGAAAATCACCACTACTAGGTGTAAAGAGAAATTGTCTTTTTTTTAATGCATTGAAAGTGTTTATAGATGTATCTTTGAAATATAAAAATTATAAAATTGAAATGTTTTAAGGGAATTACTTACCACACTCTATGTCATTGAAAATAATAATATGAAAGTTCAATTTTTCCCTTACGTTTTTGAAAGTGTATCTCCGGAACACATCGTTTTTTGTTAAACTTCAGTTAATCTCGAAGATGCTTTTATGGGGGCAGGGGGACTAGAAATGTATCTCTGGTTAGTTAGTGTGAGAAATTGAAATTTCTGTCACCTTTGCATTTTAGATATCACCGTAAGTGTATTTTTTTCGAAAAAATCAAAAGTCAAATTTCTTAAAACAACAACAGATGTGGAGCGTTGATCAGAATCTGGATGACCGGGGCAATATGGAAGATCCGTCGGGTTGTGCTTGAAGAGGAGGGGGTGGTGTACCTGCAAGTCACTCTGATGCTAAAGTAAGAAAATGATCAAGGTGAGAATAGAAGAATATTAGGGTTGTTAGTGTAAGAATGTGATACCTTGCCCTCAAAGATATGAGAGTTTATATAATGATCTGAGGAATGTTCTCATTAATTGCTAGCTCTAGGCCTAGATACACGGATCCATGGATATAGATGTCTGAGCTGACCTGGTCATATCGAGAACTGATGCTCGAAACTAGCCGTTGTGTCGACCAAGGGGGATCATAACGGGAATAGCCTTCGGGGAAGAGGATTTACGTGGTCCGCTTGACAGCCGTCGATTGGAAGGGTTCAGCGGCACGCATTATGCGAGGATGGAGCTCTTTGGTAGCCGCTCGGTCTGGTTAACCCTTCGGAATCAGGTAGACCCGAGAGTCTTCCGGGAGGTCAATAACAGTAGCCCTCCAAGTCGTTGCGTCTGGTCATAGAGGCGATGACTTGAATCCAAATAAATTGCAGAGGTCGTTATACCGAAGGGGAAGACGGTCGGTAGATAAGTTGAAATATTGGGGAATTTTGAGAGACAATTTCGAGTCGCGCTCATTAACTGCTGGAAGGCCTAGGGGCTAGGTTGCAATGATGAGTCTGTAGGCTTCCTAGGCGCATGTAGGCCCACGTGCACCATGATGACCTATATAAATGGGACGGGTCCTCTACTCATAACTTTCTTTCGCTCCTATATTTGCTTGATACCATCATCTACGCCCAAACTCATCAACTATCAATATGAGGAGTTAACTCACGCAGCTCAGAATCATTCAATCAGTTGTTCACTTCTGTCAGCAACTCCGATCTACGATTTTAAATTTTGCAGCATCTTCACTTGGCGAGTTTCTGATCCTTGTGTCTGATTTGCATGTTTTCTCTATATGCTTTTTGGCTGTTCCTTAGAAATGCATGTGGTTATGGTTTTATATTTTAGAAACCTTGCTGGTGATAGGTGTTTGCTCTGAATTTCCCCATGATTACGGGCGTCCTACGTTTATGCTTTCGAACGGTTGGACTTATAGGGTATGGGTTTTTGTGTCGGTCGTCGAGTGACGGCTTTGGATTTAAGATGTGATCCTTATTCGTCCGAGCCCTTTCACTTGATTAGCAGTGGAAGGGTGGATTTGACGTTTATGTCGAGCTCACCTTTTTCCTCTACTTTGCAGGTACTATGGCGGACGTCAGCGAGGATCACCATGAAGATTCTTAGAGTTTTTGAACAAGATTCTTTAGATTTCTCTTTCGACAAGGAAAGTTCCTCGATGGAGGTGCTTGGCGAGGAACTGCCGCCCAGTGGGGATTCCAGGCCTTCTACCACGTCGATCGAAGTGGAAGACCCTACTTCTTGGGTGGCTCCCGATGGTCAATTAAGAGGGTCGTACTTCACTTCACATCAAGACGAGATTTTTGAAGATGTGGATTCGTGAATCGAAACGACTAGCTTGTTTATGTCTCGGCGTCCGTGCATAGGATATGTTCAATATACGAGGCCGATCATACTCTAGTGTTTGATATCTGGTTCAGGGAGTTAGGATTCCAACTTCCTTTCACCGACCTACAGGTGGAATTGTTCGAACACCTTCGTTTAGCTTCATCTCAACTTCATCCCAACGTCATTGCCTTATATTTGGGCGTTTGAGATTGTGTGTGAATTTTTGGAGGTTGGCTCCACTCTCCCCACTCTCCCCTTACTTTTCTACATTTTTTTCCTTCAAAGGAATTCGACCAAGGTGGACGGGGTGGTACGATGGAGTTGGGTATCCTTCAGGTATCAAAATAGGAAGCTCTTCAAGGCTTACAAAGAGTCTATCCGTTTCTTTAAGGAGAGATATATACTCGTCATCCCGGTGTCCGAGCGATCCCTCTTTAATGTGTTTACGAGGACTCCCGCTTTCAAGGAAGATGGTTCTCCCAAGGTGAATGATATTGGGGAGCGGGTGTACAATCTTGTATCCATGTTTAACTTTCACTAGAAGGAAGAGAATTTTGAGTAGGGTGCTGATCAATACATATGGGCCAAGGAAGGGTTGTGTGTGTAGGACTTGTCCAGTCTCTAGGTTCTCTCGACATACGTCGAGGGCCTTTCCCGGATCCAACATATGGGAAAAGGGGGGAGGCCGCTCGTGGACGAGGATGGGGGCCATGTCTTCGTGCCTCAGCTGATAAACGTGAGGGATCTCCCTTTGAGCGGGGACCGTAAGGCATATCTAGGTAGATGTCTTTACTTTATTTTTTATTTTTAGCTGAATATCTCTGTTAATTTGATACTAATTCAAACTTTCTTTCTCTCTCTTTATTACAAGAAGAATAAACCCAGCGCAAGAACGTATTGCTCGACATACACTATCGAAGAAAAGGAAAGAGGCGGGGTCTCTGACCGAGACAGGAGTAGCACCCTAGACAGGCTTGGGAAATTCATCAACGGGTCCAGCGACAGGGGCGTTATCTCCCCAACCGGTCTACTCGAGGCTCAAGAAGACGCAGACAGAAGGAGGTGTGGATCTATTAAACGAGAAAGAGAAAGGGAAATTCGATCTCCCCCTGCTAGTTCAATAGGACTTATTTTGAGAACACAAGTCTGATTCTTCCTCGTGTAGAGTCACTTCTTCTCGAGGAATTAGATTGGTCGGCCAAGAAGGCGGCATTGGCTAAGGACGTTGGTGCATGAATGCTAATAATTGAGATGGATGTTGCTTACTCTAAACTCGGTCAATCTCCTGAGATCAAATTATGTAGGGTTAGGGCCAAGCTAAAGGAGGTCGAGAAGAGTGGAGAAACGGCTTGACTGAAGTTGTCCGACAATCTAAAGTAGGTCGTCGAAGAACGTGATGTTGCGCTGAAGGAGAAATGGGTGCTCTTTGAGGAGAACCTTTGTTTGCAGGCAGAGATGGCTCTGGCCGAGCGGGAACTTGAAGAATTTGCAGACGTGAGGATGCGAGCCGAGTTGATTGAGCGGGTGCAAATGGCCTATGATGATGCAGTAGTCATTTACATGGGAGCTTTGATAATGCAGTGGCCCAGATCTGCGTCATGAATCCAAGCGTAGAACTGGTGATCGAGGGAATTGGGGTCCACTATTATGTCGAGGAAGGAGAAATAAAGAAAACTTATTTCCTTAAGGGCATGGTGGTGGATGATACCCCCCGTAGGGATCCCTCGGAGATGATCGAGCCCAACCCGCCGAGTGACCAGTCAGCTTGTTAGATGATGATGTACTTTTGTTTGTTTGGGCGTGGCCCGTTTCATGTAAGGATAATTTCGAACTTCGTGGTCGTTTTAATATTCGTTTTTGTATGGGGTATGCTCGTTTTACGTATGTCTTAATTAGTGTGGGGTGACTAGTGAAGTGGGCCAACTCGATCGCTGGGCTTGGTCCGGAACTTAAGTCCTAATTGAGGACCTGAAGTCGGTGGCGTGAACGTTCCATCGCGAGTTAGGTGTTCTGCCAACGAGGTACTTAGACAATGGGACTCGTTTGATTTCCCCGTGTCGAGGCGGGGATCTATATGGTTACTTAAATAGAGCGAGTATCCTCTTAATGTCGCATTATTGTGCACCGTGCGCTAGATGTCGAGCTATTGACGCTTGGATACCTTTCCGAGACACATCGACTATATGTGCCTTAACTATAATATAGTTTTAGTTTTTCGGCATTCCATTATCGAGCAAGTTGTCCCCCCTGGAGATTTTCTAAGTAGTAGGCTTCTGTCCCGTTTTGGCATAAACGTGATAGGGACCTTCCCTGTTTCCTGCGAGCTTTACTTCGATGGAGCTCTTGAGATTCCTTTTTAGGACTAGGCTTCCGACGTCGAACTCGTGCGAGAAGACTTTAGCATCATACCAGAGAGCTATTCTTTGTTTGAGTGAGGCTTCCCTTAGAGCCACTCATATCCTTATCTCTTTGACAAGGTCGAGCTTTTCTCTTAAGGACTGATCGTTCATCTATTCATCGAGTGGGAATTTGGTTTACCTTGATGGTTCGCCGATTTCTATTGGAATGATCGCCTCGGTCCCGTACGCTAATTGAAAGGGAGTTTCCCCAGTATACGAGTGAGGGGTAGTTCGATAGGCCCAAAGCATGTTGCGTAGCTCCTCGACCCACTTTTTATTCGTTTTGTCCAATCTTCGCCTAAGACCGCATATGATGACTCTGTTCGCGACTTCGGCTTGTCTGTCTGTTAGAGGATGCTCGAAGGAAGCGAAATGTTGTACAGTTCCCAAGTAAGCGAATAAATCTTGGAAGTTTCTATTTGTGAATTGTGTCACGTTGTCGGTGACTATGTCTTGTGGTATGCCGAATTGGGCAAATGATCCACTTATAGAAAGGAAGGATGTTTTGAGCAGTGATGTTGACCAATGCTTCGGTTTCTATCCACTTAGTGAAATAGTCGACGCCTACTATCCAATATTTGTTCTGATTGGCTCCCACGACGAATGGGCCGAGGATGTATAGCCCCCACCATGACAAGGGGCAAGGGGATGAAAGGGATTTAAGTTCGCTCCATGGGGTTAAGTGCATGTGCCCATGTCGTTGGCACTTATCGCATTTCCTGACATGCTCTATGGCATCGAGATGCATGACCGACCAATAGTAACCTGCCCTGAGAGCTTTTTTGGCGAGCAACTTACCTCCTAGATGTTGGGTGTTTATGCCTTCATGAATCTCTTTCAATATGTAAGGTACTTTGGATTCTTCGACGCATTTGAGAAGTGGGATAGAAAATCCCCTTCCGTAGAGTTTGTCTTCGATAATGACATATAAGCATGCTCTTTGTCTAAAGATACTCGCTTCTTTGGGATCGTCGGGCAAGATCTCGCTCGTAAGGTATTTATGGATGTGTGTTATCCAGGAAACGTTCTCTTTGATGACGGGCATGTTGATATCGGGGCGTCTTTTCTCGATGCTTGGTCATGGGAGTATTTCCTGGATCACTCACTTGTTTCCTCCTTTTTTAATCTTTGTGCTGGCTAACTTGGATAGAACATCTGCTCGAGTATTATGCTCGCGAGGGACATGTTGAACATCGACGGAGATAAACTTTTTCAAGTTATCTTGGACGAGGGCCCAATATTCGGCCAATTGATCATTTTTGACATGGTATTCGCCTTGGACCGGGGAGGCCACGAGCTGTGAGTCTGTGAAGATTTTGACCTCTTTGGCTCCCATGTCCTCGTCCAGGCGAAGGCCAGCGAGGAAGGCCTCGTACTCTGCTTGGTTGTTGGAAGTGGGAAATGAGAGGGTGAGGGATACCTCGATGATGATCCCTTCTCTGTTTTCCAGATTATTCATGTCCCGCTTCCGATCGAGCTGGAGGCGCCATCGACAAATATTATCCATTTGTCGGTCCCTTCGTTGGATGCCAAGAAGGTCATATCTCCTACGAAATCTGCTAATACTTGGGCATTATGGGCCTTCCTTCTTTCATATCGGATGTCGAACTCTTATAGTTCCAAGGACCATTTGAGCATCCGAATGGCCATATCTGGTCGACCCAATAATTTCTTGATGGGTTGATCTGTTCGAACGACTATGATGTGTTCTAGGAAATAATGTCGGAGTCGTCTCACTGCGTTGATCAGTGCTAGGGCCATTTTTTTCGATCCGTTGATACCTTACTTCGGGTTCTTGCAAGGCTTTGCTCGTGAAATAGATTGGCTTATGCCCTTCTAGAGTTTCTCGGATAAGTATCGCGCTGATCGATTCCGGTGTTACGGCTAGATAGAGACATAACACCTCCTCTTTGTCTGGTCGTGATAATACATGAGGTAGGGATAACGTGCGTTTAAGATGGATAAGGGATTTCTCGCACTCCTCAGTCCCTTCGAACGCAACCTCCTTCCCTAGGAGTTTGAAGAAAGGCAGTGCATGCTTTGCAAATCTTGCGATGAAACGTGATAGTGAAGTGAGTATACCGTTCAAGTTCTGAATGGATTTATTGGAATTGGGAGGGGGAAACTCTAAGAAATGCTCGAAATTTGTCGGGGTTGGCTTCTATGCCACAGTCGGTGAGATAGAATCTGAGGAATTTCCCCGCCCGTACTCCAAAGGTGAATTTATCAGAGTTGAACCTCACTTTGACTCTCTTGGCCTGATCAAACACTTTCTTGAGGTGTAGGGCGTGATCGACTTCCTCTTGGGATTTGACGATCATGTCGTCCATTTAGATCTCGATCATGTCACTGATCTCTCCCTAAAAGACTTTGTTCATCATGTGTTGGTATGTCATGCCGACGTTCTTTTGGTCAAAGGGCATAACGTTATAGTAATAATTGTCTGACTCGTTCATAAAGGCCGTGATTTTTTTATCTATTTTGGCCATGGGGATCTGATTGTATCCAGAGTATGCTTCCATGAATGAAAGTAATTTAAAATCTGCTGAATTAACAACTAGTTTATCTATGTTGGGGAGTGGGTAGGCGTCCTTCAGACAGGCCTTGTTAAGATCAGAGTAATCAACACACATGCGCCACTTTCCATTTTTCTTTTTATCTAGTACAATGTTGGATAGCCAGGTTGTGTAATGAGCATGTCTCCTAAAAGCTTGATCCGCAGCCTCAGATTTTGTTGGGGACTGCTTTCGTCTTCGTTGTGCTATGACCTTAAGGGCGGGATCGATCGTTAGGTGATGGAAGGCTACCTCCGGGTCTAGACCGGGCATCTTCGCTGCACTCCAAGCGAAGAGATCCGCGTTTTGTTTTGGACATACCTTCAGCTGATTCCGAGCAAGCTCTGAGAGGTCTACACCAATCCGAACTCCTTTGTTATGGTCGCTGCTGAGCGAGACGAGCTTGAATTCACCATCAGGATTTGGTCATATATGCTACTTTGCAAGCTCTTCTGATTTGCTAGGGGTAGGTGAATCCTCTTCGACCATTGGCTCCTTGCCCTTTCTCCGTCGCTCTGTTAGGTCTTCGGGCTCGAGATGAGTGTCGAGGTCGATGGCATCGACTCGAGGAAGAGGTCTGGGTCTATGCGAGCTTTCAGGGAGGTCGAATCTGCTTCCGGTCTTTGGTTGGAGGTTGATGGAGTTCATGCCCTTGGAGGATGCTTCTAAGCATCTTCGGGCGGGTTGAATGTCTCTGTGCAGGGTTGCTACTTGACCGTTAACTGTGTAATACTTCATCTTTAGGTGGATGATTGATGGTATTGCTATCAGCTCGGCGAGAGTGGGTCGTCTGAAAATTCACTGGTAGAGAGATGGGCAGTCGACGACAAGATATTGGGTCTTAATCGACCAGCCCATTTCTCTAGCTTCGAATGTCCCGATCAGCTCCACATACCCCCAAGGCTTCGTGGCAGATCCATTGAACCTTTGGAAGTCTGAACCGACGTATGGATTAAGATGGATCTCGTTGAGTTGCAGGGTATGAAAGAGTTGAGTATACATGATGTCGACCGAGCTTCCTTGGTCGACCAGAATACTCTTTACGTCGAAGTTTGCCATTTTGGCACGTACGAGCAAGGGGAAGTTTGCATTAAGGGTGCCCGCGGGTAATTCTTCTATGCAGAAGGCTAGCGGATGAAACATGCCTTGGATTTTGTCTAGGGTAGCGCCCATATCCAAGCTTGTTTTTATGAGGTGCTCGAACCTCCTCTTGACCGATCCTATGGTGGTTTTTTTGAAACCTCCGTCGGAAATAACCAAGGCCGTGGGGAAAGATTCCCACGGGCTATGAGTGGCAAAATATGTTGGAGTGGTGCCAAGCTCAGGGATGAAGAAGTCTTCTAGCCTGCTTATACTCATGGAGACCGACATGAAATATTCCTCACTGGGCTTTTATTCTTTGACCTTGTTGGATGAGGGAGCCTCTTCCCTCGTGGTCTCTTTCTTCTTGTACTATTTGAGGTGGATGCAATCATCGATCATATGTATGTGACTTCGGTGGAACCTACAGTACTTACTTTTATCGATTCCCGGTTTCACTAGTATTTGTCGAGGGAAGCGTACGCATCCCTGCTTGAACTTTGTATTCACGCAGTCAGTCAGGATCCGCTCGCAAGATGTGGTTAGGGGGTATAGTCCCTGAAATGACCAACCTGTCCCTTATGGTCCCTGGAGTCTCGAGGCCTCTCCTCCCGCCTTTTTTCCCCACCTCGATGGAATGTTGAGGTATCGTCGCTTTTTGAGCTCCTGGCATTCTCTCTGTGTCGGGTGTCTCAGGCGCAATTGGCGGCTTCTTTCTCTTCGTACTGGATATAAGTTTGAGCTTTCAGGAGGAAAACATCCAGCATTGACGGGGTCTCGATCCCCAAGGCCTTCACGAAATCACCGCAGTCCTCTTTCAAGGAGGTATTTCTTCATATCATCCATCGTTGAAACTTGGTCGACCTCTTTGTTGAAACTTTCAATGTAGGCTCGCAGGGATTCCTCCTTGCCATGGATGATGGCCTCTAGGGATGCTGCTGACTTTGGGTGGCATCGAGATGCAGTAAAATACTAGGAGAAGAGTCTTTCCAAATGCTTCCAGGAGGTGATTGACTCATCTGAGAGGCTTTTATACCAGGCCATCACCCTTTTACGCACAGTAGTTGAGAAGATACGACATTTGATGGTGCCCCTGACACCTCGATAATCGAGCAGCGCATCCATGTTTTCTATAAGCTCGTCCGGGTCTGTCGTGCCATCATACTGTCCGAGCTTAGGGGATTTCTCCAAACCGGAAGGAATGGGAATGTCCATGATCGCCCGACATAGGGGACCATGGCGCTCGTCTTCATCTCTTTGGTCTGGAGAAAGAGAAAGAGAACGATTGTTCTTCTTGCGCAGGGGAAGAGAAATGTCTCTCTGTTGCCTTTATCTTGGTGATGGGGAACGATCGCGGGGTGATGTGGCTCGTTCTTTGTTTTCTTGTGCGACTAAGATCCCTGATTTTCCTGAGGAGGGGTGTGTCCCCTCTTTTTCAGAAAAGATCGATCGACATGATCCTAGGATGGATTCCGACCAAACTTTCTTGGTCGGTCTCTGGGGTGCAGCCCGTGGGCGATCCTTTTCGAGGGCTTCTATATGCTGGCCCTATTGGAGGATCAAGTTGTTGGTGTGATTGAGAGCAGCTAGTATTGTTTCCATTGCTGGGTTGGTATTGGCCGACATGGATGTCGGAGGAGGAATGTTGGTGGGGTCTCCTGACTTATTCTTGGAATTTTGATTATCCAAGAATGGGTCTTGAGTACCTGCGTCGTCTGAGTCTAGGGAGGCGGTCCTATAGTCCCTATAGTCAATGAGATCCTCTAGATGAGGTGGGGCGTCGTTCCTATCTGTCTTTTAGACAGGTGAGATGACGATCTTGCGGGAAGTAAGTTGGTCGTTGCTTTCGGCCATCTTGTTGGAAGTAATGGATTATCTTTGATCATCGAGAGTTTTCGAGGAGAAATGAAGATAGAGAAGATATTTTCCCACAGGCGGCGCCACTGATATGGAGTGTTGATCAGAATCTTAATGATCGGGGAAATATGGAAGATCTGTCGGGCTGTGCTTGAAGAGGAGGAGGTGGTGTACTTGCAAGGCACTCCGATATTAAAGTAAGCAGATGATCAAGGTGAGAATAGAAGAATATTAGGGCTATTAGTCTAAGAATGTGATACCATGCCCTCAAAGATATAAGGGTTTATATAATGATCTGAGGAATGTTCTCATTGGTTGTTATCTTTGGGTCTAGATACACAGATCCATGAATATAACTGTCTGAGTTGACTTGGTCAAACCGGGCACTCATGCTTGAAATTAACCGTTGTATCGACCAAGGGAGATCATAACGGGCATAGCCTTCGGGGAAGAGGATCTGTGTGGTCCGCTCGACAGCCGTCGAGCGGAAGGGCTCAGTGGCGCGCGTTATGGGCGTATGGTGCTCTTTGGTAGCCGCTCGGTCTGGTTAACCTATCGGAATCAGGTCGGCCCGATAGTCTAAAACAACAACTAACATGAATCACCATGATCATATTTATTTCCAAAAGTTTTCATAAACCCTCTCCAAAATTCCTTTCATTCTCAATCAATTTTTTCACTCCAAATCTTCATTCTCGTGGTTCATCATATCAAAATAAGATAAAGAAAGTGGAATTTAAACTCCCATTCATCACATTAATATGGTTTTTCATGGATAAAAGGTCTCAATAATACTGGAAATGTACTTCCGGTTTCACAAAGAACGGGACCGGATATACATTTTCGGTCTCTGTTTGTGCTTATTTTTCAGCAATTTATTCGTTATTTTAGATGTTTCTTAGTTAAATGTTTTTTTACATTGATGCATCCTGTCTTCGATGTTATTCCCAAACTTATTGTGTCTCAAGTTGTTTCACCTCTCTTAGTTAAGACTGTTGTGAATCAAGTGTGAGGAAGAAGTCTCATATTGGTTAGAAAAAGGAATATTGAACACTATAAGTGAGAGAATCCACACACCTATCACCTTAAATTTTTAGGTGGATATATGGTGTTCCCTCACAAAGGTGTGTCCTTAGTAAATGCTCCCTCCTTGAAATCTCCCTAACATTGATATCAGAGCCTGATTTTTGAGATAGGGGCCGACTTACTTTACTTGTATCAAAATACTTCCCGCAAGCGATGGATAGAAGGTGTTCCGTCAGAGTATGCCAACGGTGGTACAAGTGTATGTGGAGTCGAGATTTCACATGAGGGGGAATATTGTGACTCACACTTGAGGGGGAGTGTTGAGAATCAAGTTTGATGAAGATGTCCCACGTTGATTAGAAAAGGGAATATTGAACACTATATAAGTGATAGAATCCACACACCTATCACCTTAAGGTTTTAGGTGGAGATGTAGTGTGCCTCTCACAAAAATGTGTCCCAAGTAAATGCCCCCTCCTTGGAATTCCCCCTAAGAAAGGCGTTATATATTAAGAACCATTTTGAAAATTAACCAGAGGGTGAATTTTGTGATAACATGTTGTAGTGAATTCGTACATTGGCCACCAAGCTAGGGTTTGGTGTTGTGATTGGAAGTTTCGATAATGGTCTAGATAGAAGATGTGCATTGTGACATTGACATGCGAAAGAAGTGAGAAATATAGACGTCTTCTCCAAAACTTCAAACGAGATGATACTGGTTCAAAAAAATGTGAATGTCCATTTAAGTTGTGTGGTTATCGGTTGACAAATAATAAATTGTGATTTAATGTGATATGTGATTTACATAATCATGATTTATGTGCAAAATTAATCTGCCATCCAATTACATGTCAGCTCTTGCCGGAAGATAAGGAATGTGTTTTTGACATGACCCGAGAATATCTCATATATCAATAGGGATGTCAATGGGGCGGGGCGGGGCTGGGGGGACACTTCCCCATCTTTTTCCCCGCCATCAAATTCATTCCCGTCCCGTCCCGATCTCCACGGGGAATTTCTATCCCCATCCCCGTTCCCCGCGGATCCCCGTTCCCCGCGGGGATCCCCATAGATCCTACATTTATTCATTAATATTTTATTTTTTTAAAATGTTTATATTTTCTATAAAAATAAAAAGCACAAAGAATTCACATATTTATTATGTTATTAAAAAATATTAGTATTTGACATTTATTATTTTTTATTAAAAATACTAATGGAACACAAAATAATAATATTTTTTTTATAAATTTCTATAAAATGCTATAAAATTCAACAAAATGAACTATAATACTTTTAAAGTAACAATATGCCTAAACAACTAAAAAATCCAACAACATAATTATGCTTAAAAAACTATACTTCATCAAAACTAATAAGGGATAATTATAAAATTTAGCATCATGAGTATGCTTGAAAAGCTAAAAAATACTTCATAATAAGTCAACTAAAAGCAAAAGTCAACATATCTCTATTTGCTCAATTGATAACACACGTAAAGTAGAAATATCAAAATACTTAAAACAAAGTTACATATAAATAAACTAAAATATTAAGCAAAATATCCAAACAAGTAATGATCAATCATGTCTCTTTCCAACTTCTCCTTGCAAGGTCTTCTTCCTCATTCCACAATTAGATATGACTTTCTTTTCCTCTAAAAGTAAACAATCAATAATTATATTTACTTAAAAATACTTTAAAAACTAAAAGGTAATCAACACTAATATGTAAATTACCTTATTATCATCATCATCATCATCCATATCTTCATCCACACATTCGAATTGAGTCAACGTTTTGAATAACCTAAGAAACAAATAGCTAAATTAAAATTTAAAATCCTTTTCAATTAATCTTGTAAAAGATAAAAATATATTACCTTTTATATCTTTTCGGATCCAATCTTGAGTGCACATCAAAGCCTCTAAAGTGTCTTCCTTCAACCTACTACGTTGTTGACTTAAAACACGACCACTAGTACTAAAGGCGGACTCAAGAAACAGTAGAGATAGGAATTGCTAAAAGTCCCTTGCAATCTTTTGCAAAGTTGGAAATTTCAAACCATTTTGTTTCCACCATCCTAAGATGTCAAAATTTTCCTTTTTGTTTATCAAGCAAGACACCATCTTCCAAGTAGGAAGTAAATTCGACTTGACATTTGTAGTTGAAGTATTTTCCATCACATATTCGAATAAGCCTTCTCCCAATCTTGACTTGTGACATCAATGTCATCTACCAATGTTGATGCACCAACTTCACTACTTGTAGGAACCATATCATTATTTGGTTGATATTCTTCAACTAAATCTTCACACATTGTATTACCTTTTCCAATTCTTTGGGAGCATTATTCCCATACATAAGTGGGAAGAAGTAATTCAACAAAGTTATTTTATATCTAGGATCCAAAACAGCCCCTATTGCCATCACCCCATTAATCAAACTCCAATATTTGTCAAACTTCACTATCATACTTCTTGCCATACTTTGTATAGTATCACTAGAAGAATCTTCCCACTTTCTTAAAGCTAATCTTATTTGACAAACTTTGGGAAAATAAATGTTTGATGTTGGATACTTAGTACCGAGAACAACTCAGTGACACTAAAAAATAATTTCAACTTGTCACAAATTTCTCTTGCCATTTTCCAATCTTCTTCACTTGGTGCACACTTATATTGGGAATCACGGCGTTGTTTTAAACGTTTAAAAACTTGTTCGTAAGGCAATGCAGAAGCAAGCATTAAATAAGTAGAGTTCCATCTTGTTCTACAATCTTGTGCAAGCTTCTTTTCATAAGTCATGTTCAATTGATTACAAGTTTCTTTAAATTTCTCCTCCTCTTTGGTGTTGCTACCCAAAACCGACACTTTCCTAATCTTTTCAATTGAACTAGAAATTGTTTGCATGCCATCTTTCACTATCAAGTTTAATATGTGGCAACAACGCATATGAAACAATTTCCTTTTAAAATAAAAGAAGAAGGTGACATCTTATCAATCAAATGGTCAATCGAGCATCATTGGTGCTACAATTATCAACGGTTAATGTTGACAATTTTCTATCAATATTCCAATCCATCAAACAATCTACCAAAAATCACAAATGACCTCGGTATGTGGCGTAGGGACATAAATGAACCTAAAAATAAATTATAATAAATATCACATAAAATAACTATATTATAATAATAACGTAAATGGAAGGAGAAGTTACACGATGATCCGATTCGCAAAATCCAATTTTCATCAATGTAATGAGTAATGAGACATATATCCTTTGTTCTGGTTGCTAGCAGTCCACATATCAGTAGTTATTGCAATGCGGCTTTTATTCTTTGCAAGTATTTTCATTTGCTTTGACTTCTCACTTTCATACAACTTCATTATATCATTCTTCATGGTGTTGCGAGAAACTATCTTGAACAAAAGTTGAAGAGAATGGCTATAAATTCTAAAACCAATATGGTTAACCATCATGATGGGATATTCATGCAATATAATCATCTTCGCGAGTTCATTCCGGATTTTTTTTCTGTCACTTTAAGCATGGCTTGTTTTGGACCTCTCTCTGTGCGTTTTGGACATATGCTAATATGATCAAATAAATGTTTAGTACCATTTTTTGTATCACCACCAATTTTCATATCACAAGATTTGCATATAGCCTTCCAAATGCCTCCTATTTTTTGCCTTTTAAAATAGGGCCAAGCATCTGATTTTAATCCCCTTTTGTTAGGACTTGTAGTGGGTTCAACGGGAGCTTGGATCTTGATTTTCTATATTTATTTCATTTGGAGTAGATTGAACTTCCTGTGAGTGAAACTCCACTACTTTCTATAGGAACTTCATTTCCTTCCAAAGCAACATTAGGACTATTAGATGATTGAACTTCACCAACCATTCTTTTACCAAAACACAGCACACACAAACACAAATTTTAAAAGGCTACATGGAAGTAGAACAAAAATAATAAATATATGAAAAATAATAAATAAATGAAATAGTAAATACATGAAATTCACACAAAAATAATTAATAAGAAAAATCTTATATTTCTAAATATATGATGCATTACATATTTCTAAACATGCCTTATTCTTGTAATTTTCAATTAGAAATAATAACATATATTAATTAATTATATACATTGAGAATACATTTATTTACCTATATACATGATATATTTACTCGTGTAAAAAGTTATATGTTATTATTTCACTTAATGGCTTTGGTTTTATAATTAGAAATATAAGATTTTTTTTTATGGGTGATAGCATGATATATTATTGTTTATATGTTATTATTTCATTAATAATTAGAAATATAAGATATTTGGTTTTTTTTATGGGTGATACCGTGATAGCATGATATATTGATTCATTTAAAAAGTAATATTTTTTTGTTTAATATAGAAAATTAAATTATAGTGTGATATATTAATAAAAAATAGGAAAAGTATATTTTAAATTTTTAAGGAAAAGCGACATTATTTTAATTACAAATGCATAGTATAGATAAAAATGAACACAAAAATATTTAAAAGGAGATAAAATGAGTAATTTTTGATTATTTTATATTTTTTAATATGCAAATGATTTGATAACTCTAAAATTTCTAAACAATTTAATTTAAATTTAATCAAAATAATCAACTTTTCCTATAAGCAATTACATGAAGGTTTATGAGAATCAAGGAGAAACAATCTACTTTTTCTATAAACAATAATATAAAAGATTTATGAGAATCAAAGAGAAATAATCTATTTTTCCTATAAATAATTACATGAACAAATTTATGAAAATCAAACCTTATTGATGAAATTGTAAGAGTGAATAATGGAAGCACACCAAATAGAGAAGATGGAATTGGAAGAGGAAGATGAATGGAGATTTGGTGGAGAAGAAAAAGGAGTCTAACGTGTGAGACTCTAAATGTCTGCAGAAGAAAATGAAACGCTTCAACTTTTTAGGGTCTAATATTTACATTTCTCTCTTAATAAATACATGAATATTTATTTATTTATTTTATAAATAAACATAAAGGAAATGACTAAAAACCTAATCTAAAATATATATATTAAATTAACTATATTAAAATAATAGGGGGGTCCCATGGGGGTGTATTCCCGTCCCGTCCCAATGCTCTCGGGAATTTTTCTCCCCCGCCCCACGGGAAAATTTCCCATCTTTGCAGGCGTTCATGAGGATCCCATTAACAGGTCCAAACTGACATCCCTATATATCAAGCAACAGTAGAATAGATGTTATCAATACAAATTAGCGCTTAGAGGGGATCGAACTGAAATGCAACACCTCTTAAAAAATTTAAACGATAACAATTACAATGTTAGGCACCGAAGATGCGAGGGTGAAGTAACAGTAAAAGATAAATATTAGAACAATTACGTTTTTAGACACTAAAGATACGACGGTGGAGTAACAATAAAAGATATATATTGGACTCATCCTGCTATCATTAAATTGTTCAATATATTTTACATGCTTCAAAGGCCTGTCGAGAAATGTTAAATGTAACACCCGAGGCCAAAGAAGGTGGGGGCAGTTACACCTCATGTAACACTCTAGGCAGAAGAGGGCTAAGAGTGGTCACCACATCCGAATGAGAGGGATCCTGAGACTATGCATGTATGAGATTGCGTCTTTGGATGAGACTTATAAGGATTAATTGATATTACCTATACTAACAAGATGCATCTTCTTTTCGGAGGGATCCTGAGACTATGCAGGTATGGGATTGCATGGTTGAATGAGGCATATAAAGATTAATTGATACTACCTATACTAACAAGATGCATCTTCTTTTTGGGAGACTGTTACATAAGAACTCCACAATTAAACGTGCTTGACTTTGAGTAGTATTGAGATGAGTGACCTTCTAGAAAGTTTCTCGAAAAGCGTGTGAGTGAGACCAAAGTATGCTAAAAAGACTCCTGTAAGTTTATGGGGTCAGTCGGTAATCCCAAAGGCAATCTGGGACGACTAAGAGTGGTGGTCACATCCAAATGAGAGGGATTCTAAGACTATGCATGTATAGGATTGCAGGATTGAAAGAGGCTAATAAGAATTAATAGGTACTACGTATACTAACAAGATGCATCTTTTTTTCACGAACTTCTTACATAAAAACTCCACAGTTAAATGTGCTTGACTTGAAGTAGCATCTTTTCGGGAGCTTCTTACATAAGAACTCCACAGTTAAACGTACTTGACTGGAAGTAATATTCAAATGGGTGAGCTTTTGGGAATTTTCTCGTAAAACGTACTACTAAAGCCAAAACATTCTAAAAAGACTCATGTTGGTTTATGGATCAATCGGTAATCCCAAAGACAATCGGGAGTGTTACATTAAAGGACAAAGATATGGCCCTGTTCAAACTGAAAGTGTCCCTTTTTTTTTTTTTTTTAACCTGAGTGGTAACAATGAAAATGATTTAAGGAAAAACTTTTGAAAGTGGCAAATTCATGTAAATGTACGAAATGTCATAAACAAATGTTTTAGAGATGCGATGAGGGATTTGATTTTTTTTTGGATCATCTTATCATATCGTTCATACATTTGATGCAGGGAATGCCCCTGCAAAGCTCTACTTCAATGTTTGTCTCGTAGTTGTTGTACAAGACATTAGATTGGTGAAACAACAGATTAATGTCTACTTCAATGTTGGTCTCGTAGTTGTTGTACAAGACGATAGATTGGTGAAACAACGAATTAATGATTGACAACAGCATCACCCATGTTAAAATTATAGAAAGGAAATTTTATTTTCAAAGACATAGTTTACTAAAAGTCAATTGGAATGCAATTTAATATCATTCAAGGAAACCAATGGACACATTTCCTGCTTATGTTAGTATGGATTAGCTACTTATAGTCTAAAGCATAATTGTATTATATCGAAAACCTGTGTGTCATTGCCAAAACTGAGACATTAAACCTTTCCAATATCAGGGTGAAATGAATCTTCTATTTTGCAGGCAAACAAATGTTGCAGTGCTGATTGAATAGAATAACAATCATACCTAAACATGGTACCAGCTCTGGATGCTTGTACAGTTTAATTCTTGAAGTTTTCACATTCTACCTAGGAGAAAATCCTCTAAGAAGGCCTAACAAAGTAAACTGAAATCCATGGAAAGTACGAGCAATGAACAGCACCCAATAACAGCAATCATCCATCTAGAATTCAAAAAGAAAAGAATTTAAGAAACATAAACCAGACACTACCATACTTAATCAGAATCAAATGACTAACATTATTTCTAAATCACAGTAATGTACAATCGTAATTAATAATTTGCAAATCGTTTAGATACAAAACAAGATCTATCGATGCAAAGCACGTTGAAATGATAGAAACATTACATGGGTAGTCCCCAAGCCTAAAGCCAAAGTGCATATGTTCACGAGCCTAAACAAGAAAACAGCAATGTCAAAATAGGGTGTTGCACAAGGAATGTAGAAAAATACTTCTGTGTGCCAGCAGAAAAATAAAAGGATTCAATTTCAACATGTTCCTTTAAGAGAGATATGTTCAATTCTAAAAATTCCAAAATAAGGCAGCACTTATAACATGTATTTTGCTCAAGCTTTTATAATTAGCATATTAGTCAACAAGAACCAACATTCTGAGATGAACATTAAGCAGGCAAATAAAATCTTAAGTTTAACATTGCAACATCATACTAATGTTTTTACACTGCATCAATCGACTGCAGAAAATTTACAAAGGGCACATAACTAAATCACTTTGCATCGTGGTTAGCCACAAATTCTATGAAGCATTAAGGCAAGTGTATTAAAGCAGTTAATCAATATTCACATGCTACATGCATCCGCACTTCATTGCAATACACAACATCTAGAAAATTTGTTAAAAGCTTGAATAGAAAACAAGAATGCAGTGATCATACAAACAGTATCAAGAAATCAGTCTCCAGAATACTAAAGTCGAAATTGATTGTTGCTAATTTTGGGTCTCTTGATATTCTCAGCAAATGCTCATTGACATCAAAGTCTATAAGAACAATTCCAAATCCCAAAAGGAGAAAAATACTCGAACAACTTATTCAGAGCGCACCTATATAAAACTTTGCAGGAACCGTCTGTCATTCATCATACATCATCATTGCAATCTGAGTGAATACAATCAATCAGTATGGTCTTCAGATGATTATCTCTAAGTGAATGTTCATTATATAAAAGGTCTAGGCTTTTGAAATTGGGAATGCACTAAAAAAGACAATCCATAATAGATCTTTTTAGAGAAAGAGGTAAATTGTTCCATAGCTCAAAACCACAGCACTTTGTTAAAAGATATTAATGACAAACTAATGTGAATGGGAAGTTAATACGAAATAACATTGAATTGCACCATAGCCCCACAACAGTTTTTACGAGACATGGTGTTCCATATCAAATTTTACATTCAATTTAGGGATTTATCCTCTCACTAATCTACAGAAGACAAACTCTCAATGCTTCAAAACCAAAAAATGTAACTAAAACCATGTCACACCATCTTTGATCCTTGATCCTCATCTAGTCTTCTCTTGCCCTACAAAGGGGAAAAAATAACATCCTTTCATTGTGAGAGCAAGAGAGAGCCTAATTGGAAGAAAAAAACTAGAAAATGTTTGAACAGTAAATATTTTCATCAATGGCACAGACCTACCCTACTTACCCACAAAAGGTAAAAATGAAAAAGTAAAAATAGAAAAGAAAAAGATCAAGCCAACATGTTTACCATTTAAATCGTTAAGAAAAAAAAAAAGGCCTACATCCTATTTCAATGCAACAAAAGTAAATAAGAAAAAATAAAGTTAAGCCAGTATAACAATATTGCATTGTGTCATTATGAAAGCATGAACTCACTTTTAGAGTGTATCAAAATTCAAATTTTAAGGAAATCTACAAATAATGGATTCAACTCGTAGGTTTCTGGCTTTCTTAGTGGATCAAAAATTAGATTTTAATGAAATCTACAAATTATGGATTCAACTTGAAGGGTTCTGGCTTTCATAGTGGATCAAAATTCAATTTTTAAGGAAATCTACAAATTACGGATTCAACATGTAGGGTTCTGGCTTTCATAGGAGATGAAATTGACACCAACACTTGTGTTCACGTGTGTGCGCCAGTGTCTGAAATTGACGCCAACACTTGTGTTTACGTTTAATTTATTCATTTTTCCAAATTATTACTGTGTGTCAACATGTCAGTGTCAGAGTCCTGTTTCTTGTGTCCGTTGATAATAGATGCAAACACACGGACAATTAGATATTAGATTCACCGATAATGATTACACAAAATACATTCCAAACCCAATTGAACCGTCACAGTTATGTAGGAACATTTAATTTCACAATTCAAAGCACAGCATGTGAAGAACAACTTGTTTGATTTGCAAAGACAAACAGTCAAAGAAGCACAAAATAGTGATGATAGACAATTGGTATTCTGAGTAAAAGAGAAATTAATACCTTCAGGAGTCCAACCGTATGAGTGACGAGAAACCGAAAGCATTGAAGTGAGTAACGCGGAAGCAGTTGCAGTGTGATAAGGAAGCAACGATTGCACCCCGCAACTCATCTCTACGGGTAATCTAATCAACAATTTCAATCAAATTCGAGTAGATTTTCATTAGGTTTGGATGTTTATTCATAACAACACACAGAATATAGAGTGTAGTTGAAATTGAACGTTGTTACCTGGAAATGCGAATAGGAGATGAGTTTTGCTTTGGGATCCGAAATGACGATTGTGAAGTTCTAGTTTTAGCTCCGGTGGCTAGATTCGCCTTGCTTCCGACGCGAGAAGCGGCGGAGCGCAGAAAACATCTGGCGGCGGACATATTGTAGTGTGGCGGAGGAACGAGCACCGGGGTTTTGCTGGGTGGGTTTTTTCTATTTCTTCATTTCCGATTTTTTTTTGAATTCTAGGGTTTGGACAATGGGTTATGGGCTTGGATTGTATTATTGGGCTCATAAGGGACAAATACTCAAGACTTTCGAGACCTTATACATACCACCCCTTTTATGCTATGAAAAGACCAAAGTATTCATATTCAAATTATTCACCATATTTTTTAAATATTGTAGACCACTGGATTTTTCAAAGTTTTTGACGATACCGGAAATTTTGAAGGTGATCAGAAATTTAGCGAAATAGATAAGAATTTACCGTATTTTTGTGAAAATTCTGATACTCTGTATCAGAAATTTTAAATTTTCTAGTATAATCATTTACCAATAATAACGAAAATTTGAAGTTTCTGAAGTGTGATATTATACCGGAAATTTCCTATATTTTATATTTTTCTTGTTGGACATACCACAAACAAAGTTGATGTTAAAACTCGAGCTAGTGACGAGGCGTTTGCCTCAGAGCTACATGATGGACAACAGGTTCTCTCCGAAAATAGATGGTTTACAACAAGCGCAGTTCCGCGCAGCATGTTGTCAGGCTGTTAGAGTATCCACTACTACTAAGGAGGTGCGGGAACCTACAAAGGAGGTACAATCTCCTACTATGGAGGTACATACTCTTACTGTGGAGATTTAGACTCCTGTTCCTACTGTGGATCTGGTAGTTAAGGAGCCTGTGTTGCAGGAGGCTGAGGTTGTATTGCAGGAGCATGTGTTGTAGGAGGTTGTTGTTGAGCGTGGTGTCTCCCGCTAATATAAACACCACGACTCATGCGTCTAAATAACCATCAGTACACACTGATGTAGATTTCCCTAGAGGACCTCCGACATGTTCGTGCTAACAGGATATGCGGACTATGTCACTTATAGGATTTGGAAGGGCGAGGCATGTATTCTTGGTTTTGTTTAAATGCGTAATTTTTATTTATTACAATATTTGATGTATACTAATTTGTTTTAATTGTATTATTTGTTACAGGAGCGTCCGATGTTGAAGGTCGATTCTCATGGTTCAAAGTTGAAGAACTTCCCCGAGAGCCTCATGCTTGAGGAGGTGAGGAGGATAGTTGAAGATTTCCATCTTCTGGACTTTGATGGTTGCTCCTTGACTATGTTGGACGCCTCCTTGTTATTTTCTTTTGTTGAGAGGTGGCACCTGGAGACACCATCCTTCCATTTTCCATTTGGGGAGATGACAATGACTTTAGATGACGTGGATGCCCTTTTTCATATTCTGATTGCTGGTACATTTTTACAAATGTACATTGGAACCAAGCGACAACGGTGCACATGGTTATGGATGATGTGGAGGTTTATGAGCTGGAGGTGCTAGAGGAGTTTGGTGAGACTAGGGGATTTCACTTTTAGATGTCTTGGTCGAGGAGATTATATAGGGAGCTTATGGCAGCACAGAGGTACCAGGATGTTGCTAGGGCGTACATGCTACATTTGATGTTTGATACCTTTCTCTGTTCAGTGCACTTGACACTCCATGTTGGGCTTGGGGAGTGGCGACGTTGACCATGCTAGACACGACACTTGATGTTGCTTCTCGTCCTGAGACCAAACATCTTGTTGGTTATCTCGGCTTGTTACATGTATACTCTAATTTATTTGATGATTTTTATTAATTATTTGGGCGTATTTATTTGATGGTTTTTATTTATGCATTATTGGATATACGAGCATTTCACTCACATATGTGAGCGGAAGATCCAGCATGTTTAGGCATCTGACCCATGTGCGAAGAGATGGAAGGCCAAACAGGCAATTCTAGGAGGTTTGGTGGAGTACATGAGGAGGCTGGATGCTCTGACCTTGGAGGATGTCGTCAGGACACCATATACATCTCCTCGCTGTTATCGTCCATTTGAGATATCTATTTTATATTCAGGGCATGTTAGATAGGATAGCCATGTGGCTAGACACTTTCCAGAGATGTGTCTACGCTATTATGGTTAAATACATGGGATCCCTTGTCTGGTTCCAGAGGCTCCATTTAGTGGGATTGATAGATGGTTTTAGAGTCACATTCTCAACTCTCCACTTGAGATATTGGATATAGCCGTTGAGGTTCAGCGGTTTGGGCAGTGCAAGAATGGATACCTGGAGTGGTTCCACAGTGTGTCACACCCTCGGGTCATACCATCGGCTGTAACGTTTGATGTTCTAGGGTCTTCAGGTACCAAGGATTCTTCCGAGCCACCATTGTGACACCCCAAAATAATGCAATAGTTAAATACTTATGATTTTTAATTATTAAATTAATTGAGGTCATAATTTATTTAGTTTATTGGATTATTAAGTTTAATGATGGAATTAATTGGAGAATGAGAAATAAATAATTATTTTATTTATGTTAAAAGGAATAAAAGGAATTAAATGAGGAAAAGAGGAAAAATAGAATCATTTGGAGAAAACAAGACTACGTAAAAGTGAGAAGAGGAGAAAGAAGAAGGAAAACCTAGAAGCGTCAGAATCTCGAAGAACCCACAAGGTAAGGGGTGATTTCGATTGATTATTGCTTATTATGGGTTTTGATGTTGATAATATAGGTTATAGCATGTTAGGAAATTGTAATTGTGGATTTATAGGGTTCCATGAATGTGTCCCTATAGGTGTCAGATTGTGTCAGTTGATAGGTATGAATTGACTAGGGTGTCAGATACCAATTATGACTGATAGGAAGATGATAATTGATGTGATAAATGATGCAAAATGATGTATTTTGGTGTTTCCAATGATGGGATTCGTATGGGTATGTGTGGATTGAGTTGTAATGGAAGCAATCTGTCAAACCGAAAATTTGGTGCGACGTCGGAAACCGGTTCCCTGGGAGAACCCGGGTTCGACTTTTAAAATAGTGAAAATGGTTTTGAGCGAGGAACCGGTTCTGTGGGAGGGTTCCCATTGATTTTCGGAGGGATGAAAATATATTTTGGGAACCGGTTCCCTACGGAGGAACGGTTTACATTTTCCAGTGATTTTGAAATGCAGGAACGGTTACTGGAGGAACCGGTTCCATTCATTTTGAAAATTTTCAAAGCTTCAAAAATTCATAACTTTCAAACCGTAAGTCCGTTTTGGACGTTATTCTCTAAATTATATGCTCTACCTTATGAAATGAAAACTTTTAGAAAACTTGAAATTATTTTGGAAAAGGGTTGGATTTGAAATAAGTGATTTTAACGACACATAAGAATGTATGTGTAGTAGAGGAACCTTGGTGATGAGGACGTAATGTGTAGGTGTAATTGCATGTTTATCCGAGGTTAGATGTATGCATGATTGGTTGATGTATCATGTTGATTGGTTTGCATGTTTATCGATGTTGATTGTATGCATGATTGGATGAGATATCATGTTGGATGGTTGTTTCGATTATGTTGAATTGATGTATTACATAGGCGATTAATGTTGCATGCTATTGATGTGTGTGCATATGCATTGTTTTGGTGAAGTTAATTCCCATTGTGCGAATTTGACTTGGATTGCCAATAACCGATAGAGTGAGGATGGGTGGTTAGCCGGATTCGTGTCCGAGTGGTTATGGACGAATCGATGGTCGTGATCCGGTTGATGATGGATCGGTGTTGGGTGACTTGGTCACGAAGTCGGTACCGCATGCATTGAGTGCATTTGTGTTTGTATGGAATTGTAACATGTTAGGATGTTTTCGTTGTTGCAATTCTTTTATTGTTTATTGAATATGCATGATGAATTATATGATTATGGTTGTGCGTTGGATTACGAATGGTGTTAAGTGGTGGAATAATATGCTTGTATTATATTATTGATTGAAAGACTTATAATATGCTTTAATTATGAGAAGTCTCACCCTTACTTTACCATTTGATTGAGTTAGCGGTGAGGAGTCGGTGAGGATGGCTCTAGAGCTTATCTTTTTAGTCCGTGTGTCAGTGTCATGCTCTGATTAGATTGTAACACTGGGGAACGCTTAGTTAAGAGAATCAATATTGTTTAATAGTTTGGATTTGAATCCCTTGAGAACTATGATGTTTTATTAAATTGATTGACTTTGGTATTTCCGCTGTGTAAGACATGGTCTTATGATGATTTGAATTGTTGGATGATGATCCTCAGTGTAGCATGGCTACTGTTTGATGAAGTTGTTTTAATTATTAATTGTGACATCCCTTATTACAACGTGTTAACTCTGATTAAAGATGATTTAGATATTAATTTAATTAATATATTCGGGGTATCTAGATGGGGTGTTACAATAGTGGTATCAGAGCATAGTCGGTCTTGTCCTGTGTCGTTATCCCTTTAGTATGCGACTAGTGTGAAGTGACACCGCCGATACTTGTGTCTGATGTAAATTGTTTTGTTATGTTACGAACAATGGCGGAAGAGGTAACGGAAGGAATGATGATGCCATTCTTGAGGCTTTGGGGAATGTTGGTTGGAGTGCTCGGAGGAACCCGGGCGTGATTGGTCTTGATGACAATTGGGGAATTTTCGGAGGAATAATCCTCCATTGTTCAAGGGCACGCATGATCCGAAGGTGCTCGAAGTGGTTGAAGGAGATCGAGAGGATCTTTAGAGTGATTGTGCGTAGGTCAAGGTGAGATATGGAACTCACATGTTGGTGAGGAAGGCGATGGTGGTGGGTTGCTACGAGTGAACTAGAAGAAGATGGTGTTGTATTGAATTGGGTGTGTTGGAGAGCTTTTCCGAGGAGGTATTTTCCAAGATGTCAGAGGTAAGAAGGAGATTGAGTTTTTGGAACTCAAGCAGGGTAACAAGACTGTTAGTGAGTATGCCTCGAAATTTTCTGAGTTAGCCAAGTATTATGCTCATTACCCCAACGATGCAGATGGAGAATTTTCCAAATGTATCAAGTTTGAAAATGGTCTTCGTGACGAGATTAAACAGGTATTCGTATCGCAGTATCAGAAGATTTTCGATCCGTTGATTGTAGTAGGATTCTAGAGGAGGATCTTGCTAACACTAAGTCGAATGCTCGAGGGTATGTTGATAGGAAAGGTAAGCAGCAGATGGATCATGGTAAGCCTTATGATAGGAGTAATCAGAGATCCGGAGGTTGGAAGAAGTCTGGTGGAGGAGATTCTAGTTCTTCCGCTAGGTGCTATAAGTGTGGTGAGACAGGACATCGTATGGTGGTGTAAGAGCAATGATAAGAAGTGTTTCAAGTGTGGAAAGTTCGGCCATGTGGCCAATGACCGCAGAGTGAAAGTGGTGACTTGCTACTGTGGTGAAGAGGGTCATACTAGTCCTCGCACAAAACCCAAGAAAGAGCAAGCGGTGGTAAAGTGTTTGCATTGTTTGGATCAAACTAAACCGGATGATCGGTGATTAAAGGTACATGTTTTATTAATGGCATACCTTTGATTGCGATTATTGATCTTGAGCTACGCATTCTTTTATTGCGTTAGATTGTGCTAAGAGATTGAATTTGGAAATTTCTAATATGGATGGAAGTATGGTTATTGATACTCTGCGTCGGGTTCGACTACTTGTATGTTTGTAGGAATTGTCTGTTGTGATTTTTGATAGGGGTTTGGTATGGATTTAGTGTGCCTACCGCTAGAACAACTTGATATCATCCTTGGAATGATCGGTTGGAATTCAACCAGTTCATATCAACCGCTTTGAGAAGACGGTCATTTTTCCGAAGAGGTTAAGGTCGAAAGTGAGATTATGTCGAAAGCGGATGAATCTAGCTATGAAAGATGGTGCGTGGTGTTTATGTTGTATTCCGCGATTGAAGCGAAGGAAAGGCAAAGAGTGATGGATTGCCGGTGGTGAATGAATTTCGGAGGTGTTTAGACGTTAGTGGTGCCACCGATAGAGGTAGAATTTACTATAGATCCGATTCTCGGAACTAGTCGGTGTCGATGGCACCTTATCGCATGTCGGCATCTCGAATTGAAGCAAGAAGCGATTAGAGGAATTGCTTGAGAAGAAGTTTATTTGTCCGAGTGTGTCGTGGGGTGCTCGGTGTTATTGGTTAAGAAGAAGGAAGGTTCAATGAGGTTATGTGTTGACTACCGGCGGTTGAATAAAGTTACAATCAAGAATCGGTATCCTTTGCCGAGGATTAATGATTTGATGGATCAGCTCGTTGGAGCGTGTGTGTTTAGTAAGATTGATTTGAGGTCTGGATATCATCAGATTCACGTGAAGTCAGAGGATATTCGACGCATTAGAACGAGGTATGGACATTATGGATATTCATTATGCCGCTTGGAGTTACTAACTTTGGTGTTTTCATGGAGTATATGAACAGGATATTTCATCCATATCTTGACAAGTTTGTAGTAGTGTTCATTGATGATATTCTGATTTATTCGAAAAGCGATGAGGAGCATGCAGAACATCTCAGAGTTGTGTTGGAATTGCTGAAGGAAAAGAAACTCTATGCGAAGTTGTCCAAGTGTGAATTCTGGTTAGAGGAGGTGAGTTTTCTTGGTCATGTAATTTCCAAGAATGGAATTGCGGTGGATCCTACGAAGGTAGAAGCGGTGTCTCAGTGGGAAGCGCCGAAGAATGCTTCGGAGATCCGTAGTTTTCTGGGTCTTGCATGTTATTATCGGAAGTTTATTGAAGGATTTTCCAAACTAGCGTTGCCATTGACTAAGTTGACCAGGAAGGGTCAGATATTTGTTTGGGATGTTGAATGTGAGAAAGGATTTCAAGAGTTGAAAAGAAGGTTGACAAGTGCTCCGATCTTGATTTTGCCAGATCCGACTAAGTCTTTTGTGGTATATTGTGACGCATCATTAATGGGATTAGGTGGTGTGTTGATGCAAGATAAGCAGGTTGTGGCTTATGCTTCGCGACAATTGAAGGTGCATGAAAGGAATTATCCGACTCATGATTTGGAGTTGGCAGCTGTCGTGTTTGTTCTGAAGTTGTGGAGACATTATTTATATGGTTCTCGGTTTGAGGTATTCAGTGATCATAAGAGTCTGAGGTATCTCTTTGATCAGAAAGAGTTGAACATGAGGCAGAGAAGATGGTTAGAATTCCTAAAGGATTATGATTTCGGTTTGAATTACCATCTTGGTAAAGCAAACGTGGTTGCAGATGCTTTGAGTAGGAAGTCCTTGCATATGTCGATGTTGATGGTTCGTGAGTTAGAATTGGTTGAGCAGTTCCGAGATTTGAGTTTAGTTTGTGAAACTACTCCAAATAGTGTGAAATTGGGAATGTTGAAACTGACTAGTAGTATTCTGGAAGAGATTAGAAATGGGCAAAAATCTGATGTTGGTTTAGTTGATAAGTTGACATTGATCAACCAAGGTCAAGGAGGCGAGTTCAATTGACGAGAATGGTGTTATGAGATTTGGTGATCGGGTGTGTGTTCGGATGTTGCGAGATTAGGAAGAGCATTTTGGAAGAAGGACATCGTAGCGGGTTGAGTATTCATCCGGTGCTACTAAGATGTATCATGATTTGAAAAAGTTGTTTTGGTGGCACGGAATGAAGAAGGAAATTCCGAGTTTGTGTATGCTGTTTGATTTGTCAAGTCAAAATCGAGCATCGTAAACCATCGGATTGATGGAACCGTTGTTTGTTCGAATGGAAGTGGGATGGAATCTCAATGGATTTTGTGTCGGTTTGCCGAGGACACTAAGAATTGTGATTCTATCCGGTGATTGTGGATAGGTTGACAAAATCGCTCATTTTATTCCGATAAGAATGGATTATCCGATGGAGAGATTAGCGAGTTGTATGTCGAAAAGGTTGTGAGTTTGCATGGTATTCCGTCTAGCATTGTGTCGGATCGAGATCCGAGGTTTACATCTAAGTTCGGACGGATTGCAAGAAGCTTTGGGTACCAAGTTGCGGTTGAGTTCCGCTTATCATCCGTGAGCGATGGTCGACGGAAAGAACGATTCGATCGTTGGAAGATTTCTTTGAGAGCTTGTGTGTTAGAGAGGGTGGAGCTTGGGATAGCTACCGCCATTGATTGAGTTTACCTACAACAATAGCTTTCACCGAGTATTGGTATGGCTCCGTTTGAGGCATTGTATGGTAGGAGGTGTCGGACACCATTGTGTTGGTATGAAACCGAGAGAATGTGATTGGACCGAAATTGTTCAGAACTTGAAAAGATTAAGATGATTCAGAGAAGATGAAGACTTCTCGGAGTCGTCAGAAGAGTTATCATGATAAGAGGAGGAAAGACCTCGAGTTCAGTGAAGGAGAGCATGTGTTTATGCGGGTTACTCCGATGACTGGAGTTGGTCGAGCCTTGAAGTCAAGAAAGTTGACTCCACGATTTATTGGTCCTTTTCAGATTACCAAGAGAGTTGGGAAGGTTGCATATCAAATTGCTTTGCCGCCGTCACTTGCGAATCTGCATGATGTTTTTCATGTGTCTCAGCTGAGGAAGTACATTGCTGATCCGTCTCATGAGATTCGGGTGATATATGTCGAGAGAATTTGATCGTGGGCGACTGCGAGAATTGAGGATCGGAAGTTGAAACAGTTGCGGGGCAAAGAGATTGCATTGGTAAGAGTGGCTTGGGGAAGACCAGCTGATGGAAACGTCACTTGGGAGCTGGAGAGTCAGATGAAGGACTCGTATCCCGAACTATTCGTCTGAGGTATGTTTTCGAGGACGAAAACTCTTTTAAGTTGGGTGGAGTTGTGACACCCCAAAATAATGCAATAGTTAAATACTTATGATTTTTAATTATTAAATTAATTGAGGTCATAATTTATTTAGTTTATTGGATTATTAAGTTTAATGATGGAATTAATTGGAGAATGAGAAATAAATAATTATTTTATTTATGTTAAAAGGAATAAAAGGAATTAAATGAGGAAAAGAGGAAAAATAGAATCATTTGGAGAAAACAAGACTACGTAAAAGTGAGAAGAGGAGAAAGAAGAAGGAAAACCTAGAAGCGTCAGAATCTCGAAGAACCCACAAGGTAAGGGGTGATTTCGATTGATTATTGCTTATTATGGGTTTTGATGTTGATAATATAGGTTATAGCATGTTAGGAAATTGTAATTATGGATTTATAGGGTTCCATGAATGTGTCCCTATAGGTGTCAGATTGTGTCAGTTGATAGGTATGAATTGACTAGGGTGTCAGATACCAATTATGACTGATAGGAAGATGATAATTGATGTGATAAATGATGCAAAATGATGTATTTTGGTGTTTCCAATGATGGGATTCGTATGGGTATGTGTGGATTGAGTTGTAATGGAAGCAATGTCACAAACGAAATTTTGGTCTGAACGTCGGAAACGGTTCCCTGGGAGAACCGGGTTCGACTTTTAAAATAGTGAAAATGACATTTTGAGCGAGGAACCGGTTCTGTGTGGGAGGAACCGGTTCCCCATTGATTTTTCGGAGGGATGAAAATATATTTTGGGAACCGGTTCCCTACGGAGGAACCGGGTTCCCATACATTTTCCGGCTGATTTTTGAAATTGGGAACCGTTACTCGTGGAGGAACCGGTTCCACTGCTCATTTTTGAAAATTTTCAAAACTTCAAAAATTCATAACTTTCAAACCGTAAGTCCTTTTTGAGCGCCGTTTTGGACGTTATTCTCTAAATTATATGCTCTACCTTATGAAATGAAAACTTTTTAGAAAACTTGAAATTATTTTGGAAAAGGGGTTGGATTTCGAAATAAGTGATTTTTAACTGACACATAAGAATGTATGTGTAGTAGAGGAACCTTGGTGATGAGGACACTGGTAATGTGTAGGTGTAATTGCATGTTTATGCTGAGATTAGATGTATGCATGATTGTTTGATGTATATGTTGATTGGTTTGCATGTTTATGCTGATGTTGATTGTATGCATGATTGGATGAGATATCATGTTGGATGGTTGTTTCAGTTATGTTGAATTGATGTATTACATAGACTGATTAATGTTGCATGCTATTGATGTGCGTGCATATGCATTGTTTTGGTGAAGTTAATTCCCATTGTACGGAATTTGACTTGGATTGGCAATAACCGATACCCGAGTGAGGATGGGTGGTTAGGCTGGATTCGTGTCCGAGTGGTTATGGACGAATCGATGTACCGTATCCGTTGATGATGGATCGGTGTTGGGTGACTTGGTCACGAAGTCGGTACCGCATGCATTGAGTCTGCATTTGTGTTTGTATGGAATTGTAACATGTTAGGATGTTTTCCAGTGTTGCAATTCTTTTATTGTTTATTGAATATGCATGATGAATTATATGATTATGGTTGTGCGTTGGATTCTGAATGGTGTTAAGTGGTGGAATAATATGCTTGTATTATATTATTGATTGAAAGACTTATAATATGCTTTAATTATGAGAAGTCTCACCCTTACTTTACCATTTCAGATTGAGTTAGCAGCTGAGGAGTCGGTGAGGATGGCTCTAGAGCTTATCTTTTTAGTCCGTGTGTCAGTGTCATGCTCTGATTAGATTGTAACACTGGGGAACGCTTAGTTAAGAGAATCAATATTGTTTAATAGTTTGGATTTGAATCCCTTGAGAACTATGATGTTTTATTAAATTGATTGACTTTGGTATTTCCGCTGTGTAAGACATGGTCTTATGATGATTTGAATTGTTGGATGATGATCCTCAGTGTAGCATGGCTACTGTTTGATGAAGTTGTTTTAATTATTAATTGTGACATCCCTTATTACACCGTGTTAACTCTGATTAAAGATGATTTAGATATTAATTTAATTAATATATTCGGGGTATCTAGATGGGGTGTTACAACCATCACACACCCACCTCCCGCAGCTGACCAGGACAACCGCCTACAGTTCTTTGTCGTTCACTTAGATAACCTCATGGGGTTGGTAAACCTTGATGGTGAGGTTTATACTGGTTTAGCTAGGTTGGCCGATGTTGCCCGTGGAAGGCCTATGTAGATTTATTTTTATTATGATTGTATTATATGTATATTTTGTGAAAAATAGACCTCTTATTGATTTCATAATATTTTTGCGGGTACATGTTTCGATTCAATAAAGAAAATAAAATAACATGAATAACAAACAAACATAGTTAACAAACATCAGATGAAAAAAACAAACATAAACAGTACTCCGAAACATGAAAACTTAGGCACTAATGGATGACTCTGGATGCTTCAGCATCTTCATTATGTCATCGACAGATCTTCGAATTCGCACTTCCAACTCCATCGGACCTTTAGTTATCCTACGGAGAAATGATTTGCACATGGTCTTGACATCTTCATCATTCTTCAACTCAATTAGATTGTATTTCACCCTTTCATTTGTATCAATCCAATCCTCCCAGAACTCGATCTTTGTCACCCTTATGTAATTAGAATCAGACAACAAACCATTCAATGTTTTTTAAAGGTGACAAAGGATTCAGAGCCATCTGGAAGCTTGAATCCAACAGGAGAGTTGTTGATGTTGTAATACACTTCTGCCTTAATCAGAAATTGAGGAAGATACATTTTGTTGAGATATCTTACCCAATAACCTAAGACCCCTATTTATACAAATAATGATGCATTTTATACCACACAAATGTGTCAGTGCAATCAGTACCTTCTAAAAATGTAGGCAACATCTCAATTGTTGAAAAATCCAAAAATTAAAGCCTACCGAAAATCTCAATTATAATGAAATTTCTGGTACACCCGAAATTTCAAATACACTACCGAAAATTTACTCTTACCGGAAATTTACAAGGGATGTACCGACAATTTCAACCCTTCTACCGAAAAATTCGTCCAAAAAATTCTTTATATCTCATCAGAGGCAAAATTGGAATAAAAATATGGGGGGACGTTTAATTTTGGGGGTGCATGTTAAATTTTCAAGACTTTGTCTTTGAGATTTTATCCTGCCACACTCAAAATTGGAAATGGCACCCCAGTTTTCCTTAATACTCATATTACTCTTGTCAAAATTTTGTCAAAAAGTTCAGACGAAGAATTCGGTAGAACAAATAAAATATTCGGTAGTGTACTTAAAATTTTTTGGAAGTAGTTATATCGATATTTATTTTAAAAAACTATGTGTTGAAAAACTTATAAGTTTTTTTAAAAAACACTTTGGTGAACCAAAAAATCTGGTAGTTTAAAAAGTATTGATTTTTTTAAATCCTCTTGCATTTACAGGAATTATAGAGGATCTACAAAATATCTGGTAATTTAATTTCAAGGATTGAGGTTTTGACGATAGTCTTGTACGACTTTGATTGCACTGATTGTTTTCTTTGATTCAGAATGAATCCAAACTTTTATATATTGGGATCCTGTGTTGTTAAGAAATGTTTTACATTTCCTCGTTAATTGTTTAAGGCAGAAGTGTACTTCAAGGACACCGCATGTCTCTCTCTTATGAGATCCAAATTGAATAATGTGTATGTTGCCTGACATCGAGAACAAAAAGGTGAGTAAGATCGAGTTTCTAACACCATAGATTGATACTAATGAAATGGTGAAATACGGTCGTATTGAGTTGAAGAATGACGAAGATTTGAAGGTTATGTGAAGAACATATTACTGTAGGCTACCTAAGGGACCGATCAAGTTTGAAGCAACAATTTCTAAATCTTTCGTCGACATAATCAAGATGTTGAAACAACAAGAATCATATTATAGTGTTTAGTTTTTGTTATTTATTATTAATTTGTTAATTAATCGTCTGTTTAAGGTTATGTAGATTGTCACGTGTTATGTTATTTGATAAATATTTAGTTAAGTTCATCCTCAATTAATGAAAGTGATAAAATGTTATCAAATTAATTGTGTTGTGCAAATTTTTGAGTAATAACACACATGATATAGAGTAATACAAAAATGATAATAATATCTAAATAGGTTCCCAACGGATTAAGTGTGTTGCATGTGATGCCAAAATATAAACCTCACCATATAGATTTACCAAACCCATGAGATTATCCATAATGGCTGCTATCATCTATAAATATTAAGTGTCATCCATACCATGTGGTAGTGGAGGCAGCAACATGTCATTAGAAGGTCCTATAACATGAGAAGGTATAACATCATCTTCAAGCTCCCTATGTGGGATGGTGCTAGAGTGTGATATGGTAAGGTACCACTTTAAGTATCCATCCACACACTGCATAGGGAGTTAAACATCCATTATACTATCTCTAATGGCACGGGCAGAGTCGATAACATTGCTAATAAACCATCTATCAATTCCCTCAAATGTAATAGGATGAACTTGTCGTGGGATTACCTTGTAATATCCAAAATGGCACAGACACCTCTCATGTAAGTGTCTAGCTAATAAAGTCTTGTATCGCAAATAACCAGAACAAAATGACACGCTTCGAGTCCTAACCTTTGCGGTTTATATTTTTATTTGTTATAATTGTAAACTAAATGATCTAACCCTTCAATTTTTCTATATAACTGAGAGATGCAATAATCAGATTTCACTATAAAAGCACTCGATAAACTTATTTTACCTTAATCTTTACTTATAAAAGCCGTCCCAAACTTGCATGCATCATTCTTTAGGATGGATTGCAAGACAAAAAATATTAAATGTTCTTCGATGTCCTTGCAATCTATCTCACATAATGGTGGTGTTGTTGTTCTTGTTGTATTTTTGTTCATTTGATAGATTGCAAGTGTAAAAAATATATCTTGCTTCAAGTTACGCAAAGAAGGGAGCTCAGCCTTTAAAATTTTAAACAAAGAAGAGAGCTTGACTTTTCAGAAGATGCATATCAGTCAATATATTCATTAATAAGAGCAAATATTTGATGTAAACAATTTATTTTAATATTTTGCTTAAATAATGTAATTTAAAAAAAAAAGTTTTTCACCTCGATTGTTTGTCATAACCGAGGTGATAATTAAAATAAGAAGATAACGTGCCTCGTTTTTCTTATAAAACTGAGGAGTATAATAATCAGATTTTATTATAAATTCTCTCATTAAACAAAATTTACCCTAATACTAACTTATATGTAGTCACACCAAATAGAAGAAATATTTACCACTGTCTACTTCATGAAACCCTTAAGAACTTGGGAAACTGATCTCTTTAGGATGAATTACATGTGTAGAAAATAAAATTCTCATGGTGGAAACATATAACTTATCAGGAGTTGGAGAAGTTATGGAGAGTTTTTTGGATATACAACATAAAGGTATACAAAAAAATTTAGATCCCACCAAAGATTTTTCGTAAATGATATATTTTAATAGTCTGTGTAAACAATGTAATAGAAAAAAAAGTTTATTCACCTTGGTGGTTTTTTTGAACCGAGGTATATGTTAAGTGTTTTTTAGGCTTTTCATCGGCCTTCATAAAATCTTTGTCATTCATTTAATGATTATCAATGCTCAGGACTCTGTTATTAGTTATCAACGTGAAATCTAAGAGACATCAATTATTAAAGCGTTGAATATTATCATTTCTATGTTACATGAAAAATGAAGCACTTGAAATCTAAAGACGCTTGAAAAAGTTTTCTATGATGGATTGATAGAGCAAAAAAATTTTCGAGTTTAAGTTTTGTTTTCTTAAACATTTATTGGAACCGAAAATCATATATTTGAATATTAATTTTAATCTTTAGGGAATGAGTGCAAGATCCGATGAGAATAATCTTGCCCCAACATTTAATCTTTCTTAAGATTTAGTAATTCAAAAATCTAAAATCTAAATCCTCAAGGGATTTAATTTTTATCTAGATCTATAGGGAATTTGATTTTTATTTTAATATTTTGTAAAAACAATGTAATATTCTGGATAAACAATGTAAAAATTATTTTTAAAAAAGAAATAATCATACCCCTCGGTATTTTAGATAAACCAAAGTAAAAGATGCACTTAATTAAAAATAATAAAAATGTTGTTGACGGGGTTCGAGCCCATGTGTATATAACTTTACCCTTTTGTTTTTAAATCACCGAGTTTATAAGTGACAACTTTTTATGACGCCCTTTGTTACCTCGCTTATTTAGCTGAGGTTAAATGTGTTTCGTATCCGAGGTGACATATATTTTTTTTTGTAGTAGTGTCAGTTGAACTTCCAGGGTTGGTCAAAATTTAATTCACGTCCCAATTATCATTGAATTGTGACGATCATGAGATCATTGTTGTGGGAGAGAAAATTGAGTGCATCTTCTCTCGGAAAGGTGATTATGGACCCTTGATCCCTCCTAGAGGTTTTGGCAGCCTTAGCAGGCGTAAAGCTGAATGTTAACACCAACTAGGCTTACCTTCTCCATGAGGAGATAGATTCTCTCCTTCAATGAAATCTCCTGCATGGTGTTGACAGTCTTGAGGGAACTTTGCTCAAACATCCTTGTGACAAGAGGGTGAAATCAACAGTGAGTAATGGTGAGTTTGGCCCATGTTAGTTTTATTGGGGGCCGTTGTGGATGCTAATTGTACTTGATAGATGTACCAATAATATTGGACAATCCCTTTTGATTAAGGGTTGTCAGAAATTTTAAAGCTTGTTATGGGATAGAGAGCTAGCTCAGGTAGGGGTGAGAAACTTTATATGCGTGGTTTTCTGTCTTAGAGTTGTATTTTTCTCAATTGTGATGTCGAGGTATTCATAACTACATTGGACCTGGATCCAAGGCCTCCTTGAAAATAACAACCATTTAGAAATGGACAGTTGATTCCCTAATATTCAAGAAACGTAGTTAACTCCCACAACTCTTCAGCATCGTTGTGAACTAAACACACGTCATCTCCACAATCATGTGATATGGATGAAATATGGAGGATTTGTACGACATATTTGAAGAATGAGCTTCCTATCATACAACAAGACGCTTTAACCATAAAAGAGACGATCTTAAATGGACGATAGACTAAACACATACTTCCACCAGACCCCTGCAAGCCCTTCCAATTACTCATTACAACACCACACCTTTTAACTTTCTAATATAAATATAAAATATCATCCAATATTTGCTATAAAAAAATCTTACGACATCAAAATTCATTTAAAAAAAAAAATTGTAATCAAGTCAAATCTCAAAATAGAAATTATTTTGTAATATATTCACATATTTTGAAAAAAAAAAACTAATTCCAAGTTACAAAGAACTTGGGAAAGTGACAATTACCAAAAACTACCTTGACTTGAAATCTCCACATGAATGTCCCCTATGAGCAACAACAGAATCATGAATCTGCATTCTCAAAAATGCTAGTTTAATTTCTTGAACTCTTCTTACTCTTTATAATCTTTATAAGTGCATCAAGTAACACAGGTATACAAATGACCTTAGCAACATCCTTTTCTTGTTCTTTGGTGCCATTAGAACAAGAACCATTTTCTAGTATCCTGTTCCTTTCTTCACACCTCAATGACTTGGGAAAATACAAGCGTCCTCTGTCATCCATTCTAAATCCAATCAGCTGAGCAAGTGATACACTTTTGTCTTGGAAGAAAGATGCTGTGGACTGGTTATTGCAATGCAACAGAATAAACTGTAATCAGTTGACAAAAGTTTCTCAAGCAATTTCATAAATTTAATTGAGAAAGGAATAAGAAGACGAGACCTCAGTATCGAGATTAGAGGTTGAAAATGAAGAGAAGCTTGTGGATGGTATATGCAGTTGATATGGTGGTTCCACTGAAGAAGCTGAAGCTGCTGGAAGTGATTCCAAAACTCTAAGTCTTGTATTCAAGAAGCCAAGTCCAAGTGGCCATCCAGTAACCATTTCTTCATTCTAACAATACATAGTAAAATTTTGCTATAAACTATCAATTATCAACTATAACTATGAACTAGCAATTATAGATCATCGGTAATAAACTATCAATTATAACCTATAACTATCGATCATCAAATATAAACTATCAATCATCTATAAATTATCCATTATATAGTCATCAAATAAAAAAAAACTTAGATGCCAAAATTGTCAAATAACAATCACGTAGGGGACCATTGTTATTTCACCACATTTTTTCTGTACAAAAAAAGGACATGCTGATATTATTGGGATTGGTACTCCCAGTATACATTCTAAGAATCAAGCGAGGACAACAAAATTCTGATGGATTTTATTGAATTAATGTCAAATCATATTATTATTATTATTATTATTATTATTATTATAATAATAATAATAATAATAATAATAATAATAATAATAATAATAATAATAATAATAATTATTATTATTATTATTATTATTATTATTATTATTATTATTATTATTATTATGATCCTAACAAATCATAATACTAATGAGATATTTTGTTTTGTGTCGGTCATTGGAAAAATATTACAAAATGATGTTAATGTTAACTCCCAGAAACAAAAACAAACTCACATATAACATTTCATAAAATCTAGCATGCAATACTAACATGTATCGAACAACATAGGATCTGTGTCTCACACATTTAACTGATAAACAAGGTGAAGAGAATAGTGATGATATATGAATGAGAAAAGAAAGTGTGAAAAAGAAAAGTCAAGGATGGAATTATTACCTCTGGAACCATGGTGTGTGTCTCTCTGGCTTCAAGAGAAAGAGATGGGAAAATGATGATCAAATAGCTGAAACAAATGTTTTGGAGAAACCGACGGTGAATTTATTTACGTGTCTCCTTGTTTGAACATTTTACATTTAAGATTATGGTCCCACTTCAACTGCAATACTAGTTTTTGTTTTTGTTTTTGCCACCAATGATTCAAATTTTTATTGAGTAAATGTAAGACTAACTCATGAGTGGGATACTCTTATTAGAGGTTGTTGAACATTAGTGCATGTTTCTTTTCAAAATATATTCTCTCTGTTAAAAGTCAATTTAGAAAAGAAAACAAAGTCATTTTTACTTTAATATAGTTTTTTTTTTTTTTTTTTTACAATTGCTCTTTAAATTTTTTAAAACGAAAGGGTCATATTTTGAGAAAAAGAGTCCCACAAAAAAAAATGAAAATATCTTCTATGCACAATTGTAAAGACTAATCTCTTAAATTTTATACGAGGCGAATCAACTTTCTTGAAAAATTTAACAAAATTAAATATATTCGTTATCTCTATAAAATTATGATTTTTTTAAGTTTAATAACTACACTTACAAACTAGGATGATAGTTATCAACGGAGGAGAGACGCATCAAATGGAGCAAAGTGAAGAGAAGGTTGGGAATGTGGAAAGTTATACAATTGGGAAATAGTAACTAGTATAACTATTGAATGAGATAATTGAAATTTTGTAAGAATTTAATAAATGTTTAGTTTTTATGTTTGGATAACTAAAATTTGTTTTTTTGTATGGGTGGAATAACTAGTATAACGACGGGAAGATCTATTGGTTACAAGTCGCTAGAGAATCATTTGCAACAAATGTCGGTAAAAAAATGATTTATTAAAATTATTGATTTGGGAAAATAATATTGCATAAATTAAGAAGACTATACTAAGACTTTGAAAGAAGTAGTATTATTTTAACATTTGAGAGTGAAAGATAAATTTTTGGGGATTGTTCGATGCATTTCTCGGTGAAAAGTCTATAATATCTTTAAAATTTATATTGTCCGGACGCACTCAAAATATTCGGACATTAATGAGAAAGTCAATAATCTCTAAAATTTAGAATTATCTTAAACAACTTACTCATAAATGAGAAACTCAGAATGAAATGAAAGTGAAAATATGACAATCAAAATCAAAACTTACTCACTTGTGTGTCCAAAGCACATGAACTTCCATTGATAGTCTCCAAACTCCATTTACAATGTGTTGAAATAATGTATTAAGTGTGAGTAAGTGAGAAAATAGTCTCACATTGGGTAGAAATGTAGAGACTTAAGCATATATAAGTGGGAGAACCCGTTCACCTATCACCTTAAGGTTTTAGGTGGACAAATAGTGTGTCTCTCACAAGGGTGCTTGTTCCTCAACTTTATATCAATGCTCCTACTATTAACTCCCTACTAGTATCCAGAGCCTTGGTTCGAGAAAGGGACCGGGTTAGTGTTCTGAGGTTAGAGAAAGGGATCGGGTTAGTATCGAAACACCAAAGTAGAGGTGTTCTGTTGCAAGGTGTCAACGATGGTACAAGTGGGGGAGCATTGTGGACTCACACTTGAGGGAGAGTGTTGGAATAATATAGCAAGCGTGAGTAAGTGGGGAAATAGTCCCACATTGGATCAGAATGTGGAGACTTAAACATATATAAGTGGAAGGGGGAGTGTTGGAATAATATAACAAGTGTGAGTAAGTGGGGAAATAATCTCACATTGGATAGGATAGGAATGTGGAGACTTGAGCATATATAAGTGGCAGAGTCCACTCACCTATCACCTTAAGGTTTTGGGTGCACGAGTTGTGTGTCTCTCACAAGGGTGCAGACTCACACTTGAGGGGAGTGTTAGAATAATATCAGAATAATATAGAGTGTTGGAATAATATAGCAAGTGTGAGTAAGTGGGGAAATAGTCCCACATTGGATAGGAATGTGGAGACTTAAGCATATATAAGTGGCAAAATCCACTCACCTATCAACTTAAGGTTTTAAGTGAACAAGTGGTGTGTCTCTCACAAGGGTGCAGACTCACACTTGGGGGGAGTGTTGGAATAATATAGCAAGTGTGAGTAAGTGGGGAAATAGTCTCACATTGGATAGGAATGTGGAGACTTAAGTATATATATATATATATATATATATATATATATATATATATATATATATATATATATATATATATATATATATATATATATATATAAGTGGCGAACCCACTCACCTATCACCATAAGGTTTTAGATGGACAAGTGGTGTGTCTCTCACAAGAGTACTTGTTCCTCAACTTTTTAGGTGGATAAGTGGTGTGTCTCTCACAAGAGTACTTGTTCCTCAATTTTATATCAATGCTCCTACTATTAACTCCCTCTAACACAATGCACCTGTTTGACCAAGAATGTAATGTCATTTTAAATAAAAAAAATATAAATATTAGAACATGTTAGAAAGACAAACAAGGCAACAATAAAAGCATAATTAATATAATTAATGCTTTTCATTACCGTTTATTAAGTGCAAATGGTAATTCTACCACCAATCATCATCAGAGGTATAACCATCCATGATTTTTAATTTTCTAAAACAGGTAATACTACCGAACTAGAAAGTCACATATGAGCATCTTAAAAAAATGCTTAGAGTAATAAGAGTTCGTCTACAATCTCCATTTTCTAAAATGCAAACTATCATTTTGCTTTATAGAGGGGCTACTTAAGTTTAGTGCAATAGTATCAAGATAGAGAGGTGTAGGGGAAAAGTGTTCTCTTAACCATATGTATGAAGGTTTATATGAGAAAATATTTTGGAAATATATTTTCGGATTATTTTTTGAAAACAAAATAAGGTGGGTGGTTCACTTGCAAAGTGTTATAGGATAATTTGGGTGTGTACGAAGTATACTTCTGAATTTTTGAAGGACATGTTTGTTTTTTTGCAAGGGTGGCTATTCACCACTAAGGCTTAGAAGAGCAACCCTAAATATAGATCATCTCGTAGGAGATATGCCCACCAAGTCATGATGGTAGTAGACTCACCTATTGGGGCTTTAAATAGACACATAGGGTAACCTAGATTATGAGATAGATTTCTCCATTAAAGATGCCGCATGAATCCTCCCTAATGAGAATGACAATATGGTCATAAAAGTGTAATATGATGATTGGAAGATCAATTGAGTATTTATTGATCCAAGAAGTTCAAATGGAATATTGTATTGGGACGCCTTTGATACACTAAACCTAGATTAAGATGAGCTTAAGCCTTTCAGAGGTTCTTTGGATGGTTTTTATAACGAACATGTCCAGGTGAAAGGGTACATCATCCTCAAGACAATGTTCAAGTTGAAAGAGAACAAAAAAATGACAAAGGTTAGGTATCTCATAGTAGATCCCCTAACTTTGTAAAACGTAGTAACTGTTTAGTGAATCTTATGGATAACAAAGATGCAAGTCAACTAGTAGCTGTTTAGTTTTGATGATGACAACACGTAAAGTCAAGTAACTACTGAAGATAGCTAGAGCGGTAAAAATGCACAATATGATTGTTCAAGCTATCCTCCAAAATCAAGCTATGCTCTTGAAATTTTTATTAAAGATCAAGTTAACAATGTAGTCCAACAACTTTCAAGTGAAGACTTAAGTTTCAAGGATCATAGGTGGTTTAACCTCTCAATCTCTCAGATGATGATAATCAACATCAAGATATCTTACGCCTAATCAATATTAATACTCAAGGCTCTTGTGTGATTGTAAAGAAAAAAGGATATTTTTGGAAACATTATGGATTAATCACGCACACACACACACAAATCTTGCGAAGACTCTCATTTTTTAAAAATTAAATCACAAAAATTGTTTTTCAAGCCTAACTAGTTGATTACTTGAGTGTCTGATTGATTATGAGACTTTTAATAATTGTCTAGTCAATTATATCATGCTTGGTTTAGTCTAAATTCGACTAGGACAATCTATTAATGGTTTGAAGTGGCTCTATATCAAAAACCTTCCATTTTGACCTTAGCAATAGATTATTTAGGTTGCCTAATCGATTTTCCTAATTGATTAGTGTATTTATTTGGCCTGTGGATTGTTTCCAAATTTATACCATACCTTGGCACGTAAGTAGAGATATTTTCTATAATTTTTTCACATATATAAAACAATTAAAAAATCACTTTTCATGTCTCTCATCACCTCTCTAAATCTCTCATATTTTGTCACATATTTTAGCCATTATATTTCGAGAGTGTTCTTAAGTCTAAGTGAGGATTTTGTTTTGAGTGTGAGCAAAGCTGTAAATTTACCAATAATGTATTTTTATCTTGGATAAATAATTCTACCATATGAAGTTAATATTTTGGTAGTGAGCTAATCCAGTTAAGCGATCTTGCTTATATTTGGGAATTGTCTTAGAAAGTCTCTGTTTGGTTCATGAATTTCTCCATTGAAGAAAAAGCTCTATTTTGGTCTGTGAAGACCAACCAGTGAAAGTCTCCATAACAATTCTTGAGCTCAACCTGATTAGAAGCTATATTGGTTAGAGATCAACGCTGTTAAAATCTTCATTGGTTTATGAGTTCACCCTGATGTAAAAAATCTCAGTAGGTTCGAGACCAACCCGATACAATTCTCGGTTCAGTTCATGGCTAGCCTGTGTAAAAACCCGGTTCGGTTAAGAGGATATTGAACTCAAAATTTTGTCTTGGTTTAATATTAGCACATGAAAACTCTATTTGGTTCGGAGACTAACCACTTTAAGCCTTGTTCTAAAAATTCTCAAGTTTATTGGATACGTTTGCTGAAGCAGTAAAGCGGCAAGCAAAAAGAAAAATATTATTTTATCGGGTGATATAGGTTATATCGTATCGTGTCCACAGAGATTAGTGTTATCGATTTGTCGTTCGACAAAGCTTTTGTTAATGAGTTTAGAGGGTTGAATGAAAAGGGTAAAAGTTATCAACATAAATTAAATGTATAAAAATAAAGAAAAGGAATAATCTATCAAGAATGTGTATAATTCATTCATCACAAACTTAAACCTATCAACCAATTATACTCAACCTACAATACTCATCAATGTCATCACATGTCAAACACAACACCCACTATACCATCTTAGCAGTTATCTCTCAACCAAGTTCGATAACACAAAAGTCAACCGTGCTACTCGCGCCGACAATTTCTCAGAATGACACAACCAACACAAGGGCATTAATCATAGACACCAAAGAGAATAATAGCACCAAATCTATCTCTAGAATCTATACACTATTAGACAATCGTCCTAGATAAGAATTCGAGCAATATATCTCTATAACAACCCAAATCCCAACCACATAGTAAAAATCCAAGATAATAATCGACAAAGATTTGTAAAGCATATTTTATACAACGCCAAGGGCAACAAATATACATGAGTTCAAAGTAAATACATATACAAACCCAATCAATACAGAATACACAAAGAAAAAGAGAAATGAACTACAAATCTACCGGTTTGTCAGTGTCGATCGATGAACAATCCACCCCGTATCATCCGTATGCAAGCTCCATAGTTGTTATCTAAGCTATCTAGACCAAAAATTGAAGGTTTGGTGAATTGGGACTAAATACCCAATCATAACCTAAAAAATGTGTTTTTCACCTAAATATGCATTTCTGCCAGAGCAATTTCACTCGGCGACGAAAAAGCATCGCCTGGCGCTCAAAAACACTTTTTTTCACGCAACAGGTCACCTCTGCGTCGCCCAGCAACCAAGGGGTGACAACCAGTAGTAAGTTGAAAAAATCAGAACTGTTTCCGCCATAACTTGAGAACCGTAACTCCGATTAGCGTACGATCAAAAGCTTTAGAAAGCTTATTCAATTTCCTATCTTACAATGACTAGAAAATACCATGCTTTTATGACTATTTGAAATATGTAAAAAAAGCTTATTCTTTGCTCTATGCATTCTCTTTTATTGCTCACAATCATGCGTTTGAAGTCGTGTCTTCGACACTTTATTGCTCATGCTCCAAATACGCATCAATACCTACAAAATAAATGGAAAACTATCAAACACTATTGTATTTACACAAAAACATGATTATACTCAATATATACAAATACACACACAATTTGAGGTTTATTCAAATAATATTAACAAAAGGTATTGATAAGTGCAACCAAACTACTACTCAAAATGTATACATTTTTGCACTTATCAACTTTCAAGGATAATTCTTGGGTAAAAGAGTAGGACTTCTTTACCGAACATGTATAATTTTATGGTGTTATTTTTCTTCCCTTAAATCCTTTACTTTTCATTATTTTTTCCTTTGGTTTTGTATTGCGTATTTACTCAAAATGTTTTCAAACTCGGCTTTTACAAATGATTTTGTTTTAAACCAAAGTTTTTAAAACCTCCACGGTTCAACCCCTCTGGTGTGTGGAGTCACATGTTCAACACTTATATCAAACGATATCTGATGGAGTCAATGAAGATATATGATTAAGTAGTATGTTTGGTGATGGGGTTTATCATGAAGAGTCATCTTAAGCATCATAAAATGAAAAAAAATCAAGGTTCCATTGAAGTCATAAAGTCAAATTTAATGTGGCAAGGAACCAAAGTCTTTAGAGTCGTGAAAGAGATAAAGTGTTAAAGTTATTCAAGTTTGAGTAGAGTGATTTGTATTTGTAAGGGTATAACACTAGCTTTCGAGTTTACTATGGAAAATCAAAAACACGCTTTCTATTACACATTGAAGTCATAAAGTCAAATATAATGTGGCAAGGAACCAAAGTCTTTAGAGTGGTGAAAGAGAGAGAAAGTATTAAAGCTCTCCAAAGTCTGAGTAGAGTGATTTGTATTTGTAAAGGTATAACACTAGCTCTCGAGTTTACTAAGGAAAATAAAAACACACTTTCTATTACACATTGAAGTCATAAAGTCAAATATAATGTGGCAAGGAACCAACATCTTTAGAATGGTGAAAGTGTTAAAGCTCTCCAAGTCTGAGTAGAGTGATTTGTATTTGTAAAGGTATAACACTAGTTCTCGAGTTTACTAAGGAAAATCAAAAACACGCTTTCTATTACACAAAAAGCCTATCTTTTTTACTAAAATTATAAAAACAATGTTTGTATGCCTATCTAATCGATTAGCCATTAGGCTTAATTAATTATTTCTTTTCGTAATGCTTCATAGTCAACTATTTAGGTTAATAGTCAATTAGTAACAATTCTTTTGAAAATATTTCGTTTTTTATACTTGATAATTGATTATCATTGTTATAAAAGGCCCATAGATCTTTTCCTTTTTAAGCCAAAGTTTTTCCTATAAATAGAGGTCCCCCTTCACTTCTCAATACACCAAAAAACATATTTGAAATACTTTTCTCTCTCTTTCCCCCTCTCTCTCTACATGCCCAGTCGACATGCTCAGGCTCATTAAAAAAGAAGATGTATTAGGAATCAAAGTATACATAAGACTTACACACGAGGATAATGCATTATACCAGATGCAACATGCATACCCTAGCGTCAACCTCATACGTAGAGTGTTCCACCAGTTTCTTATACGTCTCCTAGAGCCAACAGAGGCAAACGTGATACCCCATTTTAAATGTGAACTCTTCCATGACCATGACCTTTGTAACCTCCAATTAATACCTAACCATTATATATGTAAGCTCTTGGTTAAATGAGAGGAGTGGTAAAAAAAAGTTACCTGCAATGGGGACATAGAAGAGACAGGAGACGTCATTGATAAGTGCCAAAATGTGGTTATTTTGTATATATGTTTTGTGCCACTTATCCATTCTTGTTTATGAATAATCATTGAATAACCCCACTTTTGTTGTAAATATGTTTTATTGTGTTTTGTGTACATATTGTACTATTTTATTAGTTTTGTATATATTTTGTAGGTATTTGTTGCATTATTGGAGCAAGAGGAATAAAACTCCAAGATGCAATGTTGATCAATAATGGAATAAGGAAAAAAAAAGAAGTCATTCCAAGTTGTGTAGAGAAAGCAACAAAAGTTTCTTTTCGTGTTCGCGGTGAGGTGGCGATATGTGGCTGGAAGCTCGTCGGGCGATGGCGGTGCAACTTTGTCAAAATCCAATAACTCATGACTTTGGCTCGCCAGCAGCTCACTGGGCGAGGAAGACTAGCTTCACTGGGAAGTGATATTGGTCGTCGAACGTGTCATACCCCAATTTTTGACCTAAGATACCACCTTATATCATTCACATATGCATCATTGCATCACTAACAGTTTCAGAACAGGATAGATCGTGTGTGTGCTCCTAGAGTCAAAATTAGGGTTTTGTCAAAATTTCATCTGTTCAAGATATGATCAATTAGGGTTTGAGTCTCCACTCACCTCAATTGATCTATCTTAATCAATCATCAACATTTGATCTTCAAATTCCCAACTTTTCCCCATGATCTACCTTGAATCGACCAATTAGGGTTTTGATCGAAGATAGTAAATCATTGGTCTTCTGCTCAATGAATGACCTATTTGCTTGAATATTGATCTTGACATTATCAATGCAACATCTTGACCTAATTTCTTGATTCAAAACATTACAAAATCCATGTTTCTTCATTAGACAAATTCTGAATCATCTGATGAAAATTCAACTGTTCAAAAAAGGTCAAACTTTGACTTTTGGTCAACTTTTTCAAATCCAAATTTTTCAATCATAAAATCATTTTAAATTATCCATCATGATCATAAAAAATCAAAAAATGTGAAAAAGTCAACAAAAAGTCAAAGTTGAAATTTTTCTAACACTTAGAAAAATTTTCAAGTGTTAAAAAACATGGTTTTTCCTCACTTTCATCGTCAATTTTCACCTAGATCCATTTTGATTCAAGAAAAACTCAAAACATGAAAATTGTAGATCATGTTACAAGATTTCCAAAATATCCAAGAACTTGCAAAAACATTTTGTGTAGCTAGGGTTTTGATCTTGAAACATAGAGCTCCATGGCCATGAATTTTCGAAGCCTTGTCACCAAATAAGATAGGATTTAAGTTATTTTGCAATTTCCCCTTCTAGAAGCCTTGTCACCAAATAAGATAGGATTTAAGGGATAAAAATCTGATGGCAATGATTTGGACAGGATAAAAACACTTGAGTTTTTTTTAACCATGATTAAAAAGATTCCATTTGCATTTAATGAAGAATATTCCTTTCTTACACCTAAGCTTCCAAGTTGCAAACTCTCCAAGCTTATCTTGACTTGCCATTCAAGTTCCTTGGCCTATAAATAGGAGTTCTTACTTCATTCAAACTCACACCTAAAAACAATTCAAAACTTGTTTTTCTCACTTCTTTCTTATTTTGCAAGTTTATAAGTTTAAAGAGGTTAGAATTCCAAATTGCAAATCCTACAAGTTCTAACCAAAGGTGTCATTCAAATATATTTTAAACATCATTTAGAAGTTGTTTGAAACTTCAAATCATCGTAGAATAAGCCAAGAGTCAGTTTGCTCCGGAAAACTCCATTTGTGCAAGTTTTGAGCCAAAACTTCCAAACTCCAAATCCACTCGTACTTGTTCTGATCTTTCACTTCAGACACACTCTATACAATATATAGAGATTGTCCAAACACTTAAACCAGTTCTGGAACAACTCCATCATCATCCTCCATTTCAAAACCAGCAGCCTGCAACTTGACTCGGGTAGGAGGAATCAGAGAGCTTCAAAGCAAGGTAAGTGTTGGAATACACTCAGTGATACTCAAGGAAGCTCACAGGATCATTAAACAGCTTCTGGAATCACTCTAACAAGAAATTCGATTTCTTCTCATAGAGGTAAGTAACTTCAACTTTGAACTCTGTGATTTCTAAATTCCAACTGAAATATTATTGTGCTATCTTGTTTATGCACTTATGAGGATCATAAACCCTCAATCAATTGCTTGAATTGGTGCACATACACGATTTCACAATCCTAATTCAGAATTAGGGTTCTTAATGTTCTTGCAAAATTAATGACCATACACTAAAAATAAATATAATTAATTGCCACCATCATGTTCCTGGTGAAAATCCGAGCAAGATTGATGTTTGGATCGTGCAATTTCATTGAGAAATAAGAGAGATACGAATTGGAATCTGGAGGTTGAAGACGAAGTTGCTACGCGCATTCTCTGATTTCTGGAAAATTCAAATTCTCAGTTTATCTTAAATTTATTTGTTGTTGTTTCATAACCGGATGTAACAGCCACCCCAGTGGCAAGCTAGCATGCCTTAAGTCTCTTTCCTTCGCCTCAAGGCCCAGGGTTCGAATCCCCCTGGGACCTTTTTTTTAATAAAAGGCTTGTCCCTTCAGAAGTATCAACTTTTGATGCTCACTCCTTCAGAAGCACTTCTGATGCTCACTCCTTCAGAAGCACTTCTGATGTTGACTCCTTCAGAAGCACTTCTGACACTAACTCTTTTAGAAGAATCAAGCTTCTGACTCCTTCAGAAGCATCAAGCTTCTATCTCTTTAAGAAGCATCAAGCTTCTAACCTCTTTCAGAAGCAGCAAGCTTTTGACTCTTTCAGAAGTATCAAGCTTCTGACCCTCCTTCATAACTCCAGCTTCTGACCTCCCTTCAGAACTCCAGCTTCTGACCTCATTCAAAACGTCAACTTCTGACCCTTTTTTCAAAACTTCATTTTCAAATATTTTTCAAAACTCCTTTAAAATAAGGTAATTAAATGACAAGTCAAGCACATGGCTCAGTGGAAAAACTCTTCACTTCTAAGCCAAAAGTCCTGGGTTCAAACCTCCTTAGGACCAAAAACTCTTTTTCATCACTAATTTTCTTAGGTTTTTCAACAAACTTCAACATTTTCAAAAACCAATCAAAACTTCTCATTTTGAGATGATTTTTTGCACACTTGTCATTTAATATCCTATTTTATGATTATGTCAAAAAAGTCCAAAAATATTTTCTTTTTTATATTTTAATTACGTTAAAAATGAGACGTTTTAAGTATTTTTAATACTTTTCAAAAATGTTTTCTTTTCAATTTTCAAACCTAATCTTTTTCAAAACTTCTTGTGAATATCCTTCACTTTTCAAATTCATTTCCAAAACCTTTTCAAAAAAATTTCAATAAACTTACACACCTTTTTTCCATGATCAATTCGATTTAAAGATAAACCGAACTAGGTTTTTCCTTGAATTTCTTTCAAATTGATCATGGGCCTCCCGCACGGTGTAAGTCCCAACCCTCCTATGTACATAATTATTTCCTTGTACATATCCATCCCTTTCGTGTACATATTCATTTCCTTGTACACATTCAATCATCATTGTAAATATTCAAGCATAAACAAACTCCGTTCATTTATTTTCATCCACTTGTTTATACACCGATTCCATTGGTATTAAGAGGAGCATTATTCCCGGTGAAACTGCTCTTAAACCAATGGGCCTCCCTTAAGGTGTAAGTCCCAAACCCTTTGTATATATTCAAGTTACACTTGCTTTAATTGCTTGTTTTATACACTTGTTTATATATTTCCTTCATAAACTCCTATGAATACACATCACACACTTGTTCACATAACTGTTCAATTATAACATAACAACTAGTCAAACAACTAGGTTCCCTTTAGCCTCCTCTTAGGCTTCGTATAAGACAACTCACCCGTTGAGTTTAGCCTCCTCTTAGGCTTCGTATAAGACAACTCACCTGTTGAGTTTAACCTCCGCTTAGGCTTCATATAAGACAACTCCCCTGCTGAGTTAGCCTCATCTTCGACTTCGTTCAAAAGAACTTCCTCGTTGAGTTTAGACTTCTCTTGGGCATCAAACAAGAAAGAGACTTGGAAATCTCTTAACAGCCTCCTATTGGGCTTCCAATACAAAGAATCACCCGCGCTAGGATAGAACCCTGAGAGTATGATTTCCTGGTGAAATCACTCTTGAATCCTAAGTGGATGGTTTCCCGGTGAAATCACTCTTAAAGCCAAAGCCAACCATACCCTATAGCTTCCTCTTGAGCTTCATACAAGGACCCTCGATGACCCTCGGAATGCCTCCTCTTGAGCTCACAATGCAAGGACCCTCGATGACCCTCGGAATGCCTCCTCTTGGGCTTACAATACAAGGACCCACAGGCTTCTTAAAAGCACCCCCTAATCCATAATCAATTTCTCCAAGAGATTTAGACATTTATCATCTCTATGGAAGAAGTATCTCATCTATCACATCACATACAAATCAAACACTTTTCAAACACTCTTTTTAAAACAAAACATCTTTTAATCGTAAGTGGTAACACGTGTACACTCAAGCAAAACACCAAAACTTACAATTAAAGATTCAATCATCTTTCAAACATCTTTCCTAACTCGTAAGTGGTAACGCTTGTACACTCAAGCAAAACACCTAATACTTACGATGAAAGATTCAATCAATCCACCCTTCAAAAATGTATGTGATGAAATAGATTAGATACATTTTTCATTAAGATGACATTTGTCTTTGTCTCTGAATAACATCCTTTGCTTCCACTAGCATAAGTGGAAACTACGATTGCTCTGACTTTCTCAACCTCCCTTTGAGAATATGTAGGCACAAGGTCTCATCCTTGGCGAACATACTTCTTTCTCCCTCAAACCAAACAAAACCATAGCTCCCTTAAATCTGAGCTACAGATGCTCTGATTCCCATTAAGGGATATGTATGCAGAAGATCCCAATGATCTTTGCGAGCACAATAATAACAAAACTTAGGACCCCACCTAACCTACCTTTCTTAAAATCCAAAGGAGAAACTCTCCCAAGAATAGGATAGCAAATTAAAACACACAAACATATCAAAAATATTCATATATATAAATAAGGCTCTAGATAACTATATATATATATATATATATATATATATATATATATATATATATATAGGGTGCCACATCTTTCCCTTTATATAACAAACCCCCTTACTCAGATCTCTCCCCAATGCGTTGCGTCTAGTTTACGCTAGTCGCACCGCATATCTTTATTTATTTAGGGTATTGCAACTTTCCCCTTTTTCATCTCATTTTTCTTGTTTTGGAAATAATAAAGCTTGATGCTTGCGACATCTTTTTAAAAACAAATCAAAAGAGTAAATCGTTTTGAGCCAGAGATTCGAATTCCGATTCGATTCCCTCGTTCGTCACTTTTTACCGCGAACAGAACGATGAGAAGATATTTTATCCAGATGCTTACGTGGAGCATCGTGGGCCAAGTAATAAGGGACCAGCGTCGGGCGGTGCAATTGGAGCGCTGGGCGGTGGCTGCGAGACAGATTTTGTATATAGTTTCATTTCATTTTTGTGTTTTATAATTTTTGAGTTGGATTTTTGCTCCCAAATTCCATCACCTTTATAGTTTTTGATAGATTAGCATAGAAAACAACATTAGGGCTTTGCATACGGATGATTAGAGGTGGATTGTTCTTCGATAGGCGTTGACAAACCAGTGTAAATGAGTGGTTTATCTCTTCTCTTCTCTATGTATTTCTCGATTATTGTTTATGTGTGTATATTTACTTTGAACACATGTATATTTGTCGCCCTTGGCGTTGTATAAAGTTTACTTTACGAATCTATGTTTCTAACTGACTTAGATTTTTACTCTATGTTAGGGATTTGAGCTTTACTAGACATAGACTGCTTAGATTCTTACCTGGGATGATTATCTGTTAGTTTCTGAATGCTAGAAATAGGTTTAAAGTTGACATTCACTTAGAGTATCTGATCTTAATGTCTCTGTGTAACACGGTGGGAGAACTGACTTGTTTATTTTGCATTTGATCACAAATGTTGCAGATAACAAGAGTCGCCACCGACTTTTCTTTTATCCAATTAAGGGAAGACGGAAAGAACAGGAAAAGACCTTCGTTAGATTCTGAGTAAGGGAGGTGGTTATGAAAAGGGAAGGTGTTAGCACCCTTTTCCATCCGTAGTTATCTAAAGGCTCTTAATTGCTTAACTCACTTTAATTGTTTTTGTGTGTGTGTGTGTGTTTGGAAAGATTTTTGAAAAGGCATTTTACTTTGACTTTGTAATGATTCACGCTAGAATGTATACGAAGTGTTTGGAAATGTTTTTTTTTTTGGAAAAGACTTTGTAATGATTCACGTTGGAATGTATACAAAGTGTTTGAAAATGTTTTTGAAAGTGTGAGGTGTGAAAATGATTTTTTATGGAGCAAGCAAAAGAGACTTATTACCTACTCAGAGCGGTAGTTTCCGTGTTATTTTGCTTTCCTTTAGAATAAGACTATCCTTATCATTGATTGATAGGTAACCTTATTCATTGGATGTAAAAGGGACATTCGAAGGGACATCGGATGGTCATAGAAGGCAACTTGTAGGGATATTCTAGCATATTCGTAGGGACGATCATCACTTTTCGTAGGCAACAATCGAGGGACGAGATCATATATTTGTAGACAACATCGAGGGACTATGATCTTTTAAGTCGAAGGGATTATGATGATAAATTGTAGGCAGTTGTGCTAAGATATCCCTACGTTCGAGGGACATGACCATTATTCGTAAGGCAACGAGAGAGGATACCCTAAGGTGGGTGCAAGTGTGAAATTTGTGTTGTATTCAGATATTTTATCTTATGATTAGAGGTGATCTATGTTGTTTTTAATCTTGCCATACACGCCTAATTACTAGTAATTAATAGGTGCAGAAAGTAAATTGCGGAAATGTAAAGGTCCTACGCTATTACATGGCTTTGGGGCAGATACATAATATAGGAGTGCAGAAAGTAAAGGCAGAAATGTAAAGATCCTACGCTATTACATGATAAAAAAATGCAACCTATATAACCTTTCTAGAATTTAAAATGCGGAATAATAAATAATAGAAAATATATTTTTGGTTTTTTTGGAGGTTGATTTTAGTGAAAAGCCTAATTCTAATTAATTTTAATTAAGAAAAAGTTTAATGAAATTTATTTGTGGAATTAAACCTAATTAGACTAATTATTTAACCTAATTACTAATTATTTATTTAGATTATTTTAAAAAAAGGAAATAATAAAAATAGAAAAAAAAATTAAAATAAAGGAAAAACCATCAGAGCTTCTGACGGAAGCTGCCACAAAAGCCAAGCCTTCTGTGAGTGGCGCGCCTTGGGCATCTAGAAATTGGAGTTTCTGGTGAAAATTTTGCTGAGCGTGTCCGGAAACTGGGGCTTCTGTATCTGAAAGGGTCCAGAAGCTGCGACTTCTGGAGATTCTGCTTCTGGGGACGTCCAGAAGCTGGAGCTTTTGGGAGTTCTGTTGCTAAAGGGGATCCTAAGTTGGAGCTTCTGGGGGTGATCCTGCTTCTGGGGGTCCAGAAACTGGAGCTTTTGGGGGTCCAAAAGCTGGAGCTTCTGGAGAGGTGCTTCTGAGGGGGTTCAGAAGTGGGAACTTTTGGAGATTCTGAAACAGAAATGTGCCAAGGTGTCATCTTCTTCGTTTGAATTTTCAAACTTTTACCCACGGTTTTGATTCGTGGTTAAAGCCTATAGCCACAGTTTCATCCGTCACTGTACCCCTGCAAGAAATCAAAACTAAGAAATACGCAACATAAATCAGTTATGAGATCATGGATCAACTCGGTTTGATCCCCTGAATGTGATAGGGTCAATGGTTTCGTCCAATTTATCCTATTTTAGAAATCCCTAATTCGAGCTCATGAACCTTAGCCATGGCAGATTCTTATTCCTGTGCTAAAACTCAAATCAAACCATCCAGAAAGTTTACAAACATCAGTCTAAACACAAATATGCAATCAAATCGTATTAAAAATGCATGAATTACTGAAATGGATTTTGAAATATGAAGAGCAAACCGTGTTCTTGATTTTACGATTCTGGATGTTTCAAGGCTTGGTGAATGGCTGGATCGATTCAGAGGACTCCCAAGAACGTGTTGGAATGCTTGGAATAGCCTGAATCTAGCTAAAACTCTGGCTGCAATAGCTTGTATCACACGGTTTTTTCAAGCTTGGTTAGGGTTCTTCCAGCTGCCAAATAACCTCTCCTCTAGGGTTTAGAAACCTCTAAATTTATAGAGGGTGGATTCAGGTTGAGCATTGATGAGAAAATATATCCCATTCAACGAAAATATATTTGATTTGCCAATCTTTTCAATCTTGATCAAATATTTCCAATCTTGTACCAATCACTTGCCAATCACTCAATTTCGAATTTCATGCCATTTAATAGGTATCTTGGACCTCAAGAATGTCAAATATACAGCCTTGCATTGATTGATTTATTTTTTGCTATTTTATTTTAATTAAATTGACTTTAAATGAATAAAAATAAAAATAAATAAAATAAAAAGCTCAAGGGCGTGGCATTGGGCTTGGAGGTTCTAATTGTGATTAGAAACAAGTTTGAACGAAGAAAAGTTAAGCCCATTTGAAAAAAAATTGATTTTCTTAAGTATTTCTCTTTATGCACCTCCTCAAAAATGCCCAACTTGAACTACTTGTATCTTGCTAAATTTTTAACATTTTTGGGTGTTCTTGGACTTTTTAGAAATCTCAGGATGTCCTCTAAACATCCCTTTTGGTTTCATCTTCATTGAAGTTTCCATGCTCATGAATATTTCTTTGCAAAAAAATGACTTTTTGTTGGCTTTTTAAAAGGACCTGTAATATTTTGATCTATAACTTCCAAATGAAGCATTTCCAGCCCAAGCTTGTGAGACATGAAGTTTTAGAAAATTGAATTCCCTTTAAAATGAGCTTTGATGGAAAAATTTCTGATAAAGTATGTGAAAGTTATGCCTGGTCAAAGTTTTGTTGATTTTTGTCTGAAAAATCCTAATTTAGAAACTTTGACTTTTGATCAAATCTTGATTTTTCTTGATGAATCTTGGTCAACCCTTGATCAAATGATGAATAATACTTCAAAATATTGATGTTGATAAAAAATTATGAAGTTTGACTATATGTTGACCACAGTTGATTTTTAACCATCTGAGCAATTAGATGAGCAATTTTGACTTGTAAGGCTTGAAACTTGACATGATGATCCCTTGAGATATATGGTGAGGTATGACGACCACTTAGAGCACTGGAAATCCATCTTGACTTGAGATATGCAAAATCCAAGTTTGGATTAATTGCTTCAAAAAGGGTTTGTCTGATCAACCCTTGTGAAATCCTTGAGATTGTCTTGAGAAGTAGGAGGGCAAATTTTGGGGTATAACACTCTGCGTTGGTCATTTCGAGCTAGAGATAGTCGTTATGAGTGGTGCGGTTAACTTTTATATTGTTGAGGTATGCCAGACATGGATATCGAGGTGATGCGATCGAATTCTCAGTTTGGGTTAAAAATAGCTTAGGTTGTGAGAGGTATGTGATGACACAGAGGAGTATCATAGGTTGAGTATGACATGGACGGTAGATTAAATTTTGTGACGGGTAGTATGCATTCGTTCCGGGCAAGCTGACTATCCTTTATACTTTTTATTCATTTACTTTTTGTCTTTTCTATACAATCCATTTAATCCCAAACTCATTAACGATAGAATTGTCGAACGACGAATCAATAACCAATCTATGTGGACACGATACAACCTAACTGGTATATATCACCCGGTAAAAATAATACTAACTCTTTGCTTGCCTGCTATAACCGCATCGCAACAAAATGTTGTTGTTGCTGGGGATTGGTTTTATTATTTTTGTATTGCGATAATTCCGTTGTTTTTGAGTTTTGTAATTAATGTATATGTTGTATAGATTTTGTATATGAACTTGTATATTGTTACTTGTACATGTTGTGTTTATTTTCCTTACTTGTACATTTGTTTGTTTTTCCTAGTTTTCACGTACTGTTATGAATTGTCTCGTCATCGTAATGTTTGTTGTGTTAAAGTTAGGACACTTTCTTTAGATTTGCGCGGTGTGTAAATATCATGGCATGACGAGGGGAGGTTACTAGCTCGCACAATAAAGGCGTCAAACTTACGACGTAAAACAATCATGTTTTTGTTTTTTTTGTTTTGTTTATGTGTGTGGTGGTTTATGTTTTAACAAGTTGAAATAGGACTTGCTCTTAATTTCAAATATTCACTTTTCAACTTGTTAATTCATTGTCACAAAGTTTTCGTATTGTTATTGTTATTTGTATTCATTTTGTTTTGTAAAATTGTTTTTCTGCAAGCTTGTTGTGTTTAGCTTGAGGAGTTTTGTTCCTTGTAAATATTGTAAAAAAAAATTCCTAATTCTTTTGTTGTTGTTTGGACTCAAATTTTGGTCTGGTTGCTTGAGGTTACATTTGGTGATTTTCCGAGTTTGATCGTTTCAACTCGCGGATATATGGGAATGATATTTTTCAAAGTTGGTACACGTCAGGTACTCGTTTATCGTTTTCTATAAGCATACATGTTTAGGAAATTTATCATTTATATAATTACCATGCGATTCATTCTTTTTTCATTACTTGCTCATGAATTGAATCACTTTAGTTCCCTTTTTACCCATAAATGTGAGGAAGTTTTCCATTGTTCACATATGCTTGAGGCCACAATTCTTGTTTTAACTAGATTTTATTATGCTTAATCTTTTGTTTTGTGTTGATTGTATGAATGCATGAAAATGATCAAGGAATTTTTGTTTGATTTTGAGCATAACTACCTTGACCAAATATTCAATTCACCTTGTGAGTGTGTGATCATTTGTTAACCCCTTTGAGCTTTTATCAATATCCATGTTTATTTGAACTTGATGCTTGTCTATCAGTGTTGAATTCACTTTTTTATGGATGTTGATTTCTTTGTTTCTTGAACCCTTAACTATATGTCATTGTATGAATTTTTACCTTGCCTTAGAAAGTATGGAGTATTCACATAATGATGTTGGTTGAATTCAAGTTGGGGAGAGAAATGTTTATGTACTTATATTGTGGTTGGTATGAGGTTAAGAGAAAAGCAAAAGAAAGAAAGAAAAAAAAGAGAGAAAAAAAAATTTTTGAAGAAAAAAGAGAAAAGAAAAGAAAAAGTATGAATAATGTTGTATTAATAAGTGAGGTGTTTTGGTTTTACAATTTGTGATGAAGAATAGTTTTGATTGAGATTTTATGCTTGAGTCTTTTCGAGTTGATCACTCCCTTAGGTTTCGGCAAGTTTTTGTCTCGATTAGCTTTAGAACTTATCACTTGTTTGTTAACCAAGCCACATTACAACCTTGAAAAGCCCTTGTGATTCTTGCATATGTATTTTCAATACGTTTTTGGATGAATGCATAATTTAGTCTTTTGTTTACAAGATTGTGGATGAGTGTTTTTTATCCCACACCTTTGTGTGTTCTTCATCTACCGATGAATTTTTGCTAGGTGTGATTCATGATTGAGTTTTTTTTTGTTTTAGAATGTTTTGCATGATTTTTGTACTTAGGATTTGTTTCGTTTATATGTTATTGTTGTAGTATTGTGGTAAGTATGTGTTTTGTTGTTTACGTTTTTGTTTGAACCATACATTTGTTTTCCGTCTTAAAACTTGTTGATGTGTGATTCTTTGATTATCATTCTTTGTTTCTTTGAGTTATTTGACTTTGTTTGAGGATAAACAACGTGTCAAGTTGGGGAGAGTTCATCCATGGTAATCGTTATCTCACCAAATAGAAGATGAAATGATGATTTCTCCTATGGTCATCGCTAAGAAAACAGTGATAACACTAGAGCGTCGAGTATGGTCAACCAACAAACAAAAGTAGATCGACATCAACAAAAATCTCTCTAACCTCATCAATCATCTAGAAATCATAGAATTTCTCCAATTTCCACCATGGGTGAGGACACCTTTAACAATAGACGATCCTGTAACAACTAAAGCATAAAGCATCGCTTATTTTCAATTAAACAATAATGAGTAAAAAGCTTGAAATGAAATATTTATACCTCTCCATATCATAGTATAAATTCCACTTGATCAGTATACGTGGTTAGTAGGATACCGACCACTAAGACCTATATGGAAGTCCCCATCCGTGTATACAGATGACTCAGTGTCATCCTAAGTCATCATTTTCGTCTAATTTAGAGCCTCCACTTTCTCGTCAGTCTAAGCTATCACCTTAGTGTCAACCCGAGTCTCCACCTAAATGTTAGCCCCCTCCATCTCTCAGTCCGAGCCTCCACCTTAGTGTCATCCTAAGCCTTAGTTTGAGTCTCGATATCCTTCTAAGGATTAGGCTCTACATTGAGATCTCTACCCCGTCCGAATATACCTCATATACGCTAGAGAGTACAGGGTGCGCGAGACTGCTCAACAATCCCTTTATAGTGAAAATTAGTGGGACTTCTCTACCCGCCCAAATATGTGAATCCTCTCAATCATCTGCGTCCCTTGTACGAGAGCTCTATGCAGTTGCTCTCTCAATTTTTTTCTTTTTTTCTAGAAGCAATAATGTCATCTCGTCCTATGGTCCTCACTAAATAAAAAAAATGAACTACTAAATTTTAAAAAAAATCCATAATATAAACAGGACTTTATTGAAGTTTTTGAAAATCTGTTACCAACAATCTCTTTACAAGAATTTTTGAAAAATGGTACTCATGTAAGCATTTTTACCAGACTTTCAAAAATGTCGGTAAAAATGTATGGTGGTTTATATTTTTTTCATAAAATTATAATTTCATCTAATTTATAGAAATTTACCAGACATTTCAAAAATGTCGATAAAAAATCATTGTTTTCCTAAAAATGCAGTACAAACATGAAAATTCTTGTAAAATTGCAATGTTTTAATGAAGAAATTTGACTTGTAAAAATCTGCTTTTGTGAAAACTATGAAAAATGATCAATTTTATTGGATTTTTCAGTTTTTTAGGACCAAAGGTACTATTGTAAAAAAAAAATTGTATAGAGGGGGTGCCAGATTTAAATGAAAGGGTTCGAAGATAAAATCTCAACATTCAATCTTAAATATAAGTCCAAACTATAAGAAAATCCACAAGTCAAGGTCCACTATAGAGGGGGTGCCAAATTTAAATGAAAGGGTTTGAAGATAAAATCTCAACATTCAATCTTAAATATAAGTCCAAAATAAGAAAATCCACAAGTCAAGGTCCACTAGATTGTGTGGAGAAGAAAGAGAATTTTACGTAACACCCATTTACTTTGTACATGACACTCCCTAATAGTAGCGATTTTAGGATAACTAGTGGGATAGCCGTGCGTTCGTACGGGTACCGGTATCGTACACGCATTTATTCCTAAAATATAATAAAATGAAAAAGATATTTTTAAAAAAATTGTAAGTCGGTGCATAAAATTCTTCCGGTATATAAAACTATTTGAATGAATAATTGATTTTTTTATATAAAGATTATAAGTCGGTGCATTTAATCTCTATGTTTAAAAAACATATTTGTCATTCTCAAAATAACTTGTTGACAACCGATAATCGATAGTATTAATATAATTAAACAATCATAAATTTTAGAAAAGATATAGTAATTGTTTAGTTGAACAAATGTTATTGATGTAATACCGAAATAATGTGATTGATTTAGTAAAAAAAATTAATTGATAGAATAAACCGTGCGTTGATATGGTACAAGTGTGTTACTCGTGCGTTCACATGAGTATTAGTAAGGTACGCACATTTGTTTCCAAAATATAATAAAATAAAATGAATTTTTTAAAACAGATAATAAATCGGTGCCTATTGAATCAGTAATATATATTTTTTATATATAAATATTATGTTATTTTTGAAATTATTGTCCAAAATATTTAAACCAATAGTAAAGTTGTTCTTTTATTATTCAATATTTTGATCATAAATTTTATGTTTCCGCTAATATTCAATAGTTTGATTAATAACTTCATGTTCCCGTTAGTATTCAATATTTTAATCAGTAATTTCATATTTCCGTTAATATTGAATAGTTTGATCAATAACTCCATGTTCTCGATAATATAGCATGAGTTGAAGAGGTTACTCTTCTTATTTAGATTGGATGTCAATGCTCTGATATGTAACACTCTGGGGGGTTGAACACTCATTTTTCTCTATTGGTTGTTTTGTTTTTGAGAATTTTGTTGGAGCAATTTGAACTCTTATTCTTTGATTTCTCGTTGTTCCATGTTTTGAATTAAGATCTTGGAAGATGATTATTAACTCTTTTCCGCCGTGATATTAAAGTTGAATTTTGAGACCATTTGAAAGGTTGTTGTTGGTTTAACCAAAGTTGTTGTGTTATGTATCTGGTTATTATACTTGAGCAAATTTTTAAAGATGTCGAAAGATGTGACATCCTATTTTGAAAATTTTATTTCACTCTGATTTTTATTAATTTATTCGTTGGGGAAATAGGGTGTTACAGTCGAGGTGGGTACGGGTCTGAGTATCTTCCCGTCCCTGAAGCCGTAGTTACAAACCGGGTTTTCCCCGCACTCGCACCCAGTTAAACCGGGTTTTCCCGCTATTTTTGGGTTGGGTCCAGGCAGATCTGGTTTTTTTTTCCATCCCTACCCCAAACACCAAGTGGCATGGAGGATTCTTTCATTTTTTCATATGTGGCTTTTTTGTTTATTTATTTTTGAGTTTTCTTCCACATGTGTAGTACAACATGGTATAATCACTTACATGTGTTCATTTCTCTCTTCACAGACGATTTGTTCATCTTTTGGGCAACTTTCTTATTCTCACTTCATCCGCGTCGACCATCGTCCTTCTCTAAGATTCATCTATGTTCTAGTATCTTTGTCGGGCATCGTCTGTCTTCAAGCATGGGTGGTAGCAAGTTGTCATCATCGGTTGGTAATTTTGGTTGGGGATTGCCAACATATGGGTTCAACGAAACAATGAAGATGTGGGTAACAAAAACAATTGATAACCCAAATCGGAAATCATGGGATTGTAGAAATTCAATGGTAAGTGTTTGTTGAAGATTATAATTGTACAATTTTCCAGAATTTGTTAAACATGTTAATCTTAATTGTATTTATAGAATGATTGTGGACTGTTTATGTGAGACGATTTGACTAATAAGCTCTAAATAAGGAACAACGTGAATCCTTCAAGATTTTGTCAATGTGAAATCACCAAAGTTTATTTGTGTGAATTTGCAAAGGAAATTGTCAAGCAGATTGATTGTGCAGTTGGGAAGAAATAGAGAGTAAAGGGAAGCTCAAAGAAGTCAAAAAAACTGAAGAAGAGAAAAAAAACCTTAGTCTCATTGTTGCACTTCTTTGTTGTTCTTTAACCAATTGTAATGCTCTATTGTTCTTCAACTACACTAAAACTTAATCTTTTGTATATTTTTGCTGTTTAGGCCAAAAGGACTCTAAAACACTTAAGGATCAAAACAACCCTTCAAATCAGGAGTACAAGATTATCGGGTTGAGTGACTTGCCGTGCAAGGAACAATTGTAAATTTTCTATCTTACTATATATTGATTCGTTTTGATGCGATGTTATTCATTTATTAACTTTCTTAATGTTTGGGTATTGTTGCACCCCAAATTTTACCCTGCTATTTTTTTACTTGCATTGTATTTATATTTTAAAAAAAGTCATTCACTCATTGCATATGCATCACTTTGTCGTATTTAAACTGATCAAAAGTCAGTCTAAATCGATATTCGCATCTTTTTTTTAGTTATAAAATACCCGTTATTCCACTTCATTCATTTTAATCTTTCTGCCTGTTTATTGCATCGTTTTAAATTATTTATATGTCGATGATATCGATAATCGATTTTATAAACAAATTGTTAAAAGAGATTCGACACTATGCGAAAATTAGCTGAGAAAATATTTCAAGTTTTCATCTTCTACTCCTTTGTTTATAAATCATAAAAATGTATAAGTGCGTTTGAGTCTCTTTTAACTTTAAAGTCGGATATTCTTTATTATTATTTTATTTTGATTTTAACCATTTAGATGATTTTTCTTTAATCTATGAGACCTGTAGTTTATTTTAATGTGTTCATTTTTATTTTTTCGGATAATTTATTGTCCCAAATTTTATCATTTTTGATAATTTTAGGTGTCCATTTTTTAGCTCTAAAAATAAATAAAAAATGTTTTTGGATAGACTATTTTTTATACTTTTGGGCCTTATAGTCCATTTTGTTAAAAAGGTATTTTATTATTATTATATATATATATATATATATATATATATATATATATATATATATATATATATATATATATATATATATATATATATATATATATATATATATATATATATATATATATATATATAAGGAGGAGAAAACGGAGACACATTCAGAGGCTACATAAAAAACTTACAAAAATTATAAACAGAAAAAAATCGGATTTCTTCTTCTTCATCGTGAACCCGCCGCATCCTTGTAATCTTCACTCTCTGTCGTCCACCACTTTAACCCCACTGTGTCAAACACCCTCATCTCTCTCACTCACCATCTTCATCAAACCAACAACCACATCCTCCGCCCTTCATCTCGCCGGAATCACACCGCGCCTCTATTTCTGGTCCTTCATCCTCACAGCCATCGTTACCACCACCATATCACCTTCAACACCACACCTCCATCCGCATCGCAGCTCCGACCTTCAAACTCTGTTCACACCATCATCAATCGTAACCTCACTGTTTCCATCTCTTCTTCAACCTTGCCATTCCTCTTGCCGTGAAATACCACAACCACCGTAAACCCTCTCAAACCGGCTTACTCCGTTCCAGCAAACCACCGCTACCATCCATTCTCAATCGCCATCGGCCTCCATTTTCCGCCTTCCATCGTCGTTCCACTCGTTACAGCATCCAACTCCCTCTGTTCAAGAACCCTCCAACACTCCGTCTCTCCTTCGTCCGTTAACCCCTTGTCTCTCACTTTCCTTCCTCCTTCCGCCGGCCAAACCTTCACTGCCAAACAACAACCTCCGCCGCTGCTTCGTCAACCTCAGCTCACTGTACCACCACTGCCATCGCCTCATCGGCAACAGCAACTAGCTCTCTGTCCGTTTTCTGCAAGCTTCCGCGACAACAATCGTGACGCAAATCTCTCCTCCTCTCCAATCTGCTTATTTCGTCTTGCTCGTTAACGAACACCAGCTTAGATTCGTTCGTTCGATAAGGTTTATATCACTATCTGTTGTTGTGATAGTTCGTTCGATATGTTGTGAAACCGTTTTTGACCTGCTTATTCTGTTGTTGTGACAGTTCGATCGATAATGGATTTTTGATTGTGTTGTTGATTCCCTGTATTCAGTAATATGCTGGAAATACTTATTCTGCTGATTTCAATATCCGTTTTGAGTTATGAACCTGCTTATTCTGCTAATTCCAATCTTTGTTTTGAGTCGGATCTATAATTATTCTCAACTGTGTAAGGTGAAATTCATATCAATACTATACTATTCGATTTAATCTGAATGTCAGTCTCAATATCGATACCGTGTTTAATTGTTTAGAATTTAAGTGAATCTTTTTAAATCTAGTTTGTTTTTCTGACCAATTTCAATCGCTTGAATATTGATGGAACCACTCTTGTTGATAATAATATGGATTGATTTTATTGCGAGTCTTGTTATGCTAATTGGAACAAGATTTGGATGATTTTCATTGAACAACCTGCTTTGATTTTTGAGGTTTTATTTAGTTTTGGCTTTGTTTTGATTGTCCCAAGATTAAGATGAGTTTTGAAAGCTTATTTGTTCTGGTTCTAGTGGTTGTCCGATTCTTATTTAATCGATTGAATCTTTTGAAACATTATTAACTTTACATAATGGCTACCCGTTCTTGGTTCATTTTGTTACAACTTGTGTTGGAATCGTTTCTTCCATGTTTCGAATATTTGATTAAACTATAGCATGAGTCCTTGTGGTTTTAATTTCTTTTGTTGAATAAATCGATGGCTTAGTTTCATTTATCCAGTGCATTCATTTAATTTTATTTCGACTTTTATACCTTGCCTACTAATCATGTTAATTTATTTGCAACTCTATTTCTTTATTTTTATTCCACACTATGTTACTAACGAATTTATTATTTGTGTAGACGTCTGAGGATTGATCGGAACATTCAATTTCTTGTAGCACATCTACACTTTTATCATTAGCATTTTAATATTCATATTATTATTGTTTATTTAATATTTAACAATGTACATACAATATATTTAGTATTTTTAATTTTTATATTTAATACTGTAAATATGATTATACATAGTATTTTTATTATTATACTTAGTATTGTAAATATAATCATACATATTATTTTTATTCTTATGTTAAGTATTGTAAATATCATATACATACTACTTTTATTATTATACTTTATTTATTCATTCGTAAATAAGTTTGAATTATATTATACTAATCTTCTTCGTATATCAATTTCTTAGAATTAATTTCTATAATCTATTCCAATTAATAAAATAAAGTACAATAATCGATATTTAAGTTTCACCGTATTTAATTTCTGTTTATATGCTTCTAATATAATCAATTTACTGTTTTTTCTCTTTAATTCAATTTATCCCCATTCGAAAAATTGTATCTCAATCCCCTTATTGCGTTGTAAATAATTTACCGCTTTCTATTTTATTTTACCGTTTAATCCCCATTTATAATTGATGTATCCCTCTCCCCAAAACAATTCTTGTAATAATCTAGTTCGCATTTACTTTATTTTAATTTAATTGTCACTTACACAAAACCAAAAAAATATCATTTTAAACTAATAATTGTAAATCATTTTAAACCCGTAAGTTGACAAAGCTTAGAAGCGTCGCGATGACCACACATGCACACATGTACGCTTGATCCTAGGCCTTTTTACAGTGAGCCTATTTCGATCAATTGTCCCAATTGGTCGTCTTAGTAGACTAGCCCACTTTGCTAGTACACATGTAATTTAATTGTTTTATACTTAGGTTGGCCACCTTGTATGGGCTTTGTCGATTTTATTTGTTATTTACAATTATTTCGATCCTCTTCCATCTCTCGCGCCTTGGTCCACATACCAAGTCTTCTCATTTTCATAAGGGTTCCATAGTAGGAAATAGGCTTGGCTATTCTCTCGAGATTGATCAAGTCTTTTGACTTGATTGATCATAACCTGATTCTTTCTCCATTCACCAAGCATTTAGAACACTTTCAATAAAACTCGATCCAACGTCGAGTCTTCTTCTCAAACCTCGATCCAACGTCGAGTTATTTTCAAAATGTTTTTCATAATAAACTTGGATGAAATTTGTTTAAATCGTTAGATGGTAGCCTAATGGTTTAAACAATTTTGAAGTCTTTAGATTGTTGGATGATAGCCCAATAAGATAAAACTTCTATCCATGTCAAAAAATCTTGTGCGGTATTCAATTAAATTGTTGGATGATAGCCCAACGGTTTAATTGAATTGGAAGTCTTTAGGTTGTTGGATTATAGCCCAATAGACTAAATACTTCTATCCGCATTAAAATAATGGAGTAACATTCGTTCAAATTGTTGGATGATAGCCCGATGATTTAATCGAATTTAAAGTCTTTAGATTGTTGGATGATAACCCAATAAGATAAAACTTCTATCCATGTCAAAAAAGCTTGAGCGGTATTCAATTAAATTGTTGGATGATAGCCCGACGGTTTAATTGAATTGGAAGTCTTTAGGTTGTTGGATGATAGCCCAATAGACTAAATACTTCTATCCGCACTAAAATAATGGAGTGACATTCGTTCAAATTGTTGGATGATAGCCCGACGATTTAATCGAATTTAAAGTCTTTAGATTGTTGGATGATAGCCCAATAATTTAAATATTTTATCTCACTCAAAACACTTATTTCATAATAAATTTTTGGGATGAGAGATGATTGGTTGAGCTCACTCGCCAATTTCTAGTATTTGAATCATTAGATGATAGTCTAATGTTTCAATACTTGTCATCCACTACTTAAAATCAATTTCAATTCACTCAAATTTTTATTGTGCGTCCAAGCACCTTTTACATTTAAACCCTTTTCAAGATTAGACATGATTCATTTATAATTGAGATGCTTCTTCCTCTATTCCCAAGGTTTTCGACTTCTCCATTTGAGTACTAGAGGTGTTCTCAAACCCTCCTTCATGTTGGTGCGTAGTCCTTTATTCTTTATCACACCTTGTGGACGTTAGACGAGTCTTCTCCTTTAAAAAATGACGACTTGTCTTTTCATTTAAAGTCAATCAACAAACAATTATTTTCTAGTCGAACTACGGCACTCTGACTTTCCCATTGCACGAGGGAGTACGTAGGCACTAAGTCTTACGACCAAAGGCGAGCAAAAATAATAAAAACATTTCTTCTCCCTTTCTTTCTCCTTTCAAAACTTAGAAGATTGTAAATTTTTCACACTAACACACGACCACACTTTGAACTAAATGGGTACCATCGAGTACGATGGATGTGAGAGGTGCTAATACCTTCCCCTTGCATAACCGACTCCCGGACCTGCATCTCTTAATCTCATAGACCGTCTTTTTTTTTCTCGTGGGTTTTATTCGATATTTCCCCTTTCCTTATTGGAATAAATAAATCTCAGTGACGACTTTATTTTCATTCATTTTTTGTGTCGATACATTATTGGATTTTTTTCGATAGTCCCGGTGTTCGACAGGTATACTTGAATTTTTTGGGTACATGCTTGCTATTTTGTTAATAATGGAGTTGTGTTTTGTAGGTTCACTCTGAAGAAGAGAGAGGGTGGAGAAGATGAGTTAGAGGAGATCACTGTTTATGATTATTTTGTAAACAGACGTAATATTACTCTGCAGTACTCTGCTGGCCTTCCGTGTATCAATGTTGGGAAGCCCAAACGACCTACCTATGTCCCAATTGAGGTAGATTTGGTGCTTTATAATTTTTTTTGGACTAAGCCTATTAGTTGAATTACTTGGCTCTGCTAATTCCCATGTAGCTAACAAAGAAACCATGAGATAATTATTACTGAACATATTCTCATCAGTCATTTCATAGATCTTTAAATTACAGTATTAAAGCTCATTCATAGATCATTCATTTTTCTAAATAATCATGCATTGATTTCACAAACATGTTTCATTAAATTTAAAACTCTTGTTTTACTCCCGACCCCTGAAATTAAATTGATTTAAGATTTTTCCTCACTATTTATTAACTCTACTGTATGTCTTTTACATAGCTTTGGTAATTGGTTTCTCTTCAACGGTCATCTCTTGGCGAGAAGTCAAGGCAGAAGCCTCAAGAACGGATGAAGGTTTTGTCTGATGTAAGTCTCATACTATATATTGGACAAATGATTGTCATGTAAATGTCATTTAACTGTGTTATTTGCTGATTTACAGGCTCTGAGAACCAGTAACTACGGTTCTGAACCCATGCTTAGAAATTGTGGCATTTCTATAACTTCTGGTTTCACACAAGTGGATGGCAGAGTTTTGCAGGCCCCAAGGGTATGTATCTTTTATCTTTGTTATCTCGAAAATGAGTATTTGTATGTTTTCCTTGCTGTATTTGTATGTTTAGTAGTAGTTTTGGTCTCCAACATTGCAACCCTTGAATTAAGGTTTCATATTATTATAAGAAATGGTTAAAAAATAATTGGTACTTTTAAATTGTTAGTGTTTGTCTTGAAGATTTTTTGTTTGGATTCACACGAAAATCAGCATTATTAGTGTGTTGAGTAAGTGTTGCTTGTATTGTTTTAATGTTGTTGGGATTAGTCTCTATAGCAATGAACATCCACTGGCTAAATGCATCTTTTATTTTAGATATTTTGTTTTGCTTGTTTTTGGAGTAAACCATTGTTTTGCTTTTTGAATAATGGAAATCCATTTCATTGAGAGATGACTTTCTATTACTGATGGACACTTGGCTTCTTATCATCTTTTTATCTATACCGGTTGTATAAAATTTGTTCTATATTTGTTTTTCAGCTGAAGTTTGGAAATGGTGAAGATTTCAATCCTAGAAACGGGAGATGGAATTTCAATAATAAGGGTATTCTAGTAAAATCTCAGTGTTATTATTTATATTATGCATGAGTTTTTTGAAAATATCCATCACTAGAGTTAATTGAAAAATATGCATGAGTTTTTTGAAAAATTATTATTCTAGTGTAGATAAAATTTAGACTTGACAATTAATATAAATTAATATAAATATCCTAATTTCTATAAACTCTTTTAAATGTTGATTTAAATCAATTAAAACTTTCCTATTTTATATAAAACAATTTTTTCTATTAAATTTATGATTCTATTTTGGTATTCATGTAATTAGAAAGATTTTATATGTGATTAACTTATTAGACCAATTGCAATGGGGTGTTGAATAAATTATTCAACTATTGAATGCTTGCGATGGTGGGTTGAATACATTGTTTAATATGATGTGGATTAATTGGTGTTGAATTTATTCAACATGTTGAATAAAAAGTGAATGGGGATCACATCATACACTTTACAAAATCTCATTGGTTGTTTAAATTATTTAGATTTTTATTTCATCATAATTATTTTGAACAATTATTTTATAATAAATTAATTTTTTATTTATATTTATTTTCACTAAAATTCATCATTTTTTTTGTCTATAAATAGAGTCTTGGTTCATTTGATTTGGACAAAGGAAAAAAATTCATTTTTTCTCTCTAATTTTTCTATTTAGCCTTCATAAATTCTTGTATATAGCTCTAAACAACTTTTTGGTGAAATGGTTCCCAACAATAACCCTTTTAACACCCAAAGTTCTACTAATTATCCTTTCAACTACCCAAATCCCAACTATATATTTCAAAATCAATCTTCCAACCAACAAGGTCCCCAAAATATGCCAAATTTCATAATGTCGTCATCTAATCCAAATTATCGTCTATATTATGGATCTATGATGGCATATTCATCTCAAGCACCGCCTAATTATTCTTCTACTCCAATGGGAAATGAAAATGTTCCTAATGTTGGACTTGATGAATTTCCTAATTTTTCTACACAAACGGCTCTTGGTGGCATGAACGGTGATCATGGAGCCACTCCAAATACAGAGGATTCAACTCATGTTCGTCGAAAAAGCCCCAAATGGACCACTGAACAAAATTTGGTTCTAATTAGTGGGTGGATTAAATATGGAACAGACAGTGTTGTTGGGAGAAACCAAAAAAGTGATTCATATTGGGGTAAAATTGCTGATTACTGTAATGAGCATTGCTCATTTGATCCTCCCCGTGATGGAGCTGGGTGTAGAAATAATTACAACTACATGAACAAAATACTTAATAAGTGGACGGGCGCTTATGATAACGCTAAGCGTATGCAAAAAAGAGGGTGGTCAGAGAATGATGTAATGGAAAAAGCGCATGAATTATATTCAAGTGGTAAGAGTGGACATTTCATTTTAATGTCAGAATGGCTCGCTCTCCGTGATCAACCACGTTATGGTAGTCAGGTAGGAGGAAATATTGGATCTGGAAGTAGTGGATCTAAGAGAGCCCACGAGAGTGATGCAAGTGATAGCAACTCAGTTGGATCTAGTGCTCGCCCAATGGGGAGGGATGCAGCAAAAAAAAAGGTAAGAAAAAAAGCAATGGCGCAACCTTGGAATCGGTCAATGAAGAGTGGAATGAATTCAAACAATTTAAGGATAACGAGTTGGAACGATTGGACAAAATAGCCATGAGGCAACAAGAGGCTAACCAATTGTTGAAACAAATTACTGAGGCTAAGAAGACGAAAATGTTTATGAAGCTAAGTTCAAAGGAGCATCTTGATGACCGAAGCAAAGAGCTGCTGGAAAAGTTGGGCCACGATCTATTTGAAAATTAAATGTTGTCAAGTCATTGTTTGTATTTTGTTTTTTATCCACATTATCAAGTCATTGTCAAGTCCTTATTTGTCATTTTGTTTGTCATTTTGATTCTTGTCTACTATTATCTACATTATCAAGTCATTGTCAAGTCCTTGTTTGTCATTTTGATTCTTATCTACTATTATCTACATTATCAAGAAATTGATTTCTGTTTTGTCACTTTGTCTCTTGTCTACTATTATCTACATTATCAAGACATGATTTCAATTTTGTCACTTTCTTTCTTGTCTATTATTATCTACATTATCGAGACATTGATTTCTATCATCAAGACATTGATTTCTATTATCAAGACATTATCAAGTCATTGTCAAGTCATTGATTTCTACATTATCAAGACATTATCAAGTCATTTTCAAGTCATTGTTTGTCATTTTGTTTGTCACTTTCTTTCTTGTCTACTGTTATCTACATTATCAAGACATTATCAAGTCATTGTCAAGTCATTGATGTCTATTATAATATTGATGTACCAATACCAAATAATATGATATTACTATCTTATAAATGGGGGCTCATTCTTCCATTGATGTGCCAATACCAAAAATCTCATATTACTAAAAAAACATCAATGGATCCTTCAGAATTTCCTTTTGGCATCGAAGCTTACAAAAGGAAGTCTGAAATCGAAGAGAGGTATATCGTTAATCGGTTCAGGGAGCAACGAAACCAAATAGATGAAGGATATACACGTAATGTTAAGAGAAAATATCTCAATAGAGATCATGCAGCGGCAAACCAAAGACTAGTAGACGACTACTTTGCAGACCAACCTACATATGACGATGCGATGTTTCGTCGGCGATTTCGAATGCGAAAACATGTGTTCCTTAGGATTGTTGGAGAACTATTTATCAGTGACAACTACTTCACCCCAAGAGTTGATACAACTAAAAAAGAAGGTATATCTCCATTAGCAAAATGTACCACGGCCATGCGAATGTTAGCATATGGTGTGGCAGCCGATGCGGTCGATGAATACATTAAAATAGGAGGTACTACAGCATTAGAGTGCTTGCGTAGATTCTGTAAAGGAATCATCAAATTGTATGAGCCAGTGTATCTCAGAGCACCAAATCAAGATGACCTACAAAGAATATTGCATGTTAATGAAATGCGGGGGTTCCCAGGGATGATTGGGAGTATTGATTGCATGCACTGGGAATGGAAAAATTGTCCTACAGCATGGGAAGGTCAATTTACTCGGGGAGAAAAGGGAACCACCACTGTTATTCTTGAAGCAGTTGCAACTTATGATCTTTGGATTTGGCATGCCTTTTTTGGATGTCTGGGCACATTGAATGATATCAATGTTCTAGACCGTTCACCCGTGTTCGATGATGTTGAACAGGGAAATACTCCAAGAGTGATCTTCTTTGTGAATCAGCGTCCATATAATATGGCATATTATCTTGCTGACGGTATCTACCCTTCTTATCCGACTTTCGTGAAATCAATTAGACTTCCTCAAAGTGAACCAGATAAGTTATTTTCAAAATATCAAGAGGGATGTCAGAAAGACATCGAACGTGCATTTGGGGTGTTACAGGCTCGATTTAAGATCATTCGCGAACCAACCCATTTGTGGGACATAGTCGATTTAGCTCTCATCATGAGGTCATGTATCATATTGCATAATATGATTGTTGAGGATGAACGAGATACATATGCTCAACATTGGACAGATTATGATCAATGTGAGGCAAGCGAGTCTAGTACATCGGAGCCATTCTCGACCGAGGTGCTACCTACATTTGCGAATCATGTGCGTACTAGATCTGTGATGCGTGACTCAAATGTACATCACGAATTGCAAGCAGATCTAGTCAAACACATATGGACAAAATTCGGAATGTTTCATGATTAAATAGATTATTTGTGAGTTGAGTCTATTGTACTAATTAAGTTATGTGTTTCATTTTAGGTGCGTTGTGTGTTTAGTGTATTGTATTTTAAGTTTTTTGTGTTGTGTTGTGTGTTGACTGCATTGTATTTTAAGTGTTCTATGTTGTGTAATTTTATTTGTTTTAATAATGACTATTATTATATCTCGTCTTTACTATTTGCAAATAAAAAAATTAATTAAAAAAATATAAAATTAAAATAAATTATTAAATTAGAAAAAAAATTAAAATATAGTATTTAAGTCTTAATTATTTTTATTTAATTTTAATCAATAATTATTATTAATATATAATCACAAAAACATAAAAGAAAATAAAAATATGAAATAAAAGTGGTGGAGTAGGGTGTTGAATAACAAAAACCATTGTAGTGGTTAAAAGTTGAATGGGTGTTGAATTATTAGGTGGAAGAAAGAGAATATGAGGTGGAATGCAAAAAGTGAAAAAGGAGAGTGTTGAATAATACAACCATTGTAGATAATCTTAGTAATTAGTGATATTTTTGAATATTATTTTGATTTTAAATTGATTTGTCATGGATGGGTTTTGCAATAGTGTTTAATATAATGTAATTGTTTGTCATGGATGGTTTTTGTAATTGTCATGTAATAATGTAATGAGATTGTTAATATAAGGTGTATTGTATTGTAATTGAATTGGTTTATCAATGAAAGCAATGTTATGTTTTACATTTTAATTAATTTGTTGGATAAATTGTGTATAATATATGATAACTTGGTGCATATTAGATTAACAAAATATAACAAATGTAGTATAATATATCATAATTTGGTGCATATTAGATTAACAACACTTGTTACAACACTATTCTAAAATGACACAAACACAAAATGACACAAACTTTAAATGACACAAAATCTTCATGTCTTATTACAACTTTAAATGGCACATGCTTTGCCTTCAACTTCTGTTATGGTAATTGGTTGTTCATTACTAGATCCTTGGCCTCTAATTAGTTTTTTTAAATCAAGTCAACTTAATCCTCTCACCCAGCCTTCTCTTTATTATTGGTTTGTTGACTTTCATTCTCTTGGATTTTAGCTGCCTTGAGTCTACAACACAAGATCCACTTTGACTCTAAACTGTTGGTAATTGGCTCTAGTCTGACTCTACAACAGGCATTGATTCTTCAACAGGGAGTGCAGCCTGAGTGTGCTCATCTGCAATCATTGATTCTTCATTAGGGACTGCAGTCTGAGTGTGCTCATCAGTCGTTATTGATTCTTCAGTAGGGATTGCAGTTTGAGTGTGCTCGCCAGCAAGCATACAAGAAGGACTTACAGAAAAACCATAACATAATGCAAATTTTTCTCTTGTATAACACTCATCAACAAAATCATCAGGGTTTTACTTTCTATAGCTCAAAACAGCTACATCACGCCTACAAGGAATTCCTACCCGTTCCCAAAAGTTACAGCAACAAGTTCTTTTTGCAATGTCAACAATAAACTCCCGTGTGTTGAAATTATGTGTAACTTGCAAATTTCTCATCCATGGACCAAGTTGGCAACCAATGCCCACTATTAAACACTTCATTATCTACCTCTTTCTAGGTATTGACATCACTCTATGTTGCCAGCTTTCAAGTTTGATTGCAGATGTAGCTAACATATTCATAAGATATTTTCTTATCCATTCACATATAGCCACTATAGATTTGTCCCTAGCAATTTGAATTGTAGCATTAAATGACTCAAATATTATTCACCAAAATATCGTATTTAGGGTAAAAATATTATTTTGGATCGCGTGCATTTAATATTTTAAAATTTTAAATATAATTTTATTATATTTAATTATATTTAATTTTTTCTATTATAATATCTTTAATATGTATTCAGGATCATGTTACCTAACATTATTTTTAAAATACGTTATCATCTAAGCGAGTTGTATCAATTCATGGTCCAAAAGAACCCCATAAGGCTATGTTTGGGGGGAAAAAATCAATAGTTGAATGTTTGCAATAGGGTGTTGAATAGGCCATTGAAAGTGAGGTGAATTAATTGGTGTTGAAAAATATTTTGTAAAATTTTATTGGTTGTTTCGAATATTTAAATTTTTAGTGTGTTGTGAATGGTGGTGGGATACGGATATTGAATTTTACTAAACAAAATCATTATAATGAGTAAAAGTTAAATGTGTATTAAATTATTAGGTGAAAGAAAGAGAAGATGATCCGAAATATAAAAAATAAAAAAGTATGGTGTTGAACAATAAAACTATTGAACATTGTCTAATAGTCCATGCTGATAAACCCAGATTTTCAAGTCAAATGGGGACATTGTAGACTAGAGTATAGTAATGTTCGTTCCCACACAACAACACAATTTGTCCGATAACATCATGCAAAAGAAAATTAAGCACCGCAACTTAAGGAGAGACTAAATAACAGTTAAAGAAATTATCTTAAAATTCTATCAAATATTTTCCTTTTTTAAAAAAATTACTAAAGAAAACTATAAGAAAAAAACTAACAAACTATAATTTCACATTAATTATTAATTCAAATAGTACGTCTTGTACTTCATGATAAAACATTGCAATCCCAGAAACAAGACAATATATATATAGAAATGCAACTAAAGTAAAAAAGTAAACAAAACTTTCATATATAATTAATTAACTTATAATAAATTCTTTAGTCACCTTTCTGTTTTTTTAATCCAAATTAGCACATTAAAATAAAACATAGAAAACACATACAACAAACAAACACTTCAAAAGTAAAATGAATTCTTCACTTTGCTAATGATCCGAAACCAAATTCTCATGGCTCAAACTCATTTTGTTCATCTTCAAACTGATTCACCGCTTGGTTCTTGTAACCATTGTAGCTTCCATGGTTATTCTGGTAGTACTCATTGTTGTAACCATTGGTGTTACCATTGTTGTTAGCATTGTTGTCAGTGTTATAGCTGTTACCATTGTTGTGGTACCAATTATTTGAGTTGACCCCTCTGGAATATGAATCACCATACATTGTTGGGTTGTATTTCTCACTGTTAATATCATGGAAATATTTTCCACCTTCCAAGAATCTTGTGTCACTCATCCCTTGTTTCTCAACATTGTAATAGTTATTGTTGTTGATGTTGTTGTGGAATGGTCTTTCGTTGTTGTTTTGTTTTTCCATCATGGAGTTGTAATTGTAACCTTCTCCATTGTACTTTGTGTCACTCAACTCATTTAGGCTATTTCCAAAAGGATCCTTGTTGTAGTACTTTGTTTTATAGGCATCATTGTTGTAGTACTTATTGTTGTTTTCGAACTCGGAGTTCGTTGCGGCGGTGGTTGGAAGGTGATCGGAGGAATCATGGCCATATAAGCCATAGCTGTTTTCAGTTTGAGGGATGAAAGATGGCTGTTGGTCTTCTGGTTTGTTTGTGACGGTTGTTGTTGATTCTTCTTTGTTGGGGATTTGTGTTTCTTTGTTGAAATGAGTGACTTTGCTGAAGAATTCGCTGTCTCTGGCTATGGTGTGTAGAGGTAGCAAGAGGGTTGTGAAGAGAATGAGAGAAATGTAGTTTGATGATGGAGACATAGTGGAAGAGAGAAGATGAGTTTGGTTTTTTAGGAGTAGGTTTAGTGATGCAAAAGTGTGAGTGGCTCAAGTGTCTTTTTATAGAGCATTTTCTTAAACATTCTCTCACTATCTTCAAATTTTCAACTCATTAGGTGTGAAATAGTGCAAATTAATGGAGTTACGTTGGGTGATTGTGGTCCCTTTACAAGAGTGATTTTGGCTTATTTAAATACATTTAGAATTAAAACTAAATATTTGAGTTCCACTAATAAATATGCAAAATATAATATTTAGATAATACTGAATTCAATTCTTGACGAAAACAATATTTAATCAATTCATACCTCGGTTCACGAGTTTTAAATTAATAGGACTAATTCTCTTATAAATCATAGTGCGAAAAATGACTCACAATTACTTACTCTTTACCTGCAATACTGTATACCTTATAATTATTATATTCATAGCTTTGTGTTAGCTCTATCAAAAATATAGCTAAACATTTAATTAGATAAGCTTTCTGTTAGCTCTATCAAAAATATAGCTAAACATTTAATTAAGGTATTTAATTTTTCCTTTGTTGCAAGCAAAGTCATATTATTGATTGGTAGTTGCATCATAGATTATGACAACCATTGCATTCATACTCCAATTTTACACTCCTATCCAACGGCCCATAATGTATCATACCAAAATATATTAATGGTGCTATCAAATGCCATAAAGGATTATAGGAGTACCAACTCTATCCATTTTTGTGTGTTTTAAATCATAGTAAATACGGAAAAATTAACAGTAAAATAATGAAAATTATTGGTTGAAATGTTTCATTATTCCAACTAAAAGTTGGAAAATTGCAAGAGTAGTGTAGAATGAAAAGGACAGGAAGATGGGGAAAAGTCTATAGCGAGTAGTTATGCGTGGATTGAGGAGTTGGTGGGACATGAAACATTTATGGGCACACAACATGTGTGCCTTGCATAATACGTTGAGTTGTGGTATTCAAATCACCCCTTTATCACATAATGTCCTTAATTAGGCTTTCATTTCTTAATACCATAGTTTCGGCCATTTAAACTTTTTGACTTTGGTACATCATACTTATTGCTCCTTAACCTCCAAATATTCAATTAAGTTGATAATTTAATTTATATAAATAGTTATGTTTTTGGGAAATCGCGTGGATTAGGGATTTGATCTCCAAAAAGTAATTGTTAATCAGAAGCAGCAGTTTTTTTACGAAGTGCAAATACTCATACATAACAAATGTTGTATTTTTTATGACAATAAATTTAGGTTTTATATAATTGAATTTGTTATCCAATAAAAAGGTAGTTGTGCAAATTATTGCTCCTTTGACAAAAAATTGTAAAAAAAAAATTTAAACACAATGTTCATTTTATATTTTTCAAAAAATTGTAAAAAATTTGTCCGATTATAAAATAGTTTTAAACAAAAATAACATAAACATGAAAAATTTCGCAAATATACTTGTAAATTACCTCTCAGTAGGTTTCATATGCACATGCGAAACAACCTCTAATCACTAGTGCACTTACAAAACCTATTATTACAAGTGCATTTACAAAACCTACTAAAAAGTGATTTTATAAATACACTTGTGAAATCTAGAGATAATTTGAAATTTTCATCGGAGACTTAGAGAAAATTCACTAAATGAAAGAAAAAAAATTCCCTCGAACATTATCCTAAACACATGGTAGTATAGTCGGTTGCAGATGAAGATAAAAAGACTTTGACAATAACTCTCGCTTTATCCATGAAAAAGAAACACAACACCATGCATTGAAACCTAGGTTGATGAATCTAGTAGTACTAAGCAAATAAACTTTTGATAAATCAAAAGAACATGATTCACTTTTACTATTAGGATTTTAATATTACTACAAGCCGTGACAAAGAAAAACGGGGTTCCTTTCCATAACATAATTAAGCATTTGGTGCAAATCCAAGATAACTTGAGTTAGCTTTAATCTAAAAAATCACTGTATACGATTAGGTTTATTGGGTTGCTAATTAAGTAACAGTACCAACCTGTTGTGGTACACATTTTTAGGGTGCATGGGCAGTTAAATTGTTTGTCACTTATGAAACCCACTCTTGAGCAGCCATGTGAGAGTAAATATAAGAAGTGGCCATGCTACTAAATTTTGTTGATGTAGGTAACTACTTGAAGGAGCAGGTAAGATAGCTGGGAATAAGCATCTAACCTAATTCATTGCAATAAATTAAAAGCTTTTTTAGGTTGCCCAATAGCAACAACAATTATGTGTAGTGTTCTCAAATTTTAAGAACATTTAAGAATGCTATTGGATATGTTACAATGTATTTGGTATCTAATGATAAATGAGTTTTCACTAAAAACTAATTATTTGAATGTTATCTGAATTTGATTTTTAGTGGACTAATAAAATTTAGTTTATGAATCATCCTTTTGAATTACGAAAATAAATTAATCAATTTATTATATAAATCCAAATTAATTCACTAAATTAAAAAAAAATTATTACTCTATGAGTGTTCGTGCTGCCGGTTTGAATTTATTTTGAGGTATAAAATATTTAATTTAAAAATATAATTATTTACGGTTCAATTTAAGTTGGATAAATTATATATACAAATATGAGTCGGTCTTAATAGTGATGGTTAATTTGAATCAAATTTTTATATTTAAAAGGGTTTAATAGATATGCATGGCCAGTGTAAAAGAATTTTATACAATTGTCTAATAGAAAATCACCAATCTATCAAATTATCAAAATTATTTTAAATTATTAATATGATGTGGTGGAATACACATCGTTCATTGAACGACGGTGTGAAATTTCTTTATATCGTGGGTGCACCACCTATTTTCTTATACATAAATTGGATATAGAAAATGAAATAATACTCATGCACCAACTCTTATTTTACATGTGCATCCAATCAAATCGTCCTATCAAATTATGACACATAAATTTATAAGGTTTTATTTTAGGAATAAATCTATAACAGTGGTAATGTAATGTATTTTCACTGAATACATGTATAAAAATTAGGAGTGGCAAAACGGGTTGGGTCTGCTGAGTCGGCACGTTTGACCCGTCATTTTTAACGGGTTGCACTGAGGTTTTTTATTCAGTATCTTAAGTTGGTCCGCCTCGCCTAACCCGCTTAGAAAAGCGGATTGAAGCGGGGCGGGGCAGATTTTGCCCGCGGGCTTTTTGTTTAAACTTTTTATTTATTACTTCGAATTAAAACAATTTTAATTATTAAAAATAACACTCTTCTCTTTGGATTATGTTGATTACATTGTATTTTAAATTATTATACAGACAAATTGAATATAAGTTCAACGTTCTTTTTATAAATTTCTAATGCATGTGTTGATTGAATTTTTTTGAAATAAAAGAACAATTGTATGACATGCAGAATTATTAAGTTTTCAATACATTACCACACATGTGACAAATTTATGATTTAACTATTAAGGAATCAGTCAATATAAGAGTCTACATATAAACATTGAAAAAATCGAGTGTTGATATTTTATGCACTACTATTTTATGCACTGTGATATTTTATGTAGTGTAATTGTTATCATTGTTTGTCTGGTGTAAAATCTTAATATGGTTCTTTAGTAGTTAGTTTTTAAATAGGATTAGGATGATATGTATCGTTTAGTTTTTATTTTGATATTTTTATTTATTGTGATTGAGTTTATTTCGTTATTTTTTTGTTTTAATTGTTCGTTATTTATTTTATTTTTTGAATTATTTGGATTAACACATGTTGAAGTTCTATTATGTGTTGAAAAAAATATTTTATCGATTTTTTGATAATAATTAAAAAACATATAAATTATGTAGTAAATTAAATTTTAAAATAAAAATATATAAATTTGGCAGGCCGGCCCGCCAACCCGCCAACTCGTTAGTAAACAGGCCGAATTTAACTTTTGAGTTCGAACATTTAAGTTGGTCCGCCCCGCTTCGCCCCACTTTTGAACGGGCTTAAACGGGGCGGACCGTTCGATTTGCCACCCCTAATAAAAATAAATTATACTGTTGAAAATATAACAATTAATCTCATAAAAATATATAAAAATAATGTTTAAAATTAGTATAATAAAAATATGACATAGTGATATTTTTATTGCAAAATGTAAAAAATATTAATATTACAAAACTAGAATGATCAATTATGTTTGATATTGTTGTTGAGATATAAATATTAGTCGATGATAGACCAAAAGCTCTTAATTAGAATGACAAAAACATCTATGTTGCTCCTTTAACAATACTCTTAAGTTTAAAATGGTCTCTTAGATTATTTTTCGTGTCACATTTATGTTTTAACTTTCAAAACAGTTTATTTTAGTTGTTTTGTCTAAATAGAAACGAATGTAGCGACTCATTTCAAAAAAAATCTGTTGTTAATTAAGCAAAAATAACTAAAATGAACATTTTCAAAATTAAGAGACTAAACGACCAAAAAAAAAATTGATGAACCTATTTGAACCTAAGAAAATAGTTAAGGAAGCTAAATAAATATTTTTGGCCAATTAAAATTCTATTGTTTTCTCAAACAAATTTGTTAGGAAAAAATTATGTCTCTTAGCTGTGGATTGATTAACTATTACAAATAATATTAGTTAAGTGTTAATATTGTTGGATGTTCATGGGAATAGATTGAAATCATGACTCTTGTTAAATTAGAAGAGATTCATTCCATCTTTTTAAAGTAATTTTAATTATATTTAAAACATTACCATATAGTATTAATTTTTTTAAAAAAGTGGGCCTACTGTCTTTTTGTTTGTTTTTGCTTTTCGATTCATTGCGTGATTGGCGCATTGAGGAACTATACGTTCTAGCTGCTTAAGACAGTGGCAATGAGACTTCGTTTGCTACTCATATGTCAATATTGTTGTATTCATTTTGATCTAGCTAGTATTTAGGATCTATAAATTATTTTTTCTAACGTTTTGAAATGTGATTAATATCCAATACAATAGTTTCTTATTTTAAATGTATCACAAGTTTTATTTTGCTTTGTCTTGTCATTTTCCTTGTGTTCTTTATTTTTTAAAAATTTCGTGTTTTTATTTCTAAAAAGTTTTACTTGGCCGCAATTAACTTTGACTGTTGTACGAAAATTTTCAAATCAATCAATAATCTTATAGAATTCAATCATCGTCTAGATTGTTGGCGCAACAATCAGAAGAAGGTCGAACAATTACTTCCGAGACTTTCTGTTTGAACAACACACCTTTGTGGGAGACACACCATTTATCCATCTAAAACCTTAAGATGATAGGTGAGTGAGTTCTCCCACTTATAAATACTCAAATCACCATATTCTCAACCAATGTGAAACTATTTCTCCACACTCACACGTATAATATTTCCAATATACATCACACTCCAAAAACAACATCGTTACAATAGAATTGACCTTAACTTTTACCCTTCATAATGAAGATTTGAAGTTTTTCTGCTTGCAAGAATTGTAAAGATAGTTCTTTTCTAGTTAATCTTGTAGTTTTGTTGATGAGTCTACAAGAAGCATCATTAATTAAATTTTACAACTAGATTATACTTAACATCAAACTATTAAACCATCCATTTGTCACAAGACTCAAAAAGCTAATACCAAACTAAAATAAACCAAATCTTATAACTAGAAATTAAGGATACAATGTTTTTCAATCAAGATAACTAAATGGATTCCATATCATAAGAGACAACAACAAAGCATTAGGCAACACAATAGCAATAAAAGGATTAAGATCTCTACCAAAATGTTTCCTAGAAAGCCTCTTCCTAGCATAATCCTTCCTCTCTTCATTTCCCCACCGTGCTTCCTCAATTCCTTTAGCAAGAGTCAATGGCGGAGGTTGCTGGAATGGACACCTTGACCTCCAAGAAGTTTTAGGAGCACCCATTGGGGTGACCCTTTTGAGGAAGTATGAGAGTTTCCATTTTTGGAGAAGAGACGGATTTGAGCAGAGGAATGGTGGGTAGTCCCAATTGAGGTAGCATGGAACTTGGGTGGCAATGAAGAATTGAGAGTGGAGAGATGGTGTGGTTGTGGGGGTTGTTAGGACGTGTGTTAGGGCGTGGAGTTTTTGCGACCATGTTGTGTCATCCATGGTTGTTTCATCGAAGGAAATGAGGATGAGATTTGCATAGATTGTATTTTACATTTATGACCTTTTATTGTTTAGAAGGAGTTCTTGCATTACAAATAGGGGTTTATTTATAATTAGTAATAAATTGTTGTGAAATTAGGTATAAACTTAATCAATGTTAAAATATCTTGTAAATGCATATAAATTTTGGGGTTCTTAAAATATTACTTTGAAGAAAAAAAATTATTCTATATTATTAGCAACGAATCATTATTTTGTTTTTTTTATTATATTCTTAAGCATTTATTATTTTCTCTTTTTACATTTTTTTAATTTATTTTTCCCATACTATTAATAATTAGACAGTTTTTGTGAAACTCTTCAAAAAAAAGTTATATTATCTGATAATTACAAAACGATTTATAATAAAATAAAAGGAGAATATCAACTACTACAATTGTTTTTTGAAATCCACCCCCCTCCATCTCATATTAGATATGATCATTTTGTTAACACAGTCATCAGAAACAGAGAAAATTGAATTTGCTGCAGTAGGCAAAAAAACCGCATTCATGCAGTGAACGCGTTATATGCTGTTGGATCATGATGAGCACCCAAGCTTTGCATGCACTTTTACCTATCTAGTTTTATTTAGAGAATTCAATATCTAAGTGTGAAAAAGTTGGGAATGGATTGTCTCCGATGTACTTTTCAATGGATTTTTCATCCAGTTTGAATCCCAATGATTTTAAGTTAAAATCCTCTCCCTTTTTCTGCCTCCATATCATACCATTTTTAGTGCTAAGATCAGGTAATGTTGTTTACGATACATCCATCCAACGAGACATATACAAGACTGAAGTTTGAATCCATGACGAAATGATATCAAAATTCACACTATGAAATATTCTCGGCTACTGCTCTATTGGACAGGATCAAAACTACATTTGCCCATCATCACTAAGAAGTGAGAAACAAATTATGTGTTCTTTGAGCATGAGTGTTGGAAGAGAGTCGCAGATGTCAGTCACTATTGAAACAGTACGAAGACATCTTCATGTCTTCCAGTCGGAAAAAAAATTGTATCCCCAGCAATTATGGTTTATGATGAAAACAACATCCAGGCACTCATTAATGGAAAGGTAATTATAGCAGATGCCTGAAAACATCAAAGAACGATACCACAAGTTTATAAAGAACAGTCAAATCTTAGCGATAAAAAAAAAATAGATTTGACAAGTAAACCGAAAGCTCTAGACTTACCAAGATGAAAACCAATTCATCATTTGCAAGAGATGCAGTCAATTCATTTCTCTTCATCAGATCTTTTATAGAACTTTGAAGCTACACATACAATTAAGCGTTAAAAAACTTGCTGCATAGATGCTGGATTTCTAAAAGGGAGGTGAGAAACCATATGATACTTGAATAGAAATGTGAGAAACTAGACTAGTGATGATGTGAGAAACCATATCATAATGTGAATGTTGAGATCAAATATTAAACAGAAACAAATATATTTGAATGCTCAGACCTGATGGTGATACTTTTTGGTCATTGAATAGCATCTCTTCAAGTGATCCATAGCTCTTGAGATGAATGACCCGACCAAAGACCTTTCACCATACACAAATGATTCCAGTGCCCGAAGATCATCTTGGAGGCTGTTGATAAACTATGGAACAAACACATATATGAAAAGGGCATGAGAAATTATGATTCATGGCATACATAAATGTTTTCAAACTGAATAATTAAATTACCTTGAAGAATACACATCTTGCTAAGCTCGCTTTCCTTTGAGCCTTTAGAGCCCTCTTTGCACAAAAAGACAGTAAATGACAAGCGCAAAAAACACAAATGTGAACTTATCTAAGAGGATAAACTTAACATACTTTGGCAATGTGAAGAGCCTGCTCAAGATGCTGAACTTGAATCCACTGTTCATTCACAATGCCACTAATCTAAATATCAAAAAAATGAATAACATCAACTAATGCAAGCAAGGCTCAAATTGACGGAGTATGAAAAAATATGTTAAATTGGAGAAACCGTTTCAAGTGTTGAAGTAACTTGTTCCAGTCTGTTTTCAGTATCATCCGCTTTAGATTTCAAAATATGCAGATCAAAGTTGTTCTTTCTCAAAGCAGACCAAAGAAGTTGTACCTATGCATGTCCACACCTATTCCTCAAATCAGTTGAACTTTGAATTAAATCCCAAAAATAAATTTATACAAACAACCAACCAAAACCTCTTCCTCCAAAGCTTGAAGCCGTGTGTCGGCGTGCAATGAATCATCCTGCAACATAGATAGATCAATCAATACATTGCCCTATGAAAAAATGAGTGAAATTAGGTTAAGAATTAGCGATAAACCTTCAAGGAAGAGAGAGTAGAGTTGAGATGCTGAATTTTCTCGGCCAAGTCATTCATTCGGTTTTCGGACTCTTGTATATACGAATCCCTTTCTATTATCTTTCGATTCGTTTCTTGGAGAACCGATTCTGCATTAAAGAAACTGGTCAAAGTGAAATGTGATGAAATTTGAATGAGTGGTGTTTGATTGATTACCTAAGTGAGCGATTTTGAGGTTGATTTGGTTGATCTGAGAGGTGAAGTGATGGTTGAGCGGAAGGGAATTGTGGAGAAGAAAGAGAGAAGAGAAAGAGAACAAGAATATGGAAATGGAAATGGAAGGAACCATTGTCATTTCTGAATGCGATGCCTCTGCAATTCACGACTCTCTACGCCTTAAACTCTTCAACTATTTATTTTGGGGTTAATATGTTCATTGTAAAATTTCTAAATTTTCCTTTTTTCTTTTTGCCTATTGTTTCTCAATATTTTCTATCATAATTTGTTACTCTGACTTATTAAAGACATTTTCAATTGAGAAAAAAGATAATTTAAGAACTATAAAATATTTTTATACAATTAATGAGACATGTATTCTAAATCTCATTTTTATTTTTAAAATATTAATATCACATAATTTAAAAATTGTGATTTGATTAAATGTATAATATTTGCTTACACTCTATATACTATATTTAAACTTTTTTAATTTTAAATAAGCTAGTAAAATTATCTTGAATTTTAAATTTTGATTTAAATTAGCTTTGGATTTTAATTTTAAAATGATTTTTGGCTTAAAGTTTTTGATCCATTTTATTTATTTATTTTAGTTCCCTTATTTTAAAATTCAACATTTTGGTCTTGTGATTTTTTTTAGTCCTCTATCATTTAACCGTGTGTGATGAGGTGTTGTCATAGGAGTAGAAATAGGTTGGATCGAGCAAGACTTTTTTTTTAATTTAACTTTGATTTGTTAAAAAAATTCAAAGCTTAAGTCTGACCTATAATATTTCATATAATTATTTTTTGACTTGAGTTTGGTCTTTTCAAATGTGTGATAACTTTATTAGCCTTCTTAAAAAGTCTATATCGTTTGAACGTATGTAATAAGCAATTTAACTAATATCTAAATAAATTAAAGAATGAAAATTACAATGAGACTACATGTTTGTTTGCATTGACTTATTTAGCTTATAAAGTAGCAAAAATTTAGTATTTGTTTGGAAGAACTTATAAAAAAATAATTTATGACATTATTTATAAGATTTTGTTTCAATTTTTTTTCACAAGTTCTTCAAGATAACTAAGTTTATTTTTAAATTTTAATATAAAATACAAAATACAATATAAAAAATAATATATTTATTTATATTTATTAAAATAGGCCGGTATAATAGTCTTAAATGGTTTTCCTTATGGTCTATGGCCTAACCTGTTTAATTAAATAAGTTTAGAAAAAGCCTAAATACTTTCTACTTAAAAAAAGTCAAATCGTCCATTTGCTTATGTAAGTTAAATCGTAGGTCTCTATTAAATAGTTTGGTGTTTTCCTTATCCATGGTATAAGAACCGTGAGATATTGGATCGAACTCTATTGGATCGAAGGGTAGCTTTGTGATTCGACAAGTTCGATAGAGGTTAGTGTAACGCCCCGAATTTTATTATTTAATTAAATTATTTCGGAATTATTTTTGAAATTGATGAATTATAATATATTGAAGTAAGTTGCATTGTGGTATTATTCAATTGAGTATGTTGATTTAAGTTATAAAAATAATAATAGAATATTGAGAATATTATTATTATTATTACTATTATTATTATGAAATTGATGGAATAAGTAAAAGATAAGAGAGTTATGGGCTTAGTTATGTGATGGTAAATAGCAAATTGGAGGTGCAATACATTAGGCCCAATAAGACAATATGAAGATTTTATTATTATATTATTAATTTTTTTACGTTTTATTAAATTATTTTTATTATTTATTACTTAATTTTTTTACGTTTTTTAAATTTTATTAATTTGTTACGCTGAATTATTTTTATTTTTTTAATGGATTTTTTTAATTGTTTTATTTTATGAAATGATTTTTATTTAATTAATATTTTTTAGAAATTATTTTAAAAAATTAATGTTTATATATATATATATATATATATATATATATATATATATATATATATATATAAGTATAAAAAAATAATGTTTCGTAAAAAAATAATTATAAAAAAGTACAAAAAAATTATGTTTAAAAAAATTAAATAAATAATTAATAAAAATGTCACTTGAATTTAAAAAATAATTCAAAAATAAAAAGAAAAGCCACATGGATTGCCACACAGGCAAAATAATAGAATCTTTGCTAAAAAAATGTATCACGGTCTTTGGAGCTGGAATCTTTATTTGTTAAGGTCTGGGAACCATTTTTTTTTAAGGAGGGGGAAATCAAAACACACTCATATGGCTAAGGGTAGAAGACTATTAACCCTATTGTTTATCATGCATTCAATTATATTGTTAGATATCTCACCCTTTTTATTTGTTTCATCGTTGCCTTTATATTGGTAACGTGCAGATATTCGAGAATAGAAGTATAAGCTCAAGAGTGGCTTTATGGAGTCTTTAGGTTGTCTTATATAAAGATGGTTTTGCTCTGATACGTAGCACTCGGGGGGATGAACTATTGTTGTTCAATTGTTGTTATTGTTTTAGTAGTTGAATCTTAAGTTGTTGTTATTAAAGAATTGTTATATTAAACTTGTTTTGAGTTGGACATGAGGTTATGTCATTATAAGTTGAGTTATGTGAAGTCGCTTATTAATAAAAGTTGTTTTGTTTTCAAAAGAATAAATCAGGTTGTTACAGTTTATCCGAACCAGTGTTATGTATCTGAAATAACTGTGGTTATATGAAGTTGTTTTAAGTTGAAAATGTGGCATCTCATTTGTTTGTGGAAAATTTTTGCACTTTGATTTCTTTAAAATTGGGTGTTACAGTTAGCATGCAGTTGAAGGTCGCTCACATGTTGGTGTCGAAGTAGTGTATGTTGTAGTCGAAGTATGGTCAAGCATGCAGTTGTCAAAAATTCTAGGGTTGTTAGCATGTCGAATAGAGTCTGTTTGATATGTCCAATTGTTTGAGTGAGTTTGTTCCCTAAGTTAGCTTGTAATGGGTGTTTATAAAAAAATCCATTAATTTAGTATGTTAGGTTTATTATAAATAGCATACTAGTCTTTCATCATTGCATACTACAAATCTCAATTTAAGTTGAGTGGGGTTATTTATTACTATTATGTAACAGTTGTAATCTTGTTTCAAAGAGAAAGTAAAGAATAACAGTTCATAATCAATTATTTCTTGTTCTTCGTGTTTTTCCATCTTTTCTACCATGTTTGTTTCTTGATCATAAAGAACAGTTTATACTTTGTTTCAAAGCATCTAATTTCACAACAAATTGGTGCGATGAGTGTGGAGAATATGCCTTCAACAAAGTATGAGATTGAAAAGTTCATCGGAGTGAATGATTTCGGTATGTGGTGCTTGAAGATGAAAGTCTTACTGGTTCAGTAGGATTGTTTAGAAGTGTTTAAGGGAGCCACAACCATGGATGTTGCGTTAACAATAAAAGAAAAGATGACAATGATAGAGAAAGCACACAGGGCCAACCTATCGAGCCTTGGTGATAAGGTTCTTCGATAGTGATCTGAACAGATGATCAGAATTAAAGACGGCCGAAACAGTTGATGATCCTTCGAGCAAGTTGATGTTAAGGAGGTGGTGGTGTACCTGCAAGGCACTCTGATGCTAAAGTAAGCAAATATTCAAGGAATAGGGTTGAAAAATATTAGGATTTTGAGTGTAAGAAAGTGATACTTTGCCCTCAAATATATGAGGGTTTATATAATAATCTTAGGAAGATCCTCATTGACTACTATATTTGGGCCGAGATATGCGGGTCTGCAAATATAGTCGTTCGAGCTGACTAGGTCAAAGTCGGGCAATGGCGCCCGTAACTAGCCGTTGTGTCGGGAAAAAGAAGTGTCACGGGCATAGCTCTTGATGCGATGAGCAGCGAATTTGCTCGACAAGCGACGAGCAAGAGGCGTCGTGTGGCATGTGTTCCGAGCAACTGATAGCCCCCAATGTCGGCACGGATCTCTATCGAAGGTTGTATCTCGAAGAACGTGACCTTCCCGACAGGCGTTCGGGTAGTCCAAAATAGTAGCCCTCCAAGTCGTTGCGTCCGTGGAGGTGATGACTTGATTCGAATCGTACAACCGAGGTTATTTTATTCGAGGAATCATCGAGGAAGCGAAAGGTTAGAGAATTTGGGAGGTTTCGCTAGTGTGGCCTCGAGCCGTGTGCATTAATGGCTTGGCAGATCTAGGGCCTAGGGCGCAATGATGGATTCCCTAGGTTTCCTAGGCACGTGCAGAACCACGTACAGGGCGTAGGCCTATAAAAGGAGCGAAGACTCCTTATTTGTGGATTTTATTTTGTCTGAATCTGCTCGTGTATGCTCGACTTCATCATCTATCTATCCGAGGAACCTGAATCGCGTTTTCCACAGTTTCTTCCGCTTCACGCCGCCGCATCAGTGCTTGATTCTCTGTCAGTGACGCTTTGATCACTTTTTAAACGGTATGTTTCCGAATCCTTGGTTCAATTTCATTGGGTTGGGTTTGAAATCCCTGTCTGTACATAGAATGCATGCGGTTAGGATTTCAGTTTTGGGGTTTTTGGAATGGCGGTGGATGGCTGTTCCGTCATTCTATTACGTTTGATTACGCCAGAGTTTTCCTGTGTGTTCTCTTCCTCGAGTTAAAGGATCACATTTTAGATGATAATTCGTTTTGAGATAGGGCTATTGGTCGAGGAAGTGGATCCTCGTTCGTTCGAGCCCTTTTCCTTGACGAGTAGTGGAAGGGTGGATTTGACGTTAATGTCAAGCTCACCAACTTCCTCTACTTTTCAGGTGTTATGGCAGATACCAGTGGAGACAGTTGTGAGAGATCGAGGGGTTCCGAGCAGGAGTATTCTGATTTTACTACCTCTGAGGAAAATTCTTCTGATTCCATTCTAAGGGAGGAATCCCATCCGATTGAGGGTCAGCTTGGGACAGTTGCTCCGACCGGTGGCCAGGATTCCACTACCGGGGTGGCTCTGGATGTTCGTTTGAGAGGATCGTGCTTTACTACTCGTCCGAACGAAGTTTTTGATGACATTGATCAGTATGATTCTGAGGGGGATGTGAACGAGGGGGAGAAACGAGATAAATGGGTTGTATATATTCCTGCAGTCGAGCATCAAGTATGCTCGATATATGAGGGAGACTGTAACGCCCTGAATTTAATTAATTATTTAATTAAATTATTAAAGGAATTATTTGTTGGAATTAAACGAGTTTGAGAATTAATCGGAGTAATTTGGATCTGTCAGTATTATTGTAAGAGGCGTGTTGGGATTAATTAAATTAAAGTTGGATTTAATCGGTTAAATTGGAGGAATAATATTAAGAATAATATTATTTATTTATTGTGAATAATTGTATTTAATTAGATTAATTGAGATTGTGAGTGGCGATTAGCGAAGCGGGGGTGTGAATTTATATATTTAGCCCATTAAGAAAATAATAGTAATTATATTATTATTATTTGATTTATTGGATTAAAAGAAAATATAAGGAATTAGGTTTGGAAAGAAAGAAAAGAAGAAGGTTGTTGTACGTGGGGAAAAGAAGAGGAACAAAGTTTGGAGAAACTGCCTCCGGAAGAGGATTTACAGACCGGAAAGTCGAATCGAAATTCAACCGAAAATTAAGATACGATTGAGAAATTCGAATTGCCGTTAAATCTAGGTAAGGGTGGGGTTCGAATTATATAACCGGGAATATGATGATTGATATGTTGAGTTGGGGTTAAATGATTCTATGTTGTCTTTATTAAATTGTAGTGTTTGGTTTCTGTTAAGTAGTTGATGTTACGTACTGAATGAGAAGGTTGTTGTTACGTACTGAATGAGAAGCGTTCATGTTCATGTTGCTACGTGGGTTTGTGCCGTCGTAGAGATGAATTAATCCTGCATGTGATTTTAAATCACTAACTATCTTGACTTTTAGGTGATGATTCAGTAAACTTGATACTATACCGTAAGCCTAGTATTATAGTGTAGGTCTAGTGTAACCATAATAATACTATCAGTAACTCAATTAAATTCTAATGAATAATAATACTAGGTGTTGGGCTATGAATGTGCAGGATGTTAATTAAGTAGAGAAAGTGCCTATGATAGTAGTAACAATTAGTAGTTTAATTGTGTAATGGAGTGAATTTTATATGCTAGCATGGCAATTAGAAGGAAACAGTGAGAGATAGGTGGAATGAATTTTATATGCTAGCATGGCACTTAGAAGGAAACAGTGAGAGATAGGATTACAATATTATGACATTATTTATAAGATTTTGTTTCAAATTTTTTTCACAAGTTCTTCAAGATAACTAAGTTTATTTTTAAATTTTAATATAAAATACAAAATACAATATAAAAAAATAATATATTTATTAAAATAGGCCGGTATAATTGTCTTAAATGGTTTTGCTTATGGCCAATGGCCTAGCCTGTTTAATTAAATAAGTTTAGAAAAAGCCTAAATACTTTCTACTTAAAAAAAGTCAAATCGTCCATTGGCTTATGTAAGTTAAATCGTAGGTCTCTATTAAATAGTTGGCGTTTTCCTTACCCCTGGTATAAGAACTTTGAGATATTGGATCGAAGGGTAGTTTTGTAATTCGACAAGTTCGATAGAGGTTAGTGTAACGCCCCGAATTTAATTATTTAATTAAATTATTTCAGAATTATTTGTTGAAATTGATGAATTATAATATATTAAAGTAAGTTGCATTGTGGTATTATTCGATTGAATGTGTTGATTTAAGTTATGGAAATAATAATAGAATATTGATATTATTATTATTATTATTATTATTATTATTATTATTATTATTATTATTATTATTATTATTATGAAATTGATGGAATAAGTAAAAGATAAGAGAGTTATGGGCTTAGTTATGTGATGGTAAATAGCAAATTGGAGGTGCAACATATTAGGCCCAATAAGACAATATGAGGATTTTATTATTATATTATTAATTGGAAGAATAAGAAGCAGTAGTGTCTTATGCAAAAGAAATAGAATTTTGGAGAAAGAGGCAAGAACAAAGAAATTGCTAGAGGAATTGATCGTTGATTACGAGGAAAGAGGCAAAGGGTAAAGGCTTGCACTCGACCGGGTGTTAGAGCAGTCTCCAAACCAAGGTAAGGGTGAGGTTCTAACTCTATAATGGGATACATGATGGATGATATGAGGATGGGGTTTATAAATTTGCCTCTGTTTTGGTGTTTGATTGTTGTGGTTTGATTCCAAATTTTTCGTTGTTGCCCACGAAATTGGTTGCATAAAATTGGTATATGTTGCTTGGAATTCCTTTTGTTGCTATTATAATGTGTTTATTCGTTTTGGTCTGTGATGGAATTGATTACTAAAACTTGAAGATAATGGTGCTTGAAGGATGCTGACAGCGTAGAAAATCCCTCTGTGTTTCGTTCAGTTCGCGACGCCAACATGTGGATGCGGCGCGAACTGAGTTCCTGCTAAGATCGCGGCGGCAAGGTTAGGTCACGGCGCGTACTATGTAGTTCTGGACATACTTTTTGATTTTTGAGTTCTGCCCATATTGATTAGTTGATTCCTTTTGTTGCTGTTATACCTTGAGTAAAATAATGCTTGTGATTAGTAGGGAAATTGGTTCCGGTAATTGAAGTAGTATACCATTAGAATCAACTAAGATAAGCGATTAAAATTGGTAGAAAGTTTATTAATAAAGTGATAATATAAGTTTTATGGTGTTCAATTAAATTAAGTTGGTTCAGTTGGATTATGTAGCTTATATGAATACTGACAGTAGCAGGATGATTGTAGATAGCAGGCGGGGTTTTGGTTAGTCGAGGTATTATGGTGGCATTGAAATAGTAGAAGTCGGTTAGTTGTAGTGTTGTGGAATAGTAGATACAAACACCTAGTAATATACTTTAATGACTATAATTAATATACTAATTCAATAGTGAATAAACAGTAGCTGAATGGTCGTTGACAGTAGTGCAGAGTCGAAGAATACTAGTAATTCTAACCGATAAGTAATTAACTAGAATTAGATGGAAACAGTTTGAATGATTATAAGTTGAATTGTAGTATAAGTTGGTATGAGATTAATGTAGTAACTAGTAGTGGGCTATTAAGTGGATGAAGGTAGTGTATGTTGGTAGCAAGTAGTATTAAGTAGCAAGTAGTGTAAAAAAAAAAAAAAGTATTAAAAAAAATAATGTTTAAAAAAATTAAATAAATAATTAATAAAAATGCCACTTGGATTTAAAAAATAATTCAAAAATAAAAAGAAAAGCCATGTGGATTGTCACACAGGCAAAATAATAGAATCCTTGCTAAAAAAATGTATCAGGGTCTTTGGAGCTGGAATCTTTATTTGTTAAGATCTGGGAACAAATTTTTTTTAAGGGGGCGAAAATCAAAACACGCTCATATGACAGAGGGGTAGAAGGCTATTAACCCTATTGTTTATCATGCATTCAATTATATTGTTAGATATCTCACTCTTTTCATTTGTTTCGTCGTTGCCTTTATATTGGTAACATACAGGTATTTGAGAATAGAAGTATAAGCTCAAGAGTGGCTTTACGGAGTCTTTAGGTTGTCTTATCTAAAGATGGTTTTGCTCTGATACGTAGCTCTCGGGGGGATGAACTATTGTTGTTCAATTGTTGCTATTGTTTTAGTAGTCGAATCTGAAGTTATTGTTATTAAAGAATTGTTATATTAAAGTTATTTTGAGCTGGACATGAGGTTATGTCATTCTAAGTTGAGTTATGTGAAGTCGCTTATTAATAAAAGTTGTTTTATTTTCAAACGAATAAATCAGGTTGTTATCAATTTATCTGAACCAGTGTTATGCATCTGAATTAATTGTGGTTATATGAAGTTGTTTTAAGTTGAAAATGTGGCATCTCATTTGTTTGTGGAAAATTTTTGCACTCTGATTTCCTTATAATTACCGGGTATAAATGGGGTGTTACAGTTAGCATGCAGTTGAAGGTCGCTCACATGTTGGTGTCGAAGTGGTGTATGTTGTAGTCGAAGTATGGTCAAGCATGCAGTTGTCGAAAATGCTAGGGTTGTTAGCATGTCGAAAAGAGTCTGTTTGATATGTCCAATTGTTTGAGTTAGTTTGTTCCCTAAGTTAGCTTGTAATGGGTGTTTATGAAAAAGCCCATTAATTTAGTATGTTAGGTTTATTATAAATAGCATACTAGTCTTTCATCATTGCATGCTGCAAATCTCAATTTAAGTTGAGTGAGGTTATTTGTTACTATTATGTAACAGTTGTAATCCTGTTTTAAAGAGAAAGTAAAGAATAACATTTAATAATCAATTATTTCATGTTCTTCGTGTTTTTCCATCTTTTATACTATGGTTGTTTCTTGATCATAAAGAACAGTTTATACTTTGTTTCAAAGCATCTAAGTTCACAACAAATTGGTGCGATGAGTGTGGAGAAGACTCCTTCAACAAAGTATGAGATTGAAAAGTTCATCGGAGTGAATGATTTCGGTATGTGGTGCTTGAAGATGAAAGTCTTACTGGTTCAGTAGGATTGTTTAGAAGTGTTAAAGGGAGCCACAACCATGGATGTTGCGTTAACAAAAAAAGAAAAGATGACAATGATAGAGAAAGCACACAGGGCCAACCTATTGAGCCTTGGCGATAAGGTTCTTCGATAGTGATCTGAACAGATGATCAAAATCAAAGACGGTCGGAGCGATTGATGATCCTTCGAGCAAGTTGATGTTAAGGAGGGGGTGGTGTACCTGCAAGGCACTCTGATGCTAAAGTAAGCAAATATTCAAGGAAGAGGGTAGAAAAACATTAGGGTTTTGAGTGTAAGAAAGTGATACCTTGCCCTCAAAGATATGAGGGTTTATATAATAATCTTAGGAAGATCTTCATTGGTTGCTATATTTGGGCCGAGATATGTGGGTCTGGAAATATAGTCGTTCAAGCTGACTAGGTCAAAGTCGGGCAATGGCGGCCGTAACTAGCTGTTGTATCGGGCAAAAGGAGTGTCACGGGCATAACTCTTGATGCGACAGGCGTTCAGGCAGTTCAGAACAGATAGCTTTCAAGACCTTAGGAGGAACACACTCTCAAGACTCAACCTCCACCACTAGACTAACCCTTAGAGATTAGAAGAGTTATTGATTTATTGAGGCAAGACAACATTTAATTTGCATGTGAATCTTTGTTAAGAAATAAAATGAAAATATAACAAAATTATACATCATGCCATAAATATCAAAGAGATTAATTGTTATGTACTCTCATGTGATTTTAATATTGTGTAATTAAACAGTATTAGTCTTGAATTAAGTAAAGATTGTGCTTTTTATTAGAATGGTTGTTAATTGAAAATCCAAATACTTTATTTTTTTTATATTTATAATAGATTTAAATTTCATGAATTTAGCTTAAATAAAATACATAATAAATTTTTGTTGTTTTAATTATTATTTTTTATTCAAACAATAAATTTTCATTTAATCATCTTAAATTTTCTTACAAGTTATTTTCTCACGTTAAAATACTTCATCCAAGTCATTGATTACAAGAGTCCCGTCTTATATGAAAAAAGAACTCGATTCAAAAATACCATAAGCGACTCACGACATGGTTAGTCCTTGCATTCCAAAAACAACTATAGTCAAAAATCAAAGGCAGCATAATTTTCTCTCGACTTTAAATTGTTTCTAAAAAAAGTAATTATTTCAAAATAAATTTAATAAAATTTCAAAAAAAAAAATATTACATAATTTTTTTATTGAGGAAAAAAACATAGAGTTGTATTATAATATATTGAGCAATGTGAACTTGAGCAGCCTAAGCTCTCAACAGTTTGATTACAAATCCATAGGGGTTCAGGACTTTATAGAACATGGATTGTATCAGGTAGTATTTATTTTCTTTAACGTATTCAGTAATACACTTTCAAGGGGATCATGACAGTAGTAGTTAGCTGAAAACTATTCAATGCACAACTTCTTCTTCTCCTCTGAGAACCGATGAACCAAAGGTGTACTTTCTTTCGTCGAGAAAACATACATGTCATGTGTCATCATGCATGGCCGATATTTTTGAGACAGGTCCCTAGTACCTGTTTAATTACAGTTACAATTTTTGCTTCAGAATTCCAAAAATAAAACTAATTTTCTAATCAACACTTTCATATATAAAAACAGAAACACTTACTAATTAGTTAGTTTCGAGTAATGGATCCTTATACATCAGAAAGGGCATTGACAGGGGTCAATTTTCCATGTTCTCTCTGCATACTCTCGAATGGTCCTGTCACTACTAAATCTCCCAGAGCCAGCAGCACTCAGAATACTCATTTTGATCCACTTCTCTGGTTCAACGAATGCTTTATCAGCAGCAGCCTGTAGTGTCATTATAAAATGTTACATTATGATATACTAAAAAAAGAAGAGCAACAATATGGATGATTCAAATACTACCTGTGCCTCCAGGTAACTTCCAAAATCTGAACCAAGAAGATATAAATCATTGCCAACTTCAACTGTGTCACATAAGGATTCAAAGTAGTCTTTATCACCAAAATATCCATCTCGAACCATCCTAAGAATTTGATAATTAATTTAGTCCTTGAACAACTAAATAGTGATCAGAAATTTAATCTACATCTGTTAATGACCTGCTTACAAAAATGGAAAACATGTTTTCATACCTCAACACACGAGCAAATTGTAGAGGAACTTTCAAAGTACCTCCTTTCTCGCGCAGCTCTGCTACTTCTGGCGCTTTAGCACCAAAAAGAAACTGAAACAATGGCAGAAATTTCAAACTGAAGCTATTAAGCCAATATTGTTAACATAAATACAAATTTCCAAGAAATATCAAAGCAACCCTCAACTATTTTACGACATTACAATTATTCATAAAGCTAAAGCTTGAAATTAAATTTCCTCTCCGAAGCAGCTTTAAATATGAAATAGGAAATCATGAAGCCAACGCTGAGTTCAGTCAAGGCAACTACACGATGAGGATTCTATTGCTTGAAGCAGAATACTAGGTCATTTGAAAGCACCATCTGAAGAAAGATTAGCGTGTCTCTCAAGCATATTTACAGAGCTGAAGTCTTTTAGATAAAAGTAACTTAAGATATAAGCCCAAGTAACTTGATCCAAACCAATGGCAGAGGCAAAAGCCCAACTTTGGGGAATGCAAGCTAAGGCAAAGACTTTATAGAACTAATTATTTTCATAAACTACAATGTCAAATAGATGTCAAATAGAGGTAGAATTTCCCCTCTGTTGCATGCTACATTATCTTTCGTAATATTGAAAGTTTAGAGGGACCATGGCACCCAGGTTGTCTCCCCCTTGGCTCAACCTCAGATTCCAACATTTGAGAATTCTCATTTTAAGAGCACACTTCGTGTTAAGTAACAAAAACATCATAAGTCATCACTCACCAAGTTTTCCGACCCTATTTCTTCAATTATTTCTACAGTAGATCCATCTTCTGTAGCTAAAAGTAAGCATCCGTTCATCAAAAACTTCATGCTTCCAGTTCCAGATGCTTCCTGTCCTGCAGTGCTATACCAAACTATTGCTGTCAATTTGCATAGCACCAATGAAAAAATTTGAAAATACAATTTCCAATATGTATAACATTGAAACAAGAAATAAATTAATAGTAAATATTTGACATGCAAACTTAGTAATACAGCAAACCCACTAACAAGGTTAAAATCCTCTTCGTCCCTATTTATATGCACCCTTAGCACTTTTTACATATATTAAAAAAAGTATGCAATGCATGTAATAGTCTATTTTATGAAACAATATTCCTAAAATACGCTTTTCTATATATGTGTTTAATTTATTTTTTTTTATCTTCCAATGCACTTTGTAGTATTAACAGTGTCTGGGGAAAAAATAGTAAATACACATAGTAATTTGAAATGGGGCTTAATTTGAAATGGAAACTTCTCAAAAGGTGCTTATAAATAGGGATGGAGGTGCTATCATGTTGTAGACATGTTCAATTGCCTTAAAACTAGATGTTTTATGATTCATGTTGTAGACATGTTCAATAGCCCTACAACTAGCATCAGTTTTATGCGAGACTATCCGAGTTTACACAAACAATTTTGTTAGCAATATAATTTTATTTCCATAAACAAATTCATAAACTCGTACATTTCTGAAGTCACATAAAAGTTTGACAACCATTGTACTACATCATTCTCAACATCTTTGTTATTAAAAACTATCTTCCCTTTCTTGATCATTATGAGCATAACAAATATCAAGCATGATGAAAAGTGAGGCAAAAGATTGATATATATTCAGCAACGTTGATGAGCACTAAAAAGGGCGCTTATAAAAGATGAGCATTGAAATAACAAACCTTAAATGCTGTGAGAGGTCAGCCCCTGGTATCACCAATTCAGCAACAGAGACATTATAGTCAGGGATAAAAACCTACAAAAAAGTGACGAGTCTAAATAAACAAGAGGCAAGACAAAAAAAAAATACACTGAATAGCTCCAGCTAGGGGTGGCAAAAAAACCCGTACCCATGGATACCCGCGGATAAAACCCGTCACGGATATAGATATGATGGTTTAATGGGTATCCACGGGTAAAATAAACGGATATTTAACTATCCGATTATTTACGGATACGGATATGGATTTGATGGTACTCCTACCTGTGGATATCCATATCCGTTAATAATTAGAAAAAATACTTAAACGTTAATTTGTTTCATCAAAATTATTATTGTTATTTTCTTAAATACGATATTATTATTACTATTATTATTATTATTTGGATAAAAGAAGAAATAAAATGAAAGTGATTTATTTATATTAATGTTTATAATTTGTTAACTTTGAATATATTTTTTTTTTACTTTAAAAAAAATTAAAAAAAAATTATTTAAATATACATATTTTTAAAATATATTTAAATAATAGTATCCATGGATACCCGTTAATACCCGCGGATATCTCAAATTTCGCGGATACCCATCTAACGGATACCCGCACGGATATGGGGAGGGTACGAATATCATATTTATTAAATGGGGCGGGTAGCGGAAGACTACTACCCGTACTTATGGGTACCCGTTGCCATCCCTAGCTCCAGCGCGAGTTGTACTACCTATTGAGAAATGCAAACAAACAGAAAGAACACTAATATTTTGAAGAAAAAAATCACAAGAGTAAAACTTGCAACTTACCAATTTCAGAAGATCTCCAATATCAGCATCGTTATTTATTTTTTCTGCAACAGCGTGACAAAGTTTGATAATCTTTTTTGCAATTTCATAGCCAGGAGCCGCTTTCCCACCAATTATGCAAACACGAGGTACAACTTTCTTTCTATCATTCGTGTCCATGTTCTACATTACAAGAAGTAAATGCAAAAATTTAGTTGATGCACTAGTACTAAATAGATGGAAAGCATTGATCAGTACATATGTAGGTGGAACTACAGTTGAGGGGATACAAGATTAGAACAAAAGCACAGAAAATTATGAAAATCCTACAGACTTAGTAAAAGTATTTGCTCAAGTGGACTGAAAGAAGAGAATCTCTTAATACACCCTTATATGGTGAACTAAACCTTTGAAAATCCCAAAATATCCTTCGAAAATGTATCTCCGAACGCACCCTAAATCAATTTTCAAGGGGTTTTGGAAATACATCTCCGAAAACACACATATTTACACATTATTATTTGAAGGTTGTATTTAAACATATTTTCGGAGATGCATCTCTGAAAGCACCCTAAAGAAGTGAGAATAGGTGTTTCAGATATGCATATCCGAAACACTGGACAAAATGGTTTTTTTTTTAAAAACATCAATGCCGGTACATAATAAACACAAAGATTTTATACGTAATTTGGTTAAAACATTAATAAACACACAAACGGAGAGTCTCAATAACTTGCTCAAAGAAGTTTACAAAACAGAGAATTTGGGTCTTTGGGTGTGGAGAAAAGGGAGAATGAGGGGTTCTGTTCCGAGCCAAAATATATTTAACACGTTTCGGATATGCATCTCTGAAAACCCCCTGAAATTAAATTATGGAGTTTATTCGGAGATGCACATGCGAAACCCCCCTGACCTTGACAAAAAAGTTGTCTCGGACAAACATATCCGAATAAACCCCTCTAAATATATAATGTGGTGAGTTCGGATATGCATATCCGAATTCTGGGGGTATTTTTGACTTTTCGCCAAGGGCCTCTAAGACGACATAAGAGTGTCAAGAAATTCCCCTAAAAGAAGAGTGTGTAATGTTTACTCAAAAGATTTTATTTTCTACTAGAAAGTCAAAAAAATTGTTTTTTAGAAGAGAAAAACAACTCTGCCCGCATCTATTAATGGATCCACAAATTAATTGAAAAGAAAAAAAAAGAATGAGAAAGAATAAGAGAAAGAGCAAGGGAACAGGAGAAAGGTCTCTCCTCCAAGGCATAATCACTGCTCTATTAGTAAATGTTTACAATACCCAATCCTTATATCCTTATACCCTCCTATTTATACAATCACTTCTCTAACTAAAACTAACTTACTTACTTTTCTAACTACTCTTATTATTCTGATTACTCTTCATCTTATATGCTAACAACATGAACTTAGCATTTATAACGGATTAAGTGTTTTTAGTGCCAAGGAAGAGACATCTACCTTGAGACAGTCATATCTATGGATAATTCCAAATATATTAAGCAACTGTCTTTTGTATTCATGGATACGCTTCACCTGAACATCAAACATTGCATCCAAACTGACCTGCAATAAGAGAGAAACAGGTAAAGTTAACTTTATGATTGTAATGAGGGAGAAATTAAAACTTTTGGTAAAACTATTTCGCATAAACCTTCAAGCCACTCATCGTTTCAATGTACTCAGCCAGCCTCATTTTATTAAGCCTTTTAACCTACAGTATCAATAGGACAGAAAGGTATATCAGAGAAGATCGAATCCAGTTCTCCTGATCCAAAGAAAATTCATTAAAAAAACCAAAAAAACATTACCATTTTCCATTCTTGTTGGAAACCAGTATTGTCAACATGATCTCTCAATCCTGTCAGAAGGTCAGCATTGCGGATCCAAGCTTCAGTGCCTAGCCATTTTGATAAAAGAGCACATAAACTGGGATTGCTCACCACAATCCAGCGACGCTGAAAAGTATCAATTCACACTATTATTTGTTGCTGCTCTACCATCTTGAAGTTTTCAAGTGAGTCTCATAAAAATTACACGAGAAATATGCAGACAGTGGTACAAAAAACATCATAAACTTATATGGTTTACAAGCTCTAATTAAGATATAATTAACCGACGCAAGTCCTCTGACAAAAGTAATTACAGGGAGGTCATAAATTTCATATTTAGATACAAGATGTATATATTTCTATGGCCAGTCTTTACAGCGTACACTAGGCAATCACTGACATACACGAAAGACAAGTATTCCAAAAGACAACCCAAATCAAGAGACATCTAACTCCCTTTAAATATTTGTGTATGTATAGACACAGTCACATAGAAGGACGTCAAACAACAGTTAAATATATAACGTAATAGTAACTGATAATTCCTACCTGGGTTACACCATTTGTTGTGTATTGAAATTTTTCGGGCCATAGCTCATAGAAGTCCTGGAAAGTTGAAGCGTGAATTTATTATTTTATGATTTCACCATGAGCCCTGGTGAAAACCATGAATTATGAACTCATTTAGGACAATCCATACCTTAAATGTTTTTGTTTTCAGTGTATTTGAATGTAATTTTGAAACACCATTCACAGTATGAGAGCAAACAATTGACAAATTGGCCATTCTTATGCTCTGCAGATCCCATCCATAAATATACAATATATTAAACAAAATACTTCCACAAATAAGATATTCAAGAAAGCATGCACTACAATGATAGATATCTTTGAATTTGCGAATATTTTCTCAGCATACTTGAATTACTATCTCATACTGCATAAGAATCCAAAATATGCATCATTTATTCAGATTAAGTTTATCTTATGCATAACCTATAGGGAAAAGACTGTCTAAACTGTGTGATTAGGAACCAACACAAACACCTCCCTGATTCGAATATGCCTTATAGACACGACTCGTTTGTAAGCAGACCTCGCCAGGGAGCCATATGCACAGCCGAGGGTATGAAATTAATGCATAACTGGTTGATTGGTTACTTAATTTATTTCTAAATGTATGTAATGTGTCCTACATTAACACAACCCAGGTTGAATGGAAAGGAATGTAACAATCAACTCCAAGTTATACTTGAGAGTTAGTGGCTTAGTGAGTGATATAAGTAAGTCGAACAGTAAGCTAAAAGAAACATAAAGGGAAACCAAGAGTTAGGGTGGCAGGAGAATAAGGACTAAAAGGATCTCGTTAATGTGAAGTAGAAAAAAGTTAAGATGGTGAGTGCATTCAGTGTGAAAGTATTTAACTATTTATTTATAGTGTATAGTTTAATGAATTAATTTAGTGCAAAGGTGTTTCTAGTGTCTATGTAGTCTAGTTAATTTTATCATGGCAAAAAGTTACTTGAAGGGAAAGGACTGAAATAATTCAAGTTGAGGAAGGTACCAAGATCTACGAGTAAGATAGTAAAACCAAGAAACCTAATGTACCACTGACACTTATACGACATTGGCATGTGTTGTTACATTGAAAGCACTTCCATTCTCTCAAATAATTATTGGTGTCTACGTGACAGTGCGATATCGAGTTTGGAGTTTGTGTTTGTGTTGGTGCTTCATAGGATGAAACAAAACTAGATAGAGTAGGAACCTTCGCTTGTTAAAAAGGGGAGAGGGGTGAAATGAGTGGTAGGTAAAATTCAAGTAATGTAACAAAAAGGAGTTATGAGAAACGGAAAGTTCAGAAAATTTACTATACCACATTTCTTAAGAGGTTGCTAAACAAGAGATGCTATCCAAACATGGGGGGGTTTATTCAGATTTTACTACATATTTGCAAGTTGTTTGCAAAAGTACCAAACAAGACAACGCGGCAAATGCAACTTCTGAGGATGGCCAAACCTGTTGAACTGTAAGAGGACCTGCTGTGGCATTGAAGCCACCGTTGATCCATGAAAACGCATGGTAAATAGGCAGCTGTTATGCTGTAAACTAATTCCCAATAGCTCAAGCTTTTAGGGCATAATTTTTCCACGTGATATTAGCACCTCAATTCGATAAATATTTCTACCTGATACTAGATATTATCCCATGGTCAAGTTACATAATTTAAAACACTCATAGTAAAAATAATTTCAACTGCATGCAAAAGAAAATACAGCCTACAAAAAAATGTTACAAGATTAAGCATCAATAGATTGTTTTAAAATACCTTCACAGCACCTTCTTCAACAATTGACATCCGGGAAAGTCGGCTGTAATCTAAACCAATCCTTTTCTTCAACTCCTCCATAAAATTAGAATTTATTTCATATAAAATCTGAAAAAGGCATTTGAAGTACTAAGTAAATAGTTGCATTATAATAAAAATTTAAAAAGAATTACAATTATGAGAACAAAGGACAAAAAACAACACATATTCATCAATATTTTCACTTAGGATTACTTAAGTTGACATGGATGATGGAACTACCAAAAGTATAAGTACACTATGTAAACAAATGATTTGATGTTTTAGTCAAACATAAAAGTTGAAGAAAGGACAGCACATATCTGTTTTCTAACATTAAATTTATTACAGTGAAGAGAACACATACATAAGGTAAAATGCTACATAACACTTTTTAAAAAATGCTAAATAAAATACTGAAAGCATGTCTTTATGGAATACTACCTGTAGATGGCGAGAGAGGAGGCTATCTACAAACACTTCTAAAATAAAGGCTACATAAAATACAGAAAGTGTCTCTTTATGGAGTATACCTGTAAATGGCGAGGAAGAAGGCTGCCAAGAAGATCTACAGGGATTTTCTCTAGCCCTTCAGCTACCACTGTGTGAGTCGTGAAAGAGAAAATTTTGTTAACAACGTTCCATGCTTTGTTCCAGCCCAAATGTTCTTCATCAACTAATATTCGCATAATCTCAGCAATTGAGAGGGATGGATGAGTATCATTTAGATGGAGAGCAACCTAATTCGAGGAAAGTGATAACTTAAGATTGCGATACAGAGTGAAGACACAATTCTGTCACTAGCAATCAGATGATACATACGATAATCAACTTGTATACACTTTCACCGACATAAAATCAACAGATACAAATCACTTTTTTTTAAATGGAACCTAATAATATAACCTGGAACTTTCAATTCTCAATAGAAACCTAGTTTCTGCACCATACCAGAGGAACAATAAAAAAATACACTAGTTCTTGAGGCCATTAGTCTTGCAACAGAGTGATCAATCATCATACCAACTAGGAAACAAATGTGTCAAAAAAAATTATTTGACAGCGAACCTGCTCTGGCAATTCGTCAAAATTATTATGTGATTCTTTGAACCTTCGGATGATATCTTGTAAAGATGCCGAGACAAAGAAATATTGTTGCTTCAATCTCATCTCCTTCCCCTGGAAATAATTAAAGTAATAATATGAGAAGAGGGCTTTTACTCATTAAAAGGCAGAAAGCATTATACAGCAAGAAAGTATCCTAACCATGAAAGATTCATGTAACTATAAAATTTCCTACCATAGGTGTATTGCCATTTCCGGATAGCAGCGCAGAGCGGCCGACCCCAGAAAGGGGATAGCGTATAGCAGGAATGCCGCTCTATTTGATCATTTTTTGGACAGATTACTTATAATAATTATAAACATATATTTAATGTAAAATTAAACAAATAACTCTACTCATAAAATATTCATAAATCAAAGCATACATGACTCTTGAAGTGCATAAACAACTATGAAGGAAAGGTAAGGTTAAGTGTCAACTCAAATTTGATTGAAAAACTCAAAATTATCATATTACCCTTGAGGGGTAATTTTGGTTTTTGAGGGGAAAAGGATAGGAGGCCAGAAACCGCTCTGGGCCGGGAACCGCTTTGCTTCATTATCGTGCTATTTACCCTATAGCGGCCGCTATAATGTTCTACACCGCTAAGACTCTTTCCATGGCGGTTGGCCTCCACTTCGCTCTACTAAAGCGCGGCTATTGGCCCTATTCGCTACTCTGGTCTCTCTATAAACTGAAATGTCAATGGAGACAGTCAATAATGTGTGGGGAATTTCTTAGCCCACCCCATAGGGTTGAAAGACACCCTATGCAATTCCAAAAATGTCCCCGGGAAACCGAAAATGTATTTCCGGTACGCACCATGCACCATACACCACAAGACCAAAAGTGGTTCCACCCTATTATAAAGACAAAACCGGCGATATATTTCTGGTTTAAACCGGGAATGCATTTCCACCCTATTGAGTTTGTGAACTTGGTGTATTTCAATTCAGTTTTTTTGGTTTTTGTGTAGCAAAATACCGGAAATGTAACTGCGGTATCAAACGGAAATGTAACTCCAGGAATAGCCTATGTTTTATCACATCTTGGTGCGTCCCGGAAATGCATTTCCGATTTCCAAGGGCATTTATGTATTTTCGTGTGGTGCACTAGAAAAGTATGGGGTGGGTTAAAAAATTCCCTAATGTGTGGGGCATGACTAAACAAACTAAAATAGAATGTGTGGAGTCATAACATCGAAAGCTTGAGAAACATAACATAGTGTTGGAAATTCCCCCTTCTTTTCGCCCCAAATTCTAAAATTGTATCATAGCCTATCCTAGATATGAGATTTGTTGTTCGGTTTTCCGCATCGTCCACACTTTAGACTAATTTGGGCCTGAGTATGAGGGGTGTGTTGGAATTCCGTCTTCACTGTGTTCTGCCCCTAACTGCATAATGACAGCATTTGGATTGCCTTGATTGCATCATTGAACACCTTCATCATGTTGAGTGTGAAGGGGTGGATTTAGTACCACATTGCTTAGAGATATGGCTTGAGTAGTGTTTATAAAGTTTGGGCAGCCTCACCATTCACCAACCTTATGTCCAACCCACATTCCAAAATATAGTAATGCATTATACATGCATTAAAGAGGAACAATAGTAGAGAATAAAAGAAAAAAGGAAAACTAATGGCACTTTGTTAGTTTGACAACTAGTTAGCACTACTTGAAAAATATGATATCAAAAATATGCTACAAACTACTTAGCAAGATTTTGCAAACTAATCACCTAAAACAATGAAGAAACAAAAGAAAACTAAAGTAATCTTAAATGGAAGCAGTGTGGAAGTCACCGGTTTTTGCAACCAACAAAACCAGCTTTCCTCATAGAGCATAAAAAAAAACTACAAAGACAAACATTACAAGTTCCGAACAGATAATAGCAACACTTATACAACTATTTTGTTTTTATAGAAAAAAAGGAAAACCTGATGAGATCGGTCGTCGGGGTACAAAACATTACTTATGGTTTCCGTCCTTTGTTTGTTGACAATAGAATTAATGTAGTCTCCAGTGTTATAGGCCTCCTACAAATAGTAATTAAGAAAAAATGGCTCAATAGTAATTAAACTGAAAATAATGTACAATAAGCTAATTTCACTCTGACTAAAGGTATAACCATATAGTTATCCTAAATTGAATAATTTATAGTAAAAGCCTTAAAATTACGCTTCGGACATGCTGTACTTACTTACACCAAAATTATGATGTCAATCTATGCCTGTTTGTGTTTTCTTAAAAAGAAAGTGCCTTTTTAAATAAACATTTCAAAAATTTAAAAGTCAAAGCTAAAAAAATGTTGATTTAGTGCTTTTCTTAAAAGCTAAAAAGAGTAGCATCTGAAAAAAACTTAGTTCAAAGATTTATTCTTAAGAGTGGAATTACCAAATCAAATTGATTATTTGGTTTAGCAGCCCATAGCCGAAGGTTGATGGTATTTCTTGTCCCATAACCAGGTATTGGGTTGTCATAAGCCACAGCTTCAACCTGCAATTAGAGGAATGTGTTACGTATTACCAAATATACAGTGTAAAGTAAGGGAAAATGAAGGGAGAGGAAGGGGATGGTGAAGAGTAAAATCCCTTCTTAGTTCTTACTCAAATTTTAGCTTCGTTCTAGTATTGAGTGGATTTTTTTTTTTTGGGGGGGTGGAGAAGATGGATTTAAAGCATCATAGAAGCATAGATTAAATAACCTCAAGTACAATCTAACATAAAAGGTTATAACTATGAGTATAAAAGTAACTTAGTTTTAAAACTCTCCTCTCCATTTGAAAACCAAATACAGAGAGCATTATTTCCCCTCCACTCCCCTCCTCTGAACTAAACACTGCACTAATGTTCACCTTTCCAGGAGAAACAAGTTTATTATTTAAATTATCAATGTTCCAAAGTGTTAAATGCAACACAGGTAGAAGTAAGCATAAAACTAAAACTATTGTAGAAGATGTTCTTGAAAAAGTTATCGTTTCAAACCAAATAACAATATATTAACTGTTGATTATAGTCATAATACCAAGAGGGGTGTTGATTATAGTCATAACTATGACTATAATCCACATTAGTCTTACCGTCTCTCCAGGGATCCAAAGTTTAAGTTTTTCTCCATTCCTATCTACATCTTCAACAGTCCCATAAAACTAATCCATTAAGAATAACACAGAGATGTAGTCAGTTTGCAATTTTAAGGTGAGATAGTGAAACAAAAGGCATAACATAGTGAAGCTTAACAAACCTTCACTTCATATGTTACATGAATCCGCTCTATCTCCCAGGGGTTTCCATAGTTCAGCCAATAGTCAGGTTGTTCATGTTGAAAGCCATCCACTATGATCTGACGAAACAACCCATACTCGTAACGCAACCCATAACTGCAAAATGAAGTTCAATTCCATAAAACTCAACTGACTGCACCTGTGCTTAGGATAACAAGCATGCTGTTTTCAACACAGAAAAATAAGCATAATTATGTTTGCATGCACGGTTCTAGAATCATCCTGTAAGTGATGCGTACAATAAGTGTAAGAATAAACAATGAAAAATCAACTCCTAAATAGGATCTAATCCCATGAGGTGCTCAAGGCTTCAGAGGCTAAATATTGCTGAAGCTGGTGAAAAGTATTACTAATAATAAATAGAAATCCCAAGTTCATGTAGTTACAGGATAAAAACAGTCTCAGAATGGGAGAAAACTATATAGAAATTATGCTATCTAGACACATTGTTATTGAATATATAAATAACACTGTTGAGACTTAAACGAGCTTTGAGGCATCATATTCGTAACTAAAATGTGGCCAAAGAACAAAGAGCCGTAGATATTCAAGCTTATAAAGCAAACTTCACAGTTAATCACCCGTATATTTGTTCCAAACCAATAAAAAAAACTAAGAACTGGAAACTGTATGGTGAAAATATTAATTTTTCAAACATGTCAGACAAATTTTATTATAAAGCTCAATGTAACACCATACCCCCATGCAGGATAGTCCAGAGTTGCTAAAGAATCCATTTGGCATGCTGAAAAACGTGCAAGGCCACCATTCCCTAAGGACGCATCTCCTTCCTTATCAAGGAATTAACACACGTGAATGTTAAGGATATAAAAACCACCTCAATTGCATTGCAACAACAGTAAACTGGAGAATAGAAAAGATTAGATTAAATGTGAATAACACCTGCTCAGCCAAAACTTCAAATTCAAAGCCAAGTTGCCTTAGGGCCTCAGTATATTGGTCTTGGATGCCAAGATTGATGACACTATTTGACAAGGAACGACCTGATATCCAAAAAAACAGATGTTTTTAAGCATTGGCCGCAAGATGGTATACCTTCACGACATCAACAGTTGAATAATCGTTCACCAATGATAGAAACATTTCAGTGTCAACTTGCATGGTTTGACTTTGCCATGACATGAATCTTAAAAGAAATTTTAGTCTGTTTAAGTTCATTCCTTCTCTTAGAGTTTGGGTTGGATACTATCCATCACTTATACACATAATTTCATATCATATCTCATCTAATGTCGGACTCTAAAAAAACCTCTTCACGCCCAGGATTCGACGCCTGGAGCTTAACCTAAGTGTCCCCCAATAGCAGTAACCTGATAGGAGGTGGTCCACTAGATCTTGGATAAACTCAGATACCATCTTAAAATTTAGATTAGTCTTAACTCAACTCTTACAAAACCAACTTGTACAGTGACAACTACCCACCATCTAGAAATATATTTTCATCACACTATTTAAATCACTAGGGTCCTAAAAGGTACAGATCCGTTTATCATTGTTTGAGTTTATTGTCCACAAATACTTTTATCATACCACAACATAACATATATAATTAGAACACCTCCAGTTAAACATAATTGGGAGCCTTAGCACAACTGTTTGAGTTGCTAAATGGTAAAAGAAATCGATTAATTAAAACATGTCAATCATGTTTAGGACATCACTTCCAGTACCCATGAGAAACTCAAGTGAGAGGAAGTAGAGGCGCTTGGCTTTTTTCTTCTTGAAGTAAATGTGAGTATCATGCCAGCGTTCAATCAACCGATCCCGCACACTATGTGACACAGCCTATAAATACAATTACACGATCAATTTTCTGATGATAACCAATTAAAAATATGACTAACAGTATGCCAAAACACTTTAATGTGTGATTTTATTTTGAAGCCCTTGATAACCAACAAGATTGCAATCTCAGAACATCAAACAGACCAAACTTAATGGAATGGGCTTTAACTCTCATTATCTGAAGACTTGGTTCCTTTTACAACAATGTTCATCCTAAGAACTAAGAACTGAAAAATATAAATCAAAATAGGGCATTTATTCTTTCAACTTGACATTCTCCATATAATAGAAGCTCCTATAAGAATTTACCTGATACGCTTCATAATCGTCAAAACTAAAGCGTGATCTAGCCACGGTGTACTCAACATGATGAATAATATCTTTCTGAAGACTGAAAGGGTCATTTTTCAGAAATCCATCCATCAAACTAAACATCCTCTCAGCTTTCGCCTTACGCTCACCAAACCCTTCCACAAATCCAGCTCTCCTCACCACAATCCCTCTATTAGCCGCCGTCGATGAAACCTTCCCGTTGACATCACCGCCGATCGCCTCCGCCAATGCTCGTTTGATCCTCTCCAGATTATCACTATCTTCAATCTTGTTCCCATGGGAATCAGTGACGAAGAACTTCTTGACGAAATATTCTCCTTCGAATTCAACGGTTGCTTTGTCAATGCTGAGACCGAGGATTTTGAAAACCCTGGTGATGACCTGGAGAAGACCGATCCGGTTGCGAGCTTGGATGACGAAGGCGGTGGAGTCGTTGGAATCGGAGTTGTCGACGGTGATGGCTGACGTGGAAGCGGAAGTGGAAGCTCGTAAACGGTTGTTTCGTGGAGCGGCGGGAAAGTGGATGGAAATTGGGGGAAAATTAGGGGGAGAGGGAAATGCGGGGAGAGAAATGAGTGGATTTGGAAATGAGAAAGAGTTGGAAACGGTAAGCATTCTTGGAGGGGAAGTTAGAGTGGAAAGAAAATGGGTTGCATTTGTGGAGAAAAATGGAAGAAGGGTTTAGAGTTAGAGGGAGAAGTGAAACGGAGAAGAAAAGATAGAAGCGGGAAGAAGGTTGAGTTGAGATTGCAACGACTACGCGGGTGTACAGTTTCGTTTCTACTTTGGTCGCTCTGAAAAGGGGTTTTACCTTTTCGAAGGAGTCAAGGAGATCATGCATTAACTCACGGGAAAGAATCTTCACACACAAAACAAATCCTTTTATATTAAATTAATTAAGTTTCATTTCTCAAACAATACTGCTCATTATCCTGTTCAAAAATATATTAGATTTTTTTTCATAAACAAAGATAGAGGTAAACCGATTCAATAAAAAATTATAATATCAAATTGAACTAAATCGAAACCGCGATAAATTGTATTTAGTTAAGATGTGTGTCGCACTTCAAAATTTGCCCTCTTTATTTTTTAATAAATAATTGGCTTACACTTAATCAATAGGTGCATTGCATACATAACATTCATGTATTAACCATAGGATCTAATTTTTCTAATTGAGCGAGAGTGCACAATTCTAAAGAAGAGGTTTGGTTCTCAAAAGCTGAATATCTGAGGTTCCGTTATTTCAAGTGTCATCTTAATATACAAGATGTGTGCATCCAGAAGCTTCTGATTATCTCTCGAGAATCAAGGTTTTGGAGTTCTGATTTCCTCTCATGTAGGTATTGATTAAGGTTTTCGAGCAAGAGCATGTTGTGGTCGGGAATTTGAGCTTGAAATGATTCTTTGGCCTTCTGTGAGTCTTGAAGTATCTGCATACGGCTTATCGATCCACGCGATTCATCAGAAAATCAAGAACAGTCGGATAAAAGCATATTTGAGTTGAGTGTGCGTACTGAAAAGTCAACAAAAGTCAAAGTTTGACCGAGTGAAATTTCTGGTCAAAATTATTGTCAAAAGTCGACATTGGAGAAAATATGATCATTTGTTGAGAAAAGTCGAAAGAATCGGGCAAAAACGAGAATTCTTACATTTTAAGTAATCTTAGACTTAGAAATTTCTCTAAGTTTTAAGAAGTTTATGTTCACGTAGCCATGTTGTCGACTCTCTATCTCACTCGTTTGTAATCGAAAGTTCGCAAGTTTGGGATCATTGGAAAAAGTGTATTGTTTACTCCGAATTTGTCCTTGTGAAGATTTCTCTGAAAATACCCGGTTTTCGAGTTATGAAGCTCCGAAGTTTGAAGTTTACAACTTTGAAATTTACACTTAGTGAAATTTTGAATAAATTCCAACATGATCAAGTGCTCGACTTCAGAGGTATTTTATACGTGTTTCAAAGCATCGTTTCGAGTTGAGTTCAAATATAAAGTTGTTCGTTTTGCGGCAATATGCAACTTTGTTGAAGGAATCGAATCCATTCGGAACTCAGATCGAAAGTTATGAAGTCCAGAAGTTATTAATCCATCATGCTTGCATTGTTTGACACTTGGAGAAATTTTTGAGTATTTGCTATGTAGTCAGGCTGACAACTTCGGGTTCAATTTTCATATGATTCCCGACTCCGTTTCGGAAAACTTTCAAATTCAAAATTGTTCACTTCACGGCAAGCTACAACTTTGTAGAAGAAATCGAGTTCATTCGGTGCTTGGATCGAAAGTTACGAAGCTCGAAAGTTATGGATTTAGCATGTTTCCAATATCCAACACAGAAAAAAAATTAAATGTTTGTCAACATGGCCAGATCGACAACTCCGGGTTCGATTTTCATATAGTTCATGGCTTCGTTTTAGAAAAAGCTTAAAATGAAAGTTGTTCATCTTGCGACAATGTACAACTTTGCTGAAGAAATCGAATCTATTCGTGACCTGGATCGAAAGTTATGGATCCCGGAAAATATGAGTTTGTCATGTTTACAATGTTCAACACTTATAATTTTTTTGGAATGTTTGTCAATATGGTAAGACTGACGACTTCGGGTTCAATTTTCTCTTAGTTATCGACTCCGTATCAAAAAACATTCAACCGCAAAGTTGTTCATCTCACGGCAGTCTACAACTTTACTAAGAAATCGAATTCATTCAAGACTCTGATCGAAAGTTACATAGGTCAGAATATAGGAATTCATCATGTTTACAATATTCAAACAGTTGTTGTGCGCACGTTTGAGGCTATTTTTCTCTTCGATTCAAGCGCCTCACGGAAAAAAGTTGAACACGAAAGTTGGAGTTTTCCGTGTCTTCTACAAATTCTGTTAAGGAATTATGTCGTTTCAGACGTCGCAGCAAAAGATATGAAGCCTCGATGTTGGTAGGTTGAAGTTGCCAAAATGCGAGATGGCACATGCACTTTTGCGAGGCATACGAGAACATTTTATCGAGCAGTTGTTATACGCATGTTAAAGGCTATTTTTCTCATCGATTCGATCGCTGCACAGAAAAACTATAAACATGAAAGTTGGAGTTTGTTATATCCTCTACAAGTTTCGTTCAGGAATTGTTTCATTTAGGATGTCATAGAGAAAGTTACGAAGCTCAGAAGATGTTAATTTATCTTGTTTGCAAAACTAAACACTTAGCAGAATTAAGTGTTTTCTTTCGCATGGCCAGATTGACGATTTGGGGTTCAATTTTCTCTTAGCTATCGAATCTGAATCAAAAAATGTTCAACTAAAGAAATTTTCACTTTGCGACAGTCTATAACTTTGCTGAAGAAGTCGAAGTCATTCGGGATTCGTATCCAAAGTTACAAAGCCTTGAAGTTATGAGTTTGTCACGTTCATAATATTCAACACTTAGAAATTTTGAGTGTTTGTTTCTTTGGTCAAGCTAACGACTTCGGGTTTAATTTTCTCATAACTATTGACTCCGCATCGAAAAATGTTCAACTGCAAAATTGTTCACCTCATGGTAATCTTGAACTTTGCAGAAGGAATCGAATTCATTTGAGTCGTGGATCGAGAGTTATAATGCGACAAAGTTATGAACATGCATTCGGTGAATTTTTCCCGACATTGCCGGTATTTTATCAACTATGATTTCCATTCTTCGGGATCAATTTAAGGCGTTCTACGAATGTCGAATCAAAAAACTTTCAACATGAAAGTGGCTCACAAAAACGCACTCTTCGACTTTGACTTTTGAATTTTTTTCTCGATGGCGCCTATATTCGGAGTTATGGAGCACGGAAGATAGGGACATCACATGGTTACTCAAATTTCCTCATTCAACCATGCAAGCTCTCTTATATACATGCATGTAACAGTCACTCACGACTTTTGCTATCACAACAAATACTATCACCCTTTCTTTCCTTTGTTTTTCTAAATTATAACAAACAACCACCTTCTTTATAACAAACAACAACCTTCTTTTCTCCCAACTCACTAACAAACTTCACCTTCACCACACAGCCACTACCACAATTCTCTCCCTTTCTTTCACAAAAAACAGATAATCACCACTCAAAAAACTAACGGAAATGTAACAAACTTGAATCACCATTCATCATCCTCTCCTTCTCTCCTCCAAAAACCATCACATTCTCTCATCCTCATAACCACCGCCAAGTTCACAGAAAAAACAGTTACGACCATAACCTTCATTCTCCGATAACCACAACCATCTTCTTCACCGCAAACTGCCATAACCTCTTTCTTCGTCCACCGCAAACCGCCGTAACCTCTTTCTTCCACTCTCTTCCCTCGCCATAATCTCATCACATTTTCCTCTTCACCACCAATCTTTCTCTTCACTCTCTCATAACTATCCGTAACGGCCAGTAACCACCCCTCTCTCTCTTAACTTCACCATCTCTTTCACTCTCTCTGAACAAAAACTCCAACAACCTCTAACCATAACAACCTCACCTTTTTTCTTTCTTCACTGTGAACTCGCCCACTTTTTCTTCTTTATCACCTTCATCGGACCCTCTCAAATTTTCTTTCTCCTGGGAACCTTCATCTTCTCTTTTTTCTCTCTCAACTCCGTAACAAACGTTCACGCCCTCGCTTCTCTCCATGGCAGTGTGTTCCTCCCTTCAACCACAGCCATAACAAACCTCCTCACTTCTGCATCTCTACGAGAAGAAGATTCGGCAAGTGTTTATTTCGCTCCAAAAAAACAATCGTATTGCAAGACTCATCTTTATCGCTGACATCAAGGGAACCAGTTTGAAGCCGAGTTTTCATTGAAGATTGGAAGCCGGTTTGGGAGTTTATCATCGGCTAAAGATCAAGGAGTCGTCGTTGAAGGGTTTCCTTGAGATATCTTGAGCAAGAACTACGTTCGAGTGAATCTTCGCAAATTCAATCAATCTCGCCGGAGACGACAACTGAAGCTTGTGTCCGACGTCACTATTCAAAAAGCCAGCCCTAGGCGTGGCGCTACCTTACTGGTCCCTGGTCAAGTTGATTTCCGGATGCCCTTTTTTTTTATTCGCGTCAGGTAACATATTACTTAATTTTCTTATTGTTATTAATTCAAAAATTTTGACCAGTTGATAAATATACATGTTTAACATAATAAAATTTTCTTTTTTTTTATTAAAATTATGGATCACATGAATAACTAGATTGGGTTTAGATGCATTTCAGATTAGGATTAGAGCCATTTCTATTGAAAATTGTACTTTGTACCCCCACAGTTAATTCTGTACCCCACAATTTTTTTAAAATGACAATTTTACCCTAATATAATTTAATTATTTTACTATTTGACTTTTACCATTTACGAAAAAGACAAAATTTAACAGTCCAGAAAAACACTTCCGGAACACTTCCAGCAAGTATTCCGGTATGTAAAAATACAAACCGGAACAGTTTTTTAATGTGTTCCGAATTTCACAAAAACCATTTCGGAACACTTTGTGCAAGTGTTCCGGAATGAATGCCAAATTGTATAACAAACCGGAACACTTCTTAAATGTGTTCCGGTTTGTAGACAGTGCGAACCGGAACACTTTCAGAAAGTGTTCCGGTTTGTAAAGGATGTAAACCGGAACAGTTTTTTTTTTTTAAATTTTTTTAAATTTTTTTTTTCAGGTATGGAAATTCAAAAAAACGAGTCCTCCATAGATACGACAGATGTATTCACTACAACAGAAACATTCGCTACACGAGAAGATGTTATTAGTTGGATCAAAGAAGTTGGATTAAGAAATAAAATCACCGTTATTATTAAGCGTTCGGACCATGAAACTGGGAAGAGAGGAAGGAGGAACAAGATAATTTTTGGGTGTGATAGAGGCGAAAAATACAAGGATAAAAGTGGAACTCAGAGCGCAGCTAAGAGATATGGATGCCCGTTCAAAATCAGATCGACTCCGTCAAAAGATGGGTTGGGATGGAAGGTAGGTGTAAAGTGTGGAGTTCACAATCATGGATTACCTGATAGGCTTGAAGGGCATGCGTTTGTTGGCAGGTTGACCTCAGATGAAAAACCACATGTTTTTGATTTAACAAAGAGACATGTTCCTCCTAGACACATCTTGACTTCCCTGCAAGAGAGAAATCTTGAAAATATCACTAGGATCACTCAAATTTATAAGCAGAAGAGTGTGATACAAAAAGAGATAAGGGGTCCAAGATCTGAGATACAACATTTGCTAAAGCTAATTGAGGATGCAGGGTATGTCTACTGGAGTAGAAAAAGAGATGGTTCGGATATTGTGAGAGATATTTTTTGGGCGCATCCAGACTCCGTCAAGTTGCTGAATATTTTTCCCATTGTCTTAGTTATGGATAGCACATATAAGACAAACAAATATAGGCAACCTCTCTTTGAAATTGTTGGCATGACATCGACGGAGTTGACTTTTGCTGTTGACTTTGCTTATATGGAGTCTGAGCAGACAGATAGTTTTTGTTGGGTTTTGGAGAAGCTGAAGGAATTGTTTGTGCAGAAAGATCTGCGTCCAAAAGTGATTTTGACGGATAGAGATCTAGCATTGATGAAAGTTGTGGAAATTTGTTCCCTACTACACAAAATTTGCTATATCGTTTTCATATTAACAAAAATGTTGGGATGCGATGCAAGCAATATGTGGTGAAAGAAATGCGAGAGACCATTGACACATTATGGGAGGAAGTTGTGTGGGCTAGTGACGAGGTTGAGTATGCTCAAAAGTTGGAACAACTTGAGCAAGCCTGTTTTAATTGTGCTGACTTTATTGATTATGTGAAAGACACATGGTTGATTCCACATAGACATAGATTCGTTGGAGCATGGATTGATCGAGTACTTCATTTGGACAACACCACGACTAACTGGTGTGTATTTTATTTTATTGTTATTATTATTTTTTATATAAGTAATATTTTTATATATTGCCTATATGTATTTTTATATATTGTTATTAATATTTTTATATATTGTTATATATATATTATGCATTAATATTTTTTATATATATTATGCATTAATATCATGTTATATATTTGTTATGCATTCATTTTTAGGGTTGAATCCGCTCATTGGAAGCTAAAGCAGATGTTGGGAAATAGTCTAGGTGACATGGTCAATTGTTGGGAAGCTATGAACAACAACCTGAGGATACAAATAGGCAACATTCGTGCTTCGTTTCAAAAAAGTTTTTATGAAGTTGAGCATGCACATGTTAGTCCATTGTATGGTAACCTGCGTAGTTTTGTTTCTAGAGCTGCTCTGAGACGCATTGCACAAGAGTTAAAGAGAGTTGATTATGTTGGAACTTCTAGAGAAATATGTAGGTGTACTCATAGAACAAATTATGGGTTACCTTGTGCTTGTGAGTTAGGTAGATATGTGCTTAGTGGTGTACCTATACCTATTGAGAGTGTTCATGATCATTGGAGGAAGTTAAGTATGGAAGGTGAATTGCAGGCAGAAGGAGAAGATGGATCGGAGACTGACATGAATAATGTAATGGAAGAAATATGGAGAAAGTATAGATCATCAAATGTTGTCGGGAAAAGAGCATTAAGAAGTAGGTGTAGTGAAATTGCTTACCCCGCAACAACTTCCTTATGTCCACCACCTGACAAAATAAAAACCAAGGGAGGAGTCAAGAAGAAAGGGAAGAAACCAGTTGGGTATGATGTTTACAGGGATCCTTCACAACATGAGTATGTTGAACAAGCATCTCAAACTTCACAAAAGCTGTCTCAGAAATCCCAATCAAAGAGGGAATCAAAATCAAAAAAACCTGCACAGCAAGACTACACTCTTCAGTTTCTAAGTCATATCAGGTCATATAAAATTATTATGCATTAATATTCATAGTGTTAATTATTTTATGTTTATTATTATATTATGTATGTATAATGCACTAATATTTATAATGTTAATTTCTTAGATCATATATTCAGGAGATTGTGGATGTTGAATCAGATGGTAATTGTGGATTTAGAGTCATTGCATCGTTGCATGGGTATAGTCCGGATGGTTGGGCAATGGTTCGTCGAGAGTTGGACATGGAAATAAGGGACAAGAAGAGTTTGTATGAGAAGTTATTCAGAGATAGACTATCAGCAGTGAGAAGCTGGTTGATGATACAGTCCATTGGTATACAGCAAAAGGAGAAATGGTTGACACTACCAGACATGGGTTACTTGATAGCGAACCGCTATAATGTCATTCTTGTTTATTTAGGCAATCCCTGCTTGACATTTTTCCCTTTGACATCATCACCTTCACATAATCCTACTATTTGGTGTATAGGTTTAGCCAACGGTAACCATTGGGTTCAGAATTTATATATCCGATAATAGTATTTTCAATTATTATTTACTATACAAAGTGTTGGATTAATTGTTTTTTATACTCAGGTAAACATGAAAGATGGATTCCCCTTACCCCCGGTGCCTACAGATTGGAAGAAGTTTCGGCACACGGATGCAACTGCATGGATGGTATCATTAGCGGGACGATTGCAACTATGGCTACATCTTTCGCCAGTTTTACCTTCTTATATTTGCTTAGAATAATCCTATTTTGTGTAATGTAGAACTAAATTGTTATGAAATGTAACAAAGCATTACAACAGACGCTTTTTTTATTCATCCAAATATTCGAATGCTTTTTTTATTCATCCAAATATTCGAATGAATCCAATGATAAATTAATGATAACATACACTAAAGAGAAATAACGCATAAATCCAATGATAACATATATCATAAAAATAAGTCATATAAATATTTGAAGACAAAGACAAATATTTAAAGAGTTACTAAAAATTACATAAATCATAAAATCACTCTTCATTACATAAATGCAACGCGGTAAATAAATCCGCAAACTGAGGATCATCCTCTTCAGCAGCAAATTTTTGTAGATGACGATGAATTAATGCGTAGATACGAGCCAACTTAGGATCGGATGGCCCTGTTGCAAACTGTGGAACTGACACCTGTCTTGGTTCATCAATCGGCGGTGGTACCAATCGAGGGTGTGACACCCGATAATACCAGTCCAAATAATTTTCCACAGTCTCGGAGGGAAATGTGACAGCAGTTGTGTGACCAACTATGTCTACAACACTTTGGTCGTAACCAATCCAGTTAACATCCACATCCGCCTCAATAATATCAGTGCGTGAACGTGATATATACTGAATAAGACCAAACTGGCGTAAACATCTGTCAGCCAAATATAATACATAAGTACCTCCCCAACAGAGTCCTCCTCTGAAATAAGCAAGCTCGTCGAACGCACGAAACTGCCTATGATCCTCAAATGCACGCCACACCACGTCAACCGGTGTCAATCTATCGAGGACAGCTCGCAATGCATCCACCTTCAACGCTCCTTGCTTGTATGCCCATCTCATCGCTCTCGGCATTCCAACGTTCTCACTTGGATGCCAGTTTTCCACTACTCTTCCAATTCTAGGAAAATACTCATGGATCCAGCACTGTGTCAATAAAAATTATAAATAATATTTTAGTTATATTTTTTACGCTATTAAACAATTAATAATAATTAAAAATTATCTAAACAATAAATAAAAAATAAAAAATATCTAAACAATAAATAATAAATAAAAATTATCTAAACAATAAATAATAAATGAATTACCTGAAGAAGAGTCGGATAACCAGCAAGTTGTTTGGTGCCAAACATACATGCATCTCCAAGTGAATCATACAGTGTCACCAATGCAGCTGCCCCCCAACTGTATCTTCCAGCACCCTCCAAGTCCGCAAAAAGAGATATATATTTTGCTTCGACAAGCGTAAACGTCTTATCGGCAAAAATAGTGCAACCTACTAACATCATCAAGTAAGCTCTGGTCGCATATGCCCAACTATTAAGAGCTCTATGGGCAATAAAGGTATCATACAACCATTCCAACTTATAGTAGACACCTCTGTTGCCACGAACTTGAGTCGCGGCTTCTCTACGTGACACTCCTAAATATGTCACAGCAAGCTCAGCATCATCATCTTCAGTGACATGCAGGGGAGTCCAGAAAATACCTCTAATAGGGAGGTGGAGAATACAAGATACGTTATCGAGAGTAATCGTCATCTCACCAAATGGCATGTGAAATGACGATATCTCGGAATGTCACCTCTCTACAAATGCGGTGATTAAATTCGGATCTACCTTTGTCATACTAGATCTTTACAAATGTGCAAGACCCGAATTTGTCACCAACCTTTCCATCTCTCTACGGAGTTGCAGGGGAACCCATTCTTTGAGTTTTTGACCGTGTGCAGCACATTTTAATTGTTTTTTCGGTCCTCTTTCCTAGAAAAAAAATGTTGAAAAAAATGTAACATATTATTAATAAACTATGCCAAAAATTAACTTAATTCATTTCAGATTAAATTTTCATTTACTTACCTCTCCATACCACAAATGTCGAGCACAGTGCTACTCGTATCTAACTAACAGAGATAAATCAGATGGTCCACCCGGGAATCCCCTAGGCACCTCCGGAGGATGTGATTCAGATCCAGATGCACCGTCGTTTCTACGAGGGAGTCATCCGTCAGGGCCTAATCGTCGAGGCATTCTGAAAAAAATAATAACATAAAAATATGAAGAAAAAAAAATCAGAAAAACCCAAACCGGAACACTTAGGGTGAGTGTTTTGGAATGAATTTTGGAACACTTTTAGGAAGTGTTCCGGAATGCAATATCTCAAACCGGAACACTTTTGCAATGTGTTCCGGTACGACTATTGCAAACTGGAACACTTCCTAAAAGTGTTTCGAAAAAAAGACAACAACAAAATAAAACCGGAACACTTTCTAAAAGTGTTCTGGTTTGATAAAATTTTCGGAACACTTACTTGATGTGTTCCGGAGTGCTTTTTTGTGAACTGGAAGACTTGGCCAAACTGTTCCGGAATGCAATATATTTAGAGAGAATTTGGAACACTTTTAGAGGATATGTGAAAAATGAAATTTTTTTAAAATCTTATGCTTTTTATATGAGGGTATTTTCGTCAAAAAATCACTGTAGCGAAGGTACAGGTTGAAATGTGGGGGTACAAAGTAAAATTTTCATTCCTATTTACACCTTCTTTGCTTGGGCCTGATGTACAAAATGCACCAATTTTAGTTTAATTAGAGAATTTAGTAATACACCCCCGACTTGTACATGCACAACATTGATGTTCTTACAATTTTGTCCTTAATTTCGATTATTTCGAGTTGTAAAAAATACGAATAAATAATTTTCTGACTTTTTGGCACTTTAGGATATTTTTGATATTTTTTGTGAATTTTTTATAATTAATTTTCTTTATTTTTTAATTAATTTTTGATAATATGTTTAGAAACGATTTTTTCCATAGTATTTTGCACATTTCAATGTGGTTTTCGAACGTTTCTCGATGATAAAAATTTGTATTAATAGATTCTTGACCTTATAGACTCTTAGGAGTTTTGACATATTTTTTTTTGGAATTTTTTTATAATTAAATTCCCATCATTTTTCAATTGTTTTTAATTGGTTGTTTAGAAACTCTTTTTCTATGATACTTCGTACGTTTCGATGCGGTTTTTGATCATTTCCCTACTATAAAAATTCGTAAAAAATAATATTCTTATTCTATGATGTATGAGGAGTCCTTAGATATTTTTATTAGAATTTTTGATATCTCTTTAGGTCTTTATCTGATTTTTTCTTTTGTATGATACAAACATGTATAATTGCTTGCTATTTCACCTAGTTAGGAATCGATTTTTTGCATATGATGCTTAATAATTGTTCTAACCCTCAACTAACTTCTTTATTAACATGTTTAAGTAGTTGATACCTTGGTTTAGAATTGATAATTGAGTCATATGATTAGGGTACCATGATAGTTAACCCTTAGAGCAACGATGGATCATTTTGGCTTAGTTTTGTGCACGAATATGTTTCAACCATGATTTTTCTTGTACATTTTATTTGAGACCATTGAATGTGAATTAGCTACTTACTTGTAGAGTTCTATACTTAGTTTAACTCAATAGTTACTCAATTTCTAAGCTTTGATTATGTAGCGATGTTTAAAAGCATGTTTCTCTTTTGTCATTCGAATTGACTAATTGTTAGAGTGTAATACCATGTGTTTCTTAGAAACTTTAGGACTTTTCTCTCAATTTGATTGTAGTTAAATATATACCTTGTATTTATGTTATAAATATAACTTCAAAGGAAACTCTTAGCGGTATAACTCTTAGGAACTAATTTGATATTTGTATAGTTCTTCTAGGTTCCTCTTGCATGTTTATTGGCAATCTTTTCCTCCATCTTTAGAAATGTTTAGACAAGCTTTAGAATGCATAGTTGTGGCCCCTATTAGGAAGTTACCCTTCATGCCACGATTCCTTTGTGAACAATGCGTTTTAGGCTATTTTAGTGTAGATTTTTGGTTTCCAACTTCTCTAGATCTCTAGTTATGTTTAGCATGTCATTTGAAGACGATTGTGATGAATTTAGCTAGATTTTGATATCATTCATGGGTTATTTTGCATTATGTGTGTGTGGCTGCCCGATTTTCCATTCTTATGTTGCTATACATGTTCAGATTCCATTTCTTCGCATTTGGATCATATTTTGACTTACGATGTGAGTATCCAATTAAATTCCTGCCTCCTTGATATTTTTGACATGTTTGTTGACTTGTGCAAGGTACATTGAGGATATTTTGGTTAGGTACCTAATCTTGGTATACTAGCATACCACTTCTCCCGTGGTGTTGCTTGCATTTTAAACACATTTTGCTTTGTGTTTTCTCATGTTACGAGAAACACATATTGTGCTATTTTGTCTGGATGTGTACCTTTGTGCAGGTGTTCCAATTGTTGTGAGGTCGTGTCTGATACACACACGTATTGCACGATATTACCTTGTGGGTTATATTGATCGAGGTATTTTTGATTATTGCTTTGTTGATGGCAGCTTACTCGAAGTTTTCCGGAGTATTTTTAGCTCGCAGTGCTCTTCGGATTTCCTAGATGTCATGAAAAGTAGGGTTTTACCGCTTTCTTTGTTATGTTTAGGATAAGAGCGTTGGGCTCAAAGTCGCTGTTTAAAGACCTGTAACAAGCATTTCGCATTTACTTGCTAATTGTGTTTGTGTTTGCTTGTTTTGGTTGATGGCTATTGTGTCATTCGGTTTAGAACCGAGGGCAAACAACTTTAGCCCTTTGCATGTTCCCCTTAAGATTTTCTTGTTTTGGTTGATGGCTAATGAGTCACTCGGTTTAGAACCGAGAGCAAACGACTTTAGCCTTTTACATGTTCCCCTTAGGACGTTATTGTTTTATGTTGATGGTTAATGTGTCACTCGGTTTAGAACCGAGAGCAAACGACTTTAGCCCTTTGCATGCTCCCTATAGGATTTGTGTGTTGCTTATGTGCTTCTGCTAAAGCACTTATTTGTTTCTCTCCTTTGCATCCCTTGGTTTTACACTTCATCATATGGATGTAAATAGTGCATTTCTAAATGGTTACATTGATGAAGAGGTATATGTGCATCAACCCCCTGCTTTTGAAAACACAAAACATCCAGATTTTGTTCATAAGCTTAAAAAATCTTTATACGGTCTAAAACAAGCTCCCAGAGCTTGGTATGAAAGACTAAGTAATTTTCTATTAGAAAAAGATTTTACCAGGGGGAAAGCGGACACAAATTAATTCTGTAAGACATTTAAAAAGGATATTCTGAAATGTCAAATTTATGTTGATGACATGATTTTTGGTTCTACTAAAGTCTCCCTTGGGAGAGAATTTGCTAAGTCTAACGTTTGCTTAAAGTCCAACGTTTGCTTTGAATGACTATACGCATTTGACAATAAGAATCTAATCACAAACATACGAAAAGTGAATATACAAAAGTACTTACTACAGGCTCCAGGAATTGGGACGACGACGAAAGTCACCAAAGCATTCCCCCACAGAGCATGATCCCTGCAAAGGTGTCACTCACAACACAATTTCCCCGGCAGAGCAAAAGGGAATCCACGAGCAGCAATTCTACTCGACTAAGTAAAGTTACATCAGTCTCAAGCGGAACCCTCACCCCGGTAAGGTATTTATCCCCGGACATCTCGATCCTTTCCTTTTTTCCCAGCGGCAGTATTCAGACCCAAAACTTGGTCAGATAGCGCATCGGAGGAAACTACATCTTCATTCCCCAGCCTGGGATTACAACGGATTCCTGACTCTTTTAACCAGGTTTCCCGGCAACTATCAAATGCTCTCCAGCGAGATCTACACTCAGGACCCCAGTAGAGCGCCTCCTAAATTTCCTCAGCAGGATCTACATACAAGGTCCCCAACGGATCGCCTCCCTAGGTTCTCCTCAGCAGGGTCTATATGTGAGATCTCCAACAACTAGCTTCTCAAATCTCTACCTTCCTCAACAATATCTAGGCCCAAGACTTGGTCAGATAGCGCATCGGAGGAATCCCGGATGTCTTTCTTTTCCTTCAAAAGCGGGGTTCTCACCTACCCGAATCTCCAAGCAGAAATCAGAAATTCTCAAGCAGAAAATCCGCATCTTCTTCAAGATGGATATGTTTTGAAATACCACAACATCTATCATTCATACATTACTCATAAAGTCATAATTCATGCATATGTCATTCATACACTGTCATGCATCATACTTTGCATAAAGCTAACAAATATTCTATCAAAGTTCCTCTTGTTTTCTCCAAAACAGGTAACAGTCACTTCTGACGCAAACAAGTCCAGGATTAAGCCCCGAACCGACGGGAAAACTATCTGAAAGACCGCCCTTGGTTGTCCTCCGACGACTGGTCCAGGATTAAGCCCCGAATCGACGGGAAAACTATCTGAAAGACCGCCCTTGGTTGTCCTCCGACGACTGGTCCAGGATTAAGCCCCGAATCGACGGGAAAACTATCCGAAAGACCGCCCCTGGTTATCCTCCGATAAACAGGCAATGGATCTACACCCGATGCACAACAGGGAAGCTATCCACATCTTTGCCAACTACAATCTCCCTCAGAGTAATCAGCACAAAGATTTATTCTGATTCGCGATTATCGACAGCAACCACAGAGTCTAGCGTACGACTCAGTTGCCTTGGATGGCATCTTAAGCCCATCTCCGACTACTTGTCAACATTTCTCCACTTTCAGAATGCTGCATATTTGGTTAAAAATCAATACAAACCAATAACTTCATTCAAAGATGAGCACAAAGTCTAACGTACGACTCCCTCCAGATGGCATCTTAAGCCCATCTCCATGCTCCTTCCAGAAACGACTACAGAGCCTAGCGTACGGCTCACTCCCCAGCATCGATTTTTCCAGATGGCATCTTAAGCCCATCCCCGTCAATTCTCCTATCGACATTCTCGAGTCTAGTGTACGACTCATCTTCCGGCGAAGTATCCAGCTTCTCCAAATGGCATCTGTAAGCCCATTCCCGCATCATCCACCAACAGCGAGTGCAAATTTTCAGGTGTATTCGAGTGTTCAATCATCTTCTACTTTCAGGTCACGAAAGACAAGCGTGTCAATCTAACCTTCCAAAGACAATAAGATTGAACAGGGCAGTGTCATACCCCAAAATTTGCCCTCCATCTACTCAAGAGATTTCATACATCATACTCGAGGGTTCCTCAAGAGTTGATCAGACAAACTCTCTCCTAGACAATCAACCCAAACTAGGGTTTGGTATCTCTCAGGGTAAGATGGACTTCCAACCTCTCCAATGGTCTTCATGCCTCCTCATGTGCTTCAAAGATTCTCCATGTCAAGTTTCAAGCCTCACAAGTCAAGTTTCCTCGATAATTGCTCGATGGTTGAAAATCAATTGATGGACAAAAGTCAACTGTGGTCAACATACAGTCAAACTTCATAATTTTTGGTCAACATCCTCATTTTGAAGTTACATTCATCATTTGATCAAGGGTTGATCATGATTCATCAAGAAAACTCAAGATTTGCTCAAAAGTCAAACTTTCTAAATTAGGGTTTCTAGGTGAAAAGTCAACTGAACTTTGACTGATCATAACTTTCTCATACTTTCTCAGAAAGTTTTCCACCACCTCTTGTTTTGAAGGAAATTCAATTCTCTACAACTTCATGTCTCACAAGAATGTCCAAAAAATGCTTCATTTGAGAGGTATAGCTCAAAACATTACAGGTCATTTTCAAAGTCAACAAAAAGTCAACTTTTTTCTTTGAAGATATATTGAGCATGCCAACTCCAATTGAGATGAGACCAAAAAGGTTGGTTAGAGGACTCTTAGAACTTTCCAAAAAGTCTAAGAACACTCAAAAATGTGGAAAATTGAGCAAGTTACACCATTCACAAGTTGGGCAATTTTGAAAGAATGCACAAAGAGAAATACTTCTAAAAATCAAATTTTTTGTAAATGGGCTTGCTTTTTCTTCATCCAAACTTATTCCTTATACAATTAGGAATATCCAAGCCCAATGCCATGAATTTTTGATTTATTTTTCTATTTAATTTTGAATTTATTCATTTAAATACAAATTAAATTTTAAAATAAATTATAAAATCAAAATTAATTGAAAGACTGATTTTATTCCTTCCTTGAGATTCAAGAAACTCACCAAAGTCCAGCAAATTTCGAAATTTGACAAAAATGGCAAGATTGGATTGGAATTGATCAAGTTTTGAAAATTTGATTTTATACAAAAATCAAATTTGATTTTCATTGAATGGTGATTGATTCTTGCCAATAATGGTCCCAAATCCATCCAGTACTTATACCTGATGCATACCAATCAAAAGGGAACGGAAAAATTGCCTCAAGAAACCCTAACCTAATTCAAAAAATCTGTGACCTTCAAGCTACTAGCAACCCTTGTTCCAGCTCGTTTCAATTGATTTTGAGGATCCAAACACGTTCCTTGATACCCCAGGAGTGATTCCAGACCCTTACATTGTCAAAAAGCATCAAGAATCACGAAATCCGAATTTGGTTTGTTCTTATATTTTCCAAAATCGAATTCTGTTTATCATGCATTTTTAACACGTTTTGATGTTTGATTCGTGTTTAGTTTGAAGTTTGCAAGCTATCTGGACAATCGAATTGCATTTTTATGGCTTGAATCGAGATTTGCCATGTTTAGGGTTTTCTGGTTCGAATTAGGGATTCACGAAATAGGACAAATTGGACAAAAAGGACACCACCATCGTGTTCAGAATGGAATTTCGAATCGGACCATGCATTTAGATTTCATTTATATTGCTTGTGCTGGCTTTTTGGAATTTGCAGGGGTCATAGCGTCGCTCTGAGGCCGACGCAAAATGCCCAGAATTCAAATAAGAACGATGAAGTTCTTGGCGCGTGATTGGAGCAGTCAAGGGGCGACACCTGTTATAACTCACTCGTTTCAATTTCCAAACAGTAGCGCGCGTTGGTTCAGATGGCAAGGGAGTGGGTTTTCAAAGTTTGAAGCTAGTGTCTCCAGTTCGATCCCTGGCTCAGACACTTATTTTTACAAGTTTGCAAAACCTCATATTTTCTATTTTCCTATTCTATTTAATATTTTGCATCTATTTTAATTAATTTCCACATTTTATTTATGCATTAAAAAATTGTCAAAAATAATTTTCCTTTTGCATTTATTTTCTAAAAATCTTTATTTAATTTAATAAATTAAAAAACATATTTTTGCATGCATATTTATTTTTATTTATAATTTTGCATTTAAATCACCTTTAATTCATTTTTAATTATTAAATTGCATCTAAAAAATCCCAAAAAATTATTTTAGCATATTTACATTATTTCCAGCATGTCATATTTTTTCCAATTAAAAACTTGCATTTTTTCTAACATTTTCTCTTATTTCGGTTTCATCATATTTTCCGATTTATCTCATCGTTTCACAGGTTATTCCGCTTCAGGCGTTTCTTTACCGTTTTCAGTTTATTTTTCAATAATGTAACTGTATATGGGATGTAATAGTTTAAAATTAGGTCTTTATCTTTGTGATACGGTGAACTGACTTTGTAGGATTTTTGTATCCAAATGTGCGGATAGCAAGAGTCGCCACCGACTTTTATTTTTATCCAATTAAGGGAAGGTAAAAGTAACAGAAAAAGACCTTCGTTAGATTCTGAGTTCGGGAGAATGGTTATGAAAAGGGAAGGTATTAGCACCCCTTTTCATCCGTAGTTTATTCTACGGGCTCTTAGTTGCTCTTAGATAACTTTTTAAAATTGCTTTCTGTGTGTTTGACAAAAAATGTTTTGAAAAGGCATTTCGCTTTGACTTTGTAATGACTCATGTAGGAGTGTATACAAAGTGTTCGGAAATGTTTTGTTTTTGAAAGAGTATTTGAACTTTGAAAAAGGTGTGTGGTGTGAAAAGCATTTGATAGAGCAAGCAACTAAAAGACTTATTTACCCACTCAGAACTGGTCGTTTTGTTGTACTTCTACATTCCTTTAGAATAGCGCTAGCCATACCATTAGTTAGTAGGTAGCTCCATTCGTTGGATGTAAGCGGGACATTCGAAGGGACATCGGATGGTCATAGAAAGCAACTTGTAGGAAGTATCCTAGCACATTCGAAGGGACTATCATCATTTTTCGTAGGCGACAATCGAGGGTCAAGATCATGTATTCGGAAGCGACATCGTGGGTCTATGATCTTTGTATCGAAGGGACTATGATGATTTTTTGTAGGCAACGGTGCTAGAATACCTCTACGTTCGAGGGACATGACCATTTGAAATCGAAAGGCATCGAGAGAGAATTACCCTAAGGGGTGCGTGTGTGAAAGAAGTGTGTCAAATTCAGATATTTTATCTTGAAGATTAGTGTGAGCTATGTCCAATTATTATCTTGCCATACACGCCTAATTACTAGCAATTGATAAGGGTGCGGAAAGTAAAATGCGGAATGTAAAGGTGCGGAAAGATAAACCTACGCTATTACATGGCTTTGGGGCAGATACATAATTTAAACTTGCGGAAAATAAAAGCCTAATTAAACTATTACATCCCATGAGCAATTACATAATTGGAAAAAAAAGAAAATGATAAAAGAAAAACGTCCGAATCGGAGCAACCTGTGAAAGTGTGAGAAATCGGAAAATACGAGATGAATTGAATAAGAGGAAAAATGTTAGAAAAATGCAAATTTTAATATGAGAAAATTAATATATGCTGGAAATAAGATAAATAAGTTAAAATAATTTTTTTGGAATTTTTGGAAAAGATTTAATAATTAAAATGCAATTTATAATGATTTAAATGCTAAAATAAAAATAAAATAAATATGCATGCAAAAATTATATTTTTAAATTTATTAAATTAAATAAAGGTTTTTATGAAAGTAATGTAAAAAGGAAAAATGTTTTTGGTAATTTTTTAATGCAGAATAAAATATAGCAAAGAAATTAAAATGATGCAAAAATATTAAAAATAAGAGAAATATAGAAAATAGAGTTAAGTTTGAGTTTGTGAAAAGAAAAGGTAAAACCGGCGCTGGGAAGGATCGAACCCGTGACCTGCTAGAGCATCTTTCCAAAAGCCAAGCCTTAACCACTGGGACAACGTGTCTTTGGTGTTTTGAAAGTGAGAAACAATGATACATAAGCGATGACGCGTCCTGGATATGTTGAAAATCAGAGTCAGCACGCGTGGGCCCTCGCTGGATGAGAGAACGAATCAGAAGTTGCCATGACGCCACGCAAGCTACGCCGGAGTCCGTATCGGTCAACGACGCCGGAGCCCTAGCTCCGGTCGTCTTCTCCGATTACTCCGATTTCCAAACCTGAAAAATACGTGAAATAAAAAGGAAAAGAGTACCCTACCCCCCTAAATCGAGGGCTGCGAACACGGTGGTGGTGCTAGTTTCGCCTGAAAAGGCCTGTATCAACCGGTTCGAATGAAACAGTTCCAAAAGCCCTAATAATGGCAAATCGTGTTTCTAACGTACAAGCATCAAAACGATGACCCAGATCAAACCAGTGGAACCTCATGAACACATTGCAAGCATTAGAATCAATTAAAACAGGCTGGTAATAAAAATACGAATTCAAGAGAAATCAGTTATGTATGCATGTATGTAACACGATTTAGCTTGTTTTAATCAATACCAATGATGTATTCTTACTCATACTTACCCCCTGAGCACGTTTGGATGGCTGGAAGAGGTTGAGAAAGGCTGGAGAATAAAATTCGAATTTTTAAGTTTCTTGAGAAAATTTGCAAGAGTTTGGGTTCTTTTTAGGTTAGGGTTTCCGTCCTCTGGCTTGTGTGTATTGCTGGCAATTTATAGAAGAGATTGGAAGAGAAAAAACAAGGAAAAAAGATTGGAAATTGAATGTGCAAATATTTTCCCATAAATTCAAATCAAATTTTCTTTAAAACTTGATTTTTTTCTTCCATAAGCATGAGCCACGAATTTGGTAATGGTTGTGGGCTTTCTTGGACATTAAGAGAGATATAAATCCAGCTTATTTGAAAAAGAAACTTAATTTTCATATTTTACACAATTTATTTTTGAATTAAATGTTGTAAAATTCAAATATAAATCATAAAAATAGAAAATCACCAATGCCAAGCATTTATGGGTCAAAAATAACATCATGAACAAGTTTGGATCAAAAGATTATAGGCCCATTTGGAAAATTTTGCAATTTGACCAAAATGTCCTTTTGTGCAATTGTCCAAAATTGCCCAACTTCTGAATAGTGTAACTTGCTCAATTTTCCACATTTTTGAGTGTTCTTGGACTTTTTGGAAAGCTCTAAGAGTCCTCTAACCAATGTCTTTGGTCTCATCTCAATTGGAGTTACCATGCTCAAAATATCTTCAAAACAAAAAGTTGACTTTTTGTTGACTTTGAAAATGACCTGTAATGTTTTGAGCTATACCTCTCAAATGAAGCATTTTTTGGACATTCTTGTGAGACATGAAGTTGTAGAGAATTGAATTTCCTTCAAAACAAGAGGTGGTGGAAAACTTTCTGAGAAAGTATGAGAAAGTTATGATCAGTCAAAGTTCAGTTGACTTTTCACCTAGAAACCCTAATTTAGAAAGTTTGACTTTTGAGCAAATCTTGAGTTTTCTTGATGAATCATGATCAACCCTTGATCAAATGATGAATGTAACTTCAAAATGAGGATGTTGACCAAAAATCAGAAGTTTTGACTGTATGTTGACCACAGTTGACTTTTTTGTCCAATACACCCGATTTTCAACCATCTGAGCAATTGTCTGAGGAAACTTGACTTGTGAAGCTTGAAACTTGACATGGAGAATATTTGAAGCATATGAGGAGGCATGAAGGCCATTGGAGATGTTGGAAATCCATCTTGACTTGAGAGATACCAAACCCTAGTTTGGGTTGATTGTCTAGGAGAGAGTTTGTCTGATCAACTCTTGAGGAGTCCTTGAGTATGGATGTATGAAATCTCTTGAGTAGATGGAGGGCAAATTTTGGGGTATGACAATCTTCCGCATTTTTAAATTATGTATCTGCCCCAAAGCCTTGTAATAGCGTAGGACATTTACCTTTCCGCACTTTACATTCCGCATTTTACTTTCTGCACCCTATAAATTGCTAGTAACTAGGCGTGTATGGCAAGATAATAATGAACATAGCCCGCTAACTTCAAGATAAAATATCTGAAATCAACACACTTTTTCACACATGCACGCCTTAGGGTAATTCTCTCTCGTTGCCTTTGCGAATCACAAATGGTCAAGTCCCTCGAACGTAGAGGTATTCTTGCACCGTTGCCTTCCAAACAAATCATCATAGTCCCTTCGATGCAAAGATCATAAGACCCACGATGTCGCCTCCGAATACATGATCTTGACCCTCGATTGTCGCCTACGAAAAATGATGATAGTCCATTCGAATGTGCTAGGATACTTCCTACAAGTTGCCTTCTATGACCATCCGATGTCCCTTCGAATGTCCCGCTTACATCCAACGAATGGAGCTACCTGCTAACTAATGGTATGGCTAGCGCTATTCTAAAGGAACGTAGAAGTACGAAACGACCAATTCGAGTGGGTAAATAAGTCTTTAGTTGCTTTCTAAACCGAATGCTTTTCACACACACACTTTTCAAGTTCAAATTCTTTTCAAAACAAAAACATTTCCAAACACTTTGTATACACTCCTACATGAGTCATTACAATGTCAAAGCGAAATGCCTCTTTCAAAACATTTTTTGTCAAACACACAGAAAGCAATTTTAAAAAGTGATCTAGAGCAACTAAGAGCCCGTAGATAACTACGGATGGAAAGGGGTGCTAATACCTTCCTTTTCATAACCATTCTCCCGAACTCGTAATCTAACGAAGGTCTTTTTCTACTTTTACCTTCCTTAATTGGATAAAATAAAAGTCGGTGGCGACTCTTGCTATCCGCACATTTGGATACAAAATCCTACAAAGTCGAGTTCACCGTATCACGTAATCGACTGACTGGGAAACCCTAAAGAGAGAATTGCCTTAGGGATTTCTAGATCATTTTATTGCTTTTGTTTGATTTGTATGCTTTATCTTTAAGGGTTGCTTGGGTATTATATTGTTGGGGATCCTACACCGGATTCGGGTTTCCTTTTAGGTAAGTAGCATTAGATCATCGCGACCGCTAGACGATAACTAAACGGTCAACATGATGGCTACGTTAGCGTGACACTTTGGTTGTCCCGATACTCTTCATTCCCAAGTTGAAGATAGTATTTGGCTTCGCGTGGTGTCATCAAGCGCTAACTAAACTTTTAGAACCTTAATTGACCCATCTTGGCCATTAGAAGGTAGTGAGATGGCCGACTTTGGTGTAGACCGAGGTTGGTTGATACCGATGCTACGCCATTGAGATCGACTTTTGGGACATTTTCGATCGACCACTTGGTCGTCAGATTGAAATAAGCGCCACGAGAAAGATCGTGATGTGAGATTCCTAGAACCCGTTACTATTATAGGACAGGATGAACCAACTCAAACTTTTGGTGGGTAATCACCTATACCTCATGCAAGCCTTAAACCTAGGCTCATTGTGTGAATTGTTTGTGTGTGCTAAACATGACATCATGACATCATTCGCATTGCATATCATTTCTAACTATTTCAAGGACCTAGGATTTATCTTTGCTGCTTTTGTAGGAATCATGGCTTCTAGAAAGACTATCCGAATCAACTTCATGGGTATACCCTCTCACTCAAAGAATTGGTTTCGAAATTCCCACCATGCTCTTCATCAAAAGACATGGTTATCTACTTGATTTGGTTATCTCGGTTTTGAAGAAGATATGATGCATGTCTTATTCCAGTTCTTTGATCCGAAACACCATTGCTTCACATTTCCGATTATCGCTTGGTTCCTACCTTGAAGAGTTCTCTAAGCTACTGGGATACCTATTCTTGATCACATGCCATTCACCGGTCTAGAAAAGGTTCCTAAGTACGAAGACATTGCATCAGCCTTACATCTTAAGCGTTCAGATATCGAAGCCAATTGGGAAACAAGAAGCGGAGTTAAGGGTTTACTTTCTAAGTTTCTAATTAAGAAAGCCCGAGAATTCCTCAAAGTTATGAGTTTCCATGCATTTGAAAATATTGTGGCCTTGCTAATTTATGGTTTGGTTCTATTTCCTAACTCGGATCAATTCATCGATATCAATGCCATCAAGTTGTTCCTTACCCGCAATCCAGTGCCTACTTTACTTGGAGATATTCTACATTCTCTCCACACTCGTACTACTAAGAAACAAGGAACTCTCATGTGTTGTATACCGTTACTTTCAAGGTGGTTTATTTCGCACCTTCCTCCATCAGTTTTGAAGAATGAACAAAGGTTGAGATGGTCTCAAAGATTGATGTCACTCTCTTATTCCGATATCCGTTGGAATCTTTTCTCTCAAAAGGACTTCACATTCATCGAGCGTTGTGGAGAACTCCCTAATGTACCGCTACTTGGTATAAGAGGAGGTATTACTTACAACCCTTCTCTAGCTTTACGTCAGTTTGGTTTTGCCCGAAGAGATGGTCCACATGATATGCTTCTCCAAGATGTTGTGTTCGACTACAATCACGATCTCCAGAATTACCAACGAAGGTTTATACACGCTTGGGGCATGGTGAAGAAGACTGATACCAAGACTTTGGGGAACCAAAACTCCATTCCTTGGGAACCTTACCTCAAATGGGTGCGAGCTCGAGCTCAAAACCTCATGATGCCATTCACTGTTTACCAGAATTATGGAACCTGCTATAGGTGACGACCTATATGATTCTCCATCCTGACATGCCCACTGATTTTGAAGACTTAAAGAGATCCTGGATTCAGCTTAAAGAAGAGAGGGATACCTTTGAAGCTCAGTGTTATGCAAGCGAGAAGAAAGTGTTAGAGTTGACCAAGCTACTTCACGAGGAAAGGAGCATCAACGCCTACATCGGCACCAAGAGGAAGCGCCCATGGGAGACTTAGAGCTTTAGGATGTTTATGTTTTCTTTTATTGTTTTGAACTATCTCTTGTACTTAAAAAGAAAAAAAAGAATAATAAAAAGAGTACTAATAAATGTTTGTTGATTGCTTGTTTAACAAATTTAAATCTCTAAGGTCCTTGAAAACATTGCATTGCATTCGCATAAACATTGCATATCATAGCATAACATTGCATCACAGGTACATTGGAGATTGGTTTTCTCATTCTCTCGCTATTTATTTTAGCAGAAATGGATCTTGAACAGACTGTCAAAGATCTTCAAGCTCGAATGCTCGGCCCAACAGATGTTCACCACTTGGTCCAAGGCCAAGAAGATTTGAAGGAGCTCATCAACAAGAAGAAGAAGGTTGTTGGTCTCTCAACATGGGCGACGCTACAAAGGTGGTCCTAAGGTGGTCACCGATTGAGCTCTCAAGGAAGTGTCCATACCGAGGAAAGTAACAAGGGTGATGGTGAAGGCATGCTGAGCTTGAGAAGAACTATGATGATGGCCAATACTCTAATGAAGATGACAAGTACAAGCAACTTGAAGATCGTCAATGTGGAAAACTCAAGATGTCCGGCTGAATTTTGATGATCCGAGTCTCGTCCTCGTGTTGTGATTCCACCCAAGTTCAAAGTTCCCACTTTTGCTAAGTATGATGGCGTGTCTTGCCCAAAGCGGCATTTGAAGTCCTATGTCCAGAAGATCAATCCCCACACTGATGATAGAAAGTTGTGGATGCACTATTTTCAAGAGAGTTTGTCCGGAACTCAATTGGAGTGGTATTATCAGTTAGAGAATGACCGTATCCATACTTGGAGTGACTTTGATGCTTTCTGACAGATGAGTATAATGTGAATTGACACCCACTCGCATGCAATTACAGAGCATGTCTATGGGTCGTGATGAGAAGTTCAAGGAGTATGCTCAGAAGTGGAGAGACCTAGCAGTCAGAGTTCAACCACCCTTGTCCAATAGGGAGTTGGTTGATATGTTCATGGGGACACCGACAGCCCATTCTTCAATCATCCGATTGAAACTCTTCACCGGATTCACCGTGATATTGACGCGAGCGATCGTGGTATCAAGAGTGGAAAGATTCAAATAGAGACATCTTCAAACAAGAGATCTTTTGGTGGGAAGAAAGAAGCCAATGCTGTATGGTCGTAAAGCCGAGCCAAGACCGACCGTGCTCAACTGTGGGGCGTGATTCCAATCCTACTCAAGACAACCTCCGAGACAACGCGCAACTAACGCGCCACGAAGACAGCGAAGATCAACATGCCTTTGTCGCAAGCCTTGCAACACATGTTGAAAGAGTGATTACCTTGAGGGATCCTCCTCGAATGTCAACACTTCCTCTCCGAGATACAATCCTAATGCTAAGTGTGCTTACCATTCCAATAGCCCGTGACATAGTAATCGATGATTGTTGGGCTCAAGAACAAGATTCAAGATATGATTGAAGCTAAGCAGATTGAGTTTGACCCTCTTGTTGAGACTCGAATGTGATCAACGCCTATGCCTAATCATGACAAGAGTTCCAATGTCTGTTGGTGATGATACTTATGTTTTCAACATAGATGACTTGACCATTCCTCCGATGATTTAAGAAGAATTTGTTGCAAGCGGTGTCAACCAGATGCCCAGAACTCGTTGGTGCCCATCCGCCGATGGTTGTGCTTGGTTGAAAAGACGTGTTCGGCATGATGGATAACCGTGAGATACTATTTCTAAAGCCACCGTGCGTGTGTGAAGAAATGTCTAAGTTGAAGATTGACAATGCGAATGAAACAACACCATCTCGTGGGATACCTTGGGGCAGCCAAGTGGAAAGTATGATTACATGGTGAAGTACACTGCTCACGAGAGCTACAAGATTCCTATTGAAGATGTTAAGGCGACCGGATGGGGTGACGATTTCCCGTAAGATTATGCCGATGTTAATACAATAAGGATTTCCTCACGATCCTGTGCCTAGAGTGGCACCTCTCATCATCACTTCTCCAAGGCCCCATATTCCTCCGATAAAGCTATCCCTTGGAATTATGGATCCGAGGTTTACTATCATGGCGCAAGCAAGACCCTCCGACCATTGAAGATCTTACTATTGAAGCTACCATTCGACATTGACAACATCAGGATCTAGTAAGGTGACCGAACCGAAGAGTATTCTCTCGATATCTCCTCCAAAGACATCGCGACTCCACCGCATTCCACCATTCAACCCATTCCCAAGCTAGAGGGAAAGAACGGTGACTCATCCCGCTCAACCGTAGTACCAAAGGAAGTTGTCAAGACACCTCCAAACAAGAAATGGAGGAAATTCAAGATTATCAAGAAGAGTGACTACAATGTTGTGGAACAATTGGGACAGACCATTCAAAATCTCCATGCTTGCTCGCTCTTGTGCTCGAGGCTCATGCTAACGCTTGGTGAAGTTTCAAGAATGCCCATGTACCGCAAGACACTACCACCGATTCGAAGTTTGTATTGCTAGCCTAGCGCCAACAACGACCTAGGCTCTCGATGTCGATTTGACTCTTCCGAAAGAAACACAACAAAGCCTTGCACATCTCTCTTGAATGCAAGGGCACTACATCGTCTCATGTTTTGTTGACACGCTCGCTCGAATATCCTATCAAGATCGCTTTTGATCGACTTGATGTCGAGGGGTTGGTTCGAGACCCAGTGACATAATCGTGAGAGCTTTTGATGGTTCTAAGCGAACGGTACTTGAGAGCTCATTTTTAAAGTCGGTTCCCGACTTTTGACTCCACTTTCTTTGTCATGGACATCCGTCCACCTACTCTTGCCTACTTGGACGCCCTTGATACATGGGGCGATACTTCCACCTCGCATCGAAAAAATACCGTGAAAGGGAAGTCATCTATACTATTCCGCTATCTCGAGATGGAGGGTGAATTCTTCGAGACTTGTCAAGCTTTTGAAACAATACCCGAGTCATGCCTGCTGACTCCCACACTCCGGTTGCTAAAGTTCCGCCTAGGATGGCCTCATTGAAAGATGCTCAAGTTGAAGAAGGTAGTACTATTTGGGGTCAACTCCCGATCTTCCTTTCAAATCCGACAAGACCGGTTTAGGCTTCACCATCAAGGGTCAAGATGATACGCCGCGAACGTGCCGCCAACCTTCCACGCCGAGTGGAATCCATGCTATAGAAGACGACGACGACTTCGACATCAGCAAGTGGATCTTCCCAACTCCGATCATGGGCTCAAGAATTGAAGATCAAGACGCTATACCAATCTCCTTTAGTCGAGTAATTGCTCTTGTTTTGTTTTGCTTTTCGTATTTCTTTATGTTTTGAACGATAAACTTTGAAAGCCTAGTGCCTTGCCCGGGCATCATGGCTCGCTTTAGGGTTATTATCATCGTTTGCGTATTTTCATTCAATAAATCGTTGGACTTTGCATTCAATTGTGTTTTTCTTTCTTTCTTTATCACCCCTTCAAAAGGCTATGTGCTTCTTACACACACCCACGTGATACACCGAATCACTCCGAATCTCGTTAATAACCATGCTAGTGCTAAATATGACTTCGATAATCCGATCTACCAAGCCAAGATGAAAGTGAGGAAGATTGTGAAGTGGGAGAACTTGCCGATCGCTAAAGAAGAAGAGCGAGTTATACAACACACCAAGAGCAAGTCGAGGTTGTGAATTGGGTACCGACGAAGATGTAAAAGAGATCAAGATAGAGCGGGTCTTGAGAAGTGTTAAAGAAAGGTTGGTTCGATGCTTCGAGACTATATTGAGGTTTTTGCTGGTCATAGACATGTCGGGTTTAGACATTGATATTGTGGTACACCGATTGCCGAAAAAGAAGGTTTTCCCTGAAATGAAGGTCTCGACGCGCCCGAGATGTCGAAAAGATCAAAGCCGGTTATGAAGCGTTCAATGCAGGTTTCTTAGCTGTTACTTCTTATCCACAGTGGGTTGCTAATGTGGTGCTTGTGCCCAAGAAAGATGGTAAAGTACGAATGTGTGTGGATTACAGAGATCTAAACAAAGCAAGTCCGAAAGATGATTTCCCACTTCCTCATATTGATGTTCTGGTTGACAACACCGCCAAAGATAAGGTTCTCTCCTTCATGGATGGTTTCTCCTGTTACAATCAGATCAAAATGGCTCCTGAAGACATGGAGAAGACTACTTTTGTTACACAGTGGGGCACTTTCTGCTACAAGGTTATGCCGTTCGGATTGAAGAATGCAGGCGCCACTTATCAGCGCGCTATGGTGACCTTGTTTCATGACATGATTCATCACGAGATAGAGGTCTACGTCGACGACATGATAGCTCGATCACAGACTGAAGAAGAACATCTTGGTCATTTGTAGAAACTGTTTGACAGGTTGAAGAAGTACAAACTAAGACTTAATCCCAACAAGTGCACCTTTGGAGTCAGATCCGGAAAACTCTTAGGGTTTGTTGTCAGTGGTAAAGGTATTGAAGTTGACCCCGCCAAGGTTAAAGCCATTTAAGAGATGCCAGCTCCCCGCACCGAGAAGGAAGTCAGAGGTTTCTTGGGCCGATTGAACTACATTGCCAGATTCATTGCACACCTAACTGCTACTTGTGAGCCAATCTTCAAGTTACTAAAGAAAGATCAAGTAGTGGAATGGAATGACGATTGCCAGATCGCTTTTGACAAAATCAAGGAGTACCTTCAGAATCCTCCTATTCGATGCCGCCAAGGAAGACCTCTTATCATGTACTTGACAAAGTTAGAGAACTCAATGGGGTGTGTGTTGGGCAACATGACGAGTCCGGTCGAAAAGAGCATGCAATATACTACCTTAGCAAAAGTTTACCGATCGTGAAACCAGATACTCACACCGAGAAAACTTGCAACGCTTTTTGTCGACTAAGACAAGATATGTTGACTCACACTACTTTGTTGATTTCAAGATGGATCCGATAAAATACATCTTTGAGAAACCAGCTCTCTCCGAAGAATAGCAAGATGGCAAATGACCTTGACCGAATACGATATCCAAGACACTTCTAAAGCGATCAAAGGAAGTGTAGTAGCCGATCATTTGGCTCATCGCCGTAGATGACTATCACCTATGCTCAATTTCAGACGAAGATGTTTTACTAGTCAACGATCAGAAGAACCAGACCGACGAAGGACCTGAACAAGGATCCCGATGGACTATGGTCTTTGATGGAGCCTCAAACGCACTTGGCAATGGCATTGGCGCCATCATTACATCCCCTACAGGCGGACATACTCCTTTCACCGCCAGATTATGTTTTAGTTGTACTAACAACATGGCCGAATACGAAGCGTGCATCATGGGTCTTAAAGCTGCTATTGACTTAAGAATCAAGTTCTTACAAGTGTATGGAGACTCACTTTAGTGATCACGATAAAGGCGAGTGGGATACGAAGCATCCGAATCTCATTCCGACGAGAGCATGTTCGAGTTTGATTCCTACAAGAGATTACTTTGATCATATTCCACGAGAAGAGAATCACCATGACGATTGGCTACTATGTCGCCTATGTTCAAGGTTAGATGGGACAACAAGGCTCCCGGATCATCATTGAGAAGTTTGACGAGCCAGATTGTTGTGAGCTTGATACGTAAGAGAAACCTTGGTACTACGATGTGAAGAGGTATCTTGAGGCTCGTGAATATCCCAGGGCATCATTAATGATAAGAAGTTCATGAGAAGATTCTTCCAAATTCTTTCTCAACAACGGCATCTTATACAAGCACAAAGAATGCGTATCATGGAAGAGTTACACGAAGGCACATTTGGTACTCACTCCGGACACACCATGGCTAAGAAGATTTTGAGAACGGGTTACTATTGGTCCACCATGGAAGCCGATTGTCATCGCTTATGCTCGATCTTGTCACAAGTGCCGATATATGCCGACAAAGTGCACATACCTCCAAGACTCAATGTTTTAACTTCTCCTTTTTGGGGGCATTGACATGATTGGAGAAATCAAGCCCACGCCAATGGACATCGCTTCATCCTTGTGGCAATTGACTATTTCACCAAGTGGGTAGCACTGCTCGCATCGTTACTAAGAATGTTGTGGCTCGACTCATCAAACATAACCTCATCGATATGGCATTCCCGAAAGGATCATCAGATAACGGCTCCAATCTTAACAACAAGATGATCACCGAACTCGACGCAAAGATCAAGCATCACAATTCTCCATATCGGCCTAAGATGAACGCGCAGTGGAAGCCGCCAATAAGAACATTAAGAAGATTATAGAAGATGACGGTGACTTACAAAGATTGGCATGAGATGTTACCATTTGCTCTTCATGGTTATCGACTACAAAGACGAACATCAGGGCAACCCCTTCTCTCAGATACGGAATGGAAGCCGCTTACCCATCGAGGTTCGGATACCCTCAACCGAGTCCTCCAGACGCAGAGCTAGGTGAAGATGATCGTCTACACGGCTTGACCGCATTAATTTGATCGATGAGAAACGACTCGGCCCATCCGCCACGGATGATTTATCGAAACGAATGATCGGAGCATTTAACAAGAAGGTCAAGCACCGAGTCTACCAAGTCGGTGATCTAGTAGTCAAGCGCATCATTCTTCCACAAGGTGATCCCAGGGCAAATGGACTCCCACCCACGAGGGACCGCTTTGTAGTCAAGAAGATTTTCCCGGAGCTATGATACTTAGCACCATGGACGGTGAAGACTTCCTACACCGTGAACGCAGATATAGTCAAAAATACTACGATGAATAGACCCGCTAGGTCGATCGACCTAGGCAAAAATAAGGGCATCCCTGAACCAAAAGGGTTCGGGCAAAAGTTAAGGATATATACAAAACATGTACACCCGCAAGTCGAAAACCCGAAAAGGCGGTTGGGCAAAAGGGTATCCCAGATGAAACCCGAAAGGGCGGTCTAGGCAAAAGTTAGATTTAAGCGCATTTACTATGTCTCTTCCGATCACCGCCTGCACTACTATCAAGATTCAAGGTTCAAATGGCGAAGATCAATTCACTCACTTTCTACCGACAAGGAGATGAGATAGTCGAAATATATGAGTACTAGCATAGTTGGAACTTAACGAGATTGTTTCCATAGCTTTTACCTTCTTGTGTACAAACTACTTGGCCATACGCCACATTTCAAATAAATACAAGTCTTCTTTCTCTTTACAATTTTTGTTGTTGTTGTCTGCATAAAGTCCAACGTTTGCTTTGAATGACTATACGCATTTGACAATAAGAATCTAATCACAAACATACGAAAATGAATATACAAAAGTACTTACTATGTGCTCCGTGAATTGGGACGACGACGAAAGTCACCAAAGCTGCCCCACGAGCATGATCCCCAAAGGTGTCACTCACAACACAATTTCCCCGGCAGAGCAAAAGGGAATCCACGAGCAGCAATTCTACTCGACTAAGTAAAGTTACATCAGTCTCCAAGCAGTAACCCCTCACCCCCAGTCAAGGTATTTATTGTGACACCCCGAAAATAATTCGGTAATTAAATAATTATGATTTTAATTATTAAATTAATTGAGAGCATAGTTTATTTAATATATTGAATTATTGAGATTAATTATGGAATTAATTGGAGAAGAAAATAATATTTATTTTATTTATGATTAAAAGGAATAAAAGGAATAAAATAAGGAAAAGAGGAAAATAGAATCATTTTGAGAAAACAAGACTACGAGAAGTGAGAAGAGGAAAAGAAGAAGGAAAACCTAGAAGTGTCGAATCTCAAGAACCCACAAAGGGTGATTTCGATTGATTATGGCTTATTATGGGTTTTGATGTTGATGATATAGGTATAGCATGTTAGAGAATTGTGTTTGTGAATTTATAGGGTTTCATGAATGTGTCCCTATAGGTTTCGATGTCGAATGTATAGATTAATGGATCCGCATGATGTAGGATTATTACCGTGAGTAAAACATGTTATATTGTGTGTTATTGATGATGAATGAGTGATTTTATGGTGTTGGAATACATGGGTACGTTTTGGAATGAATGAGAAATGACTTTGGGAAATAAGTCAAAAACTAGATTTTTGGTCGATGGTCGTGGGAACCGTTCCCTGGGAGAACCCGGTTCCAATTTTCCAAACCGATAAAATGATATTTTGAACCCGTGAACCGTGTGGGAGGAACCGGTTCCACGTTACTTTTGCTAAAATCGAAATATTGGGAACCGGTTCCCACGGAGGAACCGGGTTCCATACATTTTCCGTGGGCGATTTTTGCTGGGAACCGTTATTCTGTGGAGGAACCGGTTCCACTGCTTATTTTTGAAAATTTTAAAACTTCAAAATTCATAACTTTCAAACCGTAAGTCCTTTTGACCGCTTTGGACGTTATTTCCTAAATTTTATGCTCTACCTTATGAAATGAAAATATTTTAGAAAACTTGAAATTATTTTGGAAAGGGGTTGGATTTTGAAATAAATGATTTTAATGTACATATAAGGATGTATGTGTAGTAGAGTAACCTTGGTGATGAGGACACCGTAATGTGTAGGTGTAATAGCATGTTTATGCCGAGGTTAGTGTATGCATGATTGGTTGATGTATCATGTTGATTGGTTTGCATGTTTATGCTGATGTTGATCGTATGCATGATTGGTTGAGATATCATGGGATGGTTGTTTCGCTTATGTTGAATTGATGTATTGCATAGATCGATTAATGTTGCATGCTATTGATGCGTGCATATGCATTGTTTTGGTGAAGTTAATTCCCATTGTGCGGAATTTGACTTGGATTGCCAATAACCGATACCCGAGTAAGGATGGGTGGTTAGGCTGGATTCGTGTCCGAGTGGTTATGGACGAATCGATGGTACCGTATCCATTGATAATGGATCGGTGTTGGGTGACTTGGTCACGAAGTCGGTACCGCATGCATTGAGTCTGCATTTGTGTTTGTATGGAATTGTAACATGTTAGGATGTTTTCCGTTGTTGCAATTCTTTTATTGTTTATTGATCATGCATGATGAATTACATGATTATGGATGTGTTGATGTCGAATGGTGTTAAGTGGTGGAATAATATGCTTGTATTATATTATTGATTGAAAGACTTATAATGTGCTTTAATTATGAGAAGTTTCACCCTTACTTTACCATTTCAGATTGAGTTAGCAGCTGAGGAGTCGGTGAGGATGGCTCTAGAGCTTATCTTTTAGTCCGTGTGTCAGTGTCATGCTCTAATTAGATTGTAACACTGGGGAACGCTTAGTTAAGATAATCAGTATTGTTTAATAGTTTGGATTTGAATTCCTTGAGAACTATGATGTTTTATTTATGTTGATTGATTTTGGTATTTCACTGTAAGACATGGTCTTATGATGATTTGAATTGTTGGATGATGATCCTCAGTGTGGCATGGCTAATGCTTGATGAAGTTGTTTTAATTATTAATTGTGACATCCTATGTTATACCGTGTTAACTCTGATTAAAGATGATTTAGATATTAATTTAATTAATATATTCGGGTATCTAGATGGGTGTTACATTTACTATCCCCCAGCTTGACATCTCAAATTCATTTCATTTCCCAACACGGATTCAATTTCGGGCAACTATCAAATGCTCTCGAGATCTACACTCAGACCCCGAGGAAACTACATCTTGTTCTCCTGTATGTGAGATCTCCAACAACTCGAATCTCTACCTTCCTCAACAATATCTAGGCCCAAGACTTGGTCCCCATCCTTTTCCTTCAAAAGGGTTCCCACCAATCTCCAAGATGGATGTTTTGATCTATCATTCATACATTACTCATAAAGTCATAATTCATGCATATGTCATTCATACATCGTCATGCATCATACTTTGCATAAAGCTAACAAATATTCTATCAAAGTTCCTCTTGTTTTCTCCAAAACAACTACTCGACGCAAACAAGTCCAGATTAAGCCCCGAACCGACGGAAAACTATCCAAAGACCGCTTGGTTGTCCTCCGACGATCGGTCCAGATTAAGCCCCGAATCGACGGAAAACTATCCGAAGACCGCCTTGGTTTTCCTCCGACGACTGGTCCAGGATTAAGCCCCGAATCGACGGGAAAACTATCCGAAAGACCGCCCCTGGTTATCCTCCGATAAACAGGCAATGGATCTACACCCGATGCACAACAGGGAAGCTATCCACATTTTTGCCAACTACAATCTCCCTCAGAGTAATCAGCACAAAGATTTATTTCGATTCCGATTATCGACAAGAACCACGTAGTCTAGCGTCGACTCGGTTGCCTTGGATGGCATCTTAAGCCCATCTCCGACTACTTGTCAACATTTCTCCACTTCGAATGCCATATTTGGTTAAAATCAATACAAACCAATAACTTCATTCAAAGATGAGCACAAAGTCTAACGTCGACTCCTCCGGATGGCATCTTAAGCCCATCTCCATGCTCCTTCCGAACGACTACAGAGCCCGCGCTCACTCCCCAAAGATCGATTTTTCCAGATGGCATCTTAAGCCCATCCCGCAATTCTCCTATCGACATTCTCGAGTCTAGCGACGACTCATCTTCCAAGTATCCACTTCTCCAAATGGCATCGTAAGCCCATTCCGCATCATCCACCAACAATGAGTGCAAATTGTGTGTATTCGAGTGTTCAATCATCTTCTACTTTCGTGTCACGAAAGACAAGCGTGTCAATCTAACCTTCCAGACAATAAGATTGAACAGGGCAGTCATACCCCAAAATTTGCCCTCCATCTACTCAAGAGATTTCATACATCCGTACTAAGGGTTCCTCAAGAGTTGATCAAACTCTCTCCTAGACAATCAACCCAAACTAGGGTTTGGTATCTCTCGGTAAGATGGACTTCCAACCTCCAATGGTCTTCATGCCTCCTCATGTGCTTCAAAGATTCTCCATGTCAAGTTTCAAGCCCAAGTCAAGTTTCTCGCATAATTGCTCGGATGGTGAAAATCACAGATTTGACAAAAGTCAATGTGGTCAACATACATCAAACTTCATAATTTTTGGTCAACATCCTCATTTTGAAGTTACATTCATCATTTGATCAAGGGTTGATCATGATTCATCAAGAAAACTCAAGATTTGCTCAAAAGTCAAACTTTCTAAATTAGGGTTTCTAGGTGAAAAGTCAATGAACTTTGATGATCATAACTTTCTCATACTTACTCGAAATTTTTCCACCACCTCTTGTTTTGAAGGAAATTCTCTACAACTTCATGTCTCACAAGAATGTCCAAAAATGCTTCATTTGAGAGGTATAGCTCAAAACATTATGTCATTTTCAAAGTCAACAAAAGTCAACTTTTGCTTTGAAGATATATTGAGCATGCCAACTCCAATTGAGATGAGACCAAAAAGGTTGGTTAGAGGACTCTTAGAACTTTCCAAAAAGTCTAAGAACACTCAAAAATGTGGAAAATTGAGCAAGTTACACCATTCACAAGTTGGGCAATTTTGAAAGAATGCACAAAGAGAAATACTTCTAAAATCAAATTTTTGTAAATGGGCTTGCTTTTCTTCATCCAAACTTATTCCTTATACAATTAGGAATATCCAAGCCCAATGCCATGAATTTTTGATTTATTTTTCTATTTAATTTTGAATTTATTCATTTAAATACAAATTAAATTTTAAAATAAATTATAAAATCAAAATTAATTGAAAGATTGATTTTATTCCTTCCTTGAGATTCAAGAAACTCACCAAAGTCCAGCAAATTTCGAAATTTGACAAAAATGGCAAGATTGGATTGGAATTGATCAAGTTTTGAAAATTTGATTTTATACAAAAATCAAATTTGATTTTCATTGAATGGTGATTGATTCTTGCCAATAATGATCCCAAATCCATCCCGTACTTATACCTGATGCATACCAATCAAAAGGGAACAGAAAAATTGCCTCAAGAAACCCTAACCTAATTTAAAAAATCTGTGACCTTCAAGCTACTAGCAACCCTTGTTCCAGCTCGTTTCAATTGATTTTGAGGATCCAAACACGTTCCTTGATACCCCAGGAGTGATTCCAGACCCTTACATTGTCAAAAAGCATCAAGAATCACGAAATCCGAATTTGGTTTGTTCTTATATTTTCCAAAATCGAATTCTGTTTATCATGCATTTTTAACACGTTTTGATGTTTGATTCGTGTTTAGTTTGAAGTTTGCAAGCTATCTGGACAATCGAATTGCATTTTTATGGCTTGAATCGAGATTTGCCATGTTTAGGGTTTTCTGGTTCGAATTAGGGATTCACGAAATAGGACAAATTGGACAAAAAGGACACCACCATCGTGTTCAGAATGGAATTTCGAATCGGACCATGCATTTAGATTTCATTTATATTGCTTGTGCTGGCTTTTTGGAATTTGCAGGGGTCATAGCGTCGCTCTGAGGCCGACGCAAAATGCCCAGAATTCAAATAAGAACGATGAAGTTCTTGGCGCGTGATTGGAGCAGTCAAGGGGCGACACCTGTTATAACCCACTCGTTTCAATTTCCAAACAGTAGCGCGCGTTGGTTCAGATGGCAAGGGAGTGGGTTTTCAAAGTTTGAAGCTAGTGTCTCCAGTTCGATCCCTGGCTCAGACACTTATTTTTACAAGTTTGCAAAACCTCATATTTTCTATTTTCCTATTCTATTTAATATTTTGCATCTATTTTAATTAATTTCCACATTTTATTTATGCATTAAAAAATTGTCAAAAATAATTCTCCTTTTGCATTTATTTTCTAAAAATCTTTATTTAATTTAATAAATTAAAAAACATATTTTTGCATGCATATTTATTTTTATTTATAATTTTGCATTTAAATCACCTTTAATTCATTTTTAATTATTAAATTGCATCTAAAAAATCCCAAAAAATTATTTTAGCATATTTACATTATTTCCAGCATGTCATATTTTTTCCAATTAAAAACTTGCATTTTTTCTAACATTTTCTCTTATTTCGGTTTCATCATATTTTCCGATTTATCTCATCGTTTCACAGGTTATTCCGCTTCAGGCGTTTCTTTACCGTTTTCAGTTTATTTTTCAATAATGTAACTGTATATGGGATGTAATAGTTTAAAATTAGGTCTTTATCTTCCGCATTTTTAAATTATGTATCTGCCCCAAAGCCTTGTAATAGCGTAGGACATTTACCTTTCCGCACTTTACATTCCGCATTTTACTTTCTGCACCCTATAAATTGCTAGTAACTAGGTGTATGGCAAGATAATAATGAACATAGCCCGCTAACTTCAAGATAAAATATCTGAAATCAACACACTTTTTCACACATGCACCCCTTAGGGTAATTCTCTCTCGTTGCCTTTGCGAATCACAAATGGTCAAGTCCCTCGAACGTAGAGGTATTCTAGCACCATTGCCTTCCAAACAAATCATCATAGTCCCTTCGATGCAAAGATCATAAGACCCACGATGTCGCCTCCGAATACATGATCTTGACCCTCGATTGTCGCCTTACGAAAAATGATGATAGTCCCTTCGAATGTGCTAGGATACTTCCTACAAGTTGCCTTCTATGACCATCCGATGTCCCTTCGAATGTCCCGCTTACATCCAACGAATGGAGCTACCTGCTAACTAATGGTATGGCTAGCGCTATTCTAAAGGAACGTAGAAGTACGAAAACGACCAATTCTGAGTGGATAAATAAGTCTTTTAGTTGCTTGCTCTAAACCGAATGCTTTTCACACCACACACTCTTTTTCGAAGTTCAAATTCTTTTCAAAACAAAAACATTTCCAAACACTTTGTATACACTCCTACATGAGTCATTACAAAGTCAAAGCGAAATGCCTTTTCAAAACATTTTTGTCAAACACACAGAAAGCAATTTTAAAAAGTTATCTAAGAGCAACTAAGAGCCCGTAGAATAAACTACGGATGAAAAGGGGTGCTAATACCTTCCCTTTTCATAACCATTCTCCCGAACTCAGAATCTAACGAAGGTCTTTTTCTGTGTTACTTTTACCTTCCCTTAATTGGATAAAAATAAAAGTCGGTGGCGACTCTTGCTATCCGCACATTTGGATACAAAAATCCTACAAAGTCAGTTCACCGTATCACAATCCTCTATGATAATACTTCTGCTATTTTCTTATCTAAAAATCCTATTTTGCATTCTAGAGCTAAACATATAGAAATTAAACATCATTTCATTAGGGACTATATTCATAAGGGAATTCTCTTATTAAAATTTATTGACACAGACCATCAATGGGATGATGTTTTTATAAAACCCCTTGCTGAAGATAGGCTCAATTTCATTTTGAGACATCTCAGCATGGAATTATGCCCAGAATGAACAATTTAATTTTGTATGTCTATCCCTCAGAGTATTATTTTTTATGAACATTTGATCAATTGTCCTTCAGAAGTCAGAAGGGTAAATGAATCAGAATCTATCAAGAAGATCTGAAAGATGATTTAGTTCGAGATAGATGTATGCAGTTCACCAAATCAACATTTCTCAAACTTAATCACTAAGTCATTCTCATAAAATGAACACGTGTTCAAATTCTGATAGAGTGAAACGGTTGAGTTGATGCATTGAGGCGCTGGTCATATCGGTAACTGTTTACTAAATCTTCGTGTTATCTCATGCGTCAGCAATCATTATGTTTCTTAATCATTATTTTTTTCCATTAAATTTAATTAATTGCATGTTTTCAAAAAAAAATCTATATATAATCAACCTTTAACACTTTCTCAAAATCATCGTTTGAAAATCGTTATTTGCATTCTTCTTTCTCTTTTGAAAACCCTTATTTTCAAATTCTCTCAAACCCTACTTCTAAAGAATAATGGCTTTATCGTCATCCTATCAACAACAGCCTCACCCTATCTCCAATGAGGAATTTTTCACCGACCCTCACAGAACGCTTCTTACTCCTTGCAGTAATCTTGAAGTTCTCTGTGCATTTCTTATGGATTTTGAAAGCATGAAGGAAAATGGGAATGACCTCCTTGAAGAAGTGGAATTTCAAGGATGGTCGCAGTATTTTGATCGCTTAATTGGCCTAGTTTTTCCAAAGTTAGTGAAGGAATTCAGGATTCATGCTTCAGCCTCTCAAAATCAAGTCACCTCATATGTGCTGGGGAAGAAAATAGTCATTATTGAAGATCTAATTGGAGAACTTATTGGTCATTATGGCAATGGAGTCAAGTGTACTGATATGGCTGGGAAAACAGGCTCTGTCCTAGCTATAGTTTATCAAGTAATTTTTACTTTTGGGCAACCTTCTAACAAAATCAAAGATCTGAAGGACCACTTTAGAATCTGGGCCAAGATAATTTTGGGATGTATCAGTCATAGGAAATCCTCCAGTTCTGCTGACTACATCAATATTGATCAGCAGTTTCTCCTATACTTCATTGCAACAAGAACAAAAATTCATCTTCCTCACAGTCTTTTCAACCATATGAAAACAAGCGTCAAGGAAACAAGAGAAGGAGAAAGAACCAAAAGATAGTGGATTCCTCTAGGAAGGCTTATTTCAGATATTCTGAGAGAGAATCAGATGATCGATCATCTGAGTGAAGCCAAATTTGTACATGATCTGAACCCAATCGTTGGAAAGCCTCTCAACGCAAAAAATGTCAAAAAGATGAAAATCATAACTTCTCTTAAAAAGAAACCCACAACTATGATGAACAAAAATGTCTCAGTTAGAAGAATCCCTCTACAAAACTTCCCTCTGTTCTCAGATATTGATGCTACAAGACCAGATATTGTTTGCCTCTATCTGCAAGCTTGCAAGGAAGATGGTACTGATCCTGATCTCAATATTCTAGATCTTCATCAACCAGCTCCAGATGTTGTTATCGGAAAGTCCAAGAAGAGGAAAGCAGCTAATGAAGGCACCTCTCAGAAACAACAAAAAGCTGCCAAAAAGAAAGGTACCTCATCTTTTGTTTCTATTTTTCAACCAATTTTGACATCAACATTTGCTCCAACTTCCTCTCCAAAAAATTTCGTACCAAAAAATTCACCCCAAACTCTTGATGACTTTGATATTGAAATTGATACCTCTGTTCCTGTTTCTGAACCAATAACTCAACCCCAACCACTGTCTGATATTGAAACCTTTGACTCTGCCCTTGAAACATAACTAGAAAATGCCACCTCTACTACTCCACAGTCTCCTCATGCTCCCCAACTAGATAATCCAAAAGAATCTTCTAAACCAACTCCAGAAGATACCACCGCTATCACTCCACAGCAAACTCCTGCTCCCCAACCAGAAAATCCAAATGTGCCCTCTGATCCATCACCAGAACTAAATCCCATTATCCGTGGAATCACTTGCCCTGTCAACATTTCACAATTTGATACCAGTACTTTCACTATTCCAGATCTTCCATCCCCTTATGAATCCACACCACCTAACTCTCCCAACTCTCCAATTATCCTCACAGACTCTCCATCACCTCAAAAATCTCCAGATAATTCCCTCAAAACCGTCATTGATATTTGTTCCCAAACCAAAACCCCAACCCTCCCAAGCATATGTTGGTGATTCTTTATTGGTTTTTGGAACAAAAATCCAAGCCTGGGTTGACTCTTTGAAGCAGGCTACTTTGAATAATCTGAATCAAGCAACATCTGACTACCTCTGGAATCAGTTCAGAAAATGGGTTATGTCTGAATCTAAGAGGCAGAAAGAGCTTTGCTATGGTCTGGCTCAACAAAGTTTGGTGAATGGCTGAAGCTTTGTGAGGAACATGTTGCTCAACTTAAGGATGCCCATAACCTGATCTTGACAAATGCTCCCTAGGAATCCATAACAGCAACAACATCTCTGCAGAAACCTGAGGACCAAACTCTGGTTCTTTTTCAAGACAAAGGGAAATCTGTTGTCGAATCCTATGGAGCTCCTACTTTTGAATCTCTTGCTACTACTGATAAGGATGTTTCTCCACCTTCTTTTGTTATTCAAACTCTGGAAGTTTTAAAGAAGGAAAATGAAGAGGTCAGGAAAATACTGGACAAGCAGGACGAAACGAACAAGGAACTCAAGGAGATGATGGGTAAACAAGAAGCCTCAACATCTGAAATTAAAGGGGTGTTGGAAGCACTATTCTCAAGACTTGCCTCACCTTCTTAGAACTTCATTTTTTTTACAATTTTTTTTTAATTCTGCATCGGTTAATTTTTTTCTTCTCCTCTGTATTTCGTTTTGTTCTCTTAATACAATTATCTTCAGTTTTGCCTTATTATTTATTTCCGACTTTCATTTTCTTTTTGATTTATGACAAAAAGGGGGGAGAACTTAAGATATTTTGAACATCATAGTTGCTGATAGACTAAGTCTTAAATATTATGATATAACCCCTGATTCTACTTTGTCTAAGCTTAAAACAAGGAACATCTATGCTGGAAAGCAACTTATGTTACTTGGATCTATCAGAACCTTCATCATACTCTGAACGAATATTCTCAAGAAAGTATAATGTCTCTAGGCTTATATAAATATCAAACTCAGGGGGAGAACTCTCTTTGTCAAAATATTTATATTTTGTCATCATCAAAAAGGGGGAGATTGTTAGAACATAGTTTGATTCTACATTTGTTTAAGTAGTTTTGATGATAACAAATACTTTTGATGACAATTATGATCTGAATCTAATAGATAAATATTTTGTATAAAATATTGTTGTCTTCTAGTTCTTAATGTGTACAGATGAAGTTCTGATTCTGGAATAACAAGAAGAACAAGTTACGTTTCTGATAGATAAGAAGAAGTTCTGATTAATAAGAAAGATACGCATATAAAAGCAGCCTTCAAATTCTCACGCTCATTTGAAAAATTTCTGCTCAGTTCAAGTCATTCTTCTAAAAGCACCACGCTGCATCTTAAACTCTGATATTTATTTTCTGGCTGCGTTTCATACTTTACTTCTGATGTGTTACTAGACTCAAATGGAAATATTCAAAGTAACGATTGTTTGCAGACAAGATTTGTAATTATGGAAAAGAGCACTTAATGCATTTATCAACATTCCTTTTGTAAGCTATGGTGACTCACAACGAATTAAATCAAATGCCTATATAAAGGAGCATCATCTTCAAGCTTCGGTTGCCGAATCTCACTCTCTCAAAAACAACTCAAAAGCTCACGTCGTATTTTCTTCGAAGTTGTTTTATAATTTTTGTGTCTAAATAGTTTATACATCACAGTTGATATAGCTTGTAAGAAGCATTGTTAACACACATTTTTGCTGTAAATTGTTTGTACCTTGAGAAACCAAGTTGTGGTTAGATATCAAGAAGACGTTGGCAGTTGTCATCGTGGTTGTAATCAAAGATTTGATTAGTGGATTAAGACCTCGTTGAGAGAGGCAAATCACCTTGACGGGTGGACTGGAGTCGTTTGAGTTCAAACGAACCAGGATAAAAATAACTTTGTCAAATTGTTTTAAATTCAAAACCCCAATTCAAACCCCCATTTCTTGTATTTTTCAAAACCTTCACATGTAATCTTTGTCAAGCAGTCGAGCACTCTCAAACCTGAAACAAGGTCTAGCATTTCTCTTTATATCACCAAACATACATATAAGAATGGGATGATGATCAGAGAATTCCAATCTCGGGAGGACTTTCACAAAACCTTAGGGGAAGCCAACTCTCCAAAGGTCATTGCAAAGGGCACGATCTAATCTTTCGTAAATGTGATGTCCGCCTCTGAATATAGGTCCTCGCCAGGTAAATTTTGGACCTGTAGCACCCATATCAATTAAACCGCATTTATCAATATTTTTCTTGAAAGTGTTACATCTGTTTTGAAGAATCTGACCACCACCTCTCTTCTCATGAGCATACGCAATATCGTTGAAGTCCCATGCAACAAGCCAGGGAACTCTTATAGTCCTCCCATCACTAATAAGCTCTTCCCACACTTTCCACCTCAACTCCACATTCGGACTGGCATAAATCGGGGTAAAGCACCAAGTTGGTTCATTTTCTGTTTTACACTACAGGTGCATGAACTGAATTTTTTTTAACAACATTAACACTCATATCAGCTTCTTCCCAAGCCACACAAATGCCACCAGAAAAACCTTGATTTGCTGAAGATGCAAAGCCATCAAACCCAAGATTTTTCATGGTTCTTCTAAGCTTTTCCGGATCACTTCTAGTTTCAACAATAACAGTTACACTAGGTTTGTAGTCATTAATGTACTACTTGCAATATCTGTAAAAGCTTGTGTTGGCTGCTCCTCGGCATTTCCACACGAAAATATTCCTCTGATTAATCATCATAAAATAAGCAGAAGATGAAACAATTCCCCAAACATCAGGAAGAAGACTGTTGTTGAGTCTCCTCCACATCCTCCATGCATGTCTCATAATCATGTATTGAACTTATAGAAGTAAGATGTCGTTCAAATTTATCATCTTGCTCCTGGACTTGCTTGTTTGAGTTATGAGTCAACCCTTCATTGTAATCCGGAGGTCGATTATGGTTTGAGATAATTTGCTCAAGAATAAAACCCTCTACACCATGATGTGCCTGTCCCTTATCCACTTGTTCAGTTGCAAATAAACTATTAATTTTACTCATGTGTCTTCTCCCTTCAAAATCACTTTAAAAAAAAATGAAATTTACTTGAAATTGGGGGTGTACCAGAAATTTCAGTCAAAATACCAGAAACTTCGAATCTCATACCAAAAATTTCAGTATATTTCAGAATTTGCAAATAAATAAATTTAAAAAAAAATACCGGAAATTAGGGGTGATATAAAAAATTTCAAAAAATATACCAGAATTATACGAAATTTCTAGTATTTTTCAGAATTTAAAAAAAAAATATTTTTGAAAAAAAAAGAAAACTGTAAGAAGACTGTTGTTGAGTCTCCTCCACATCCTCCATGCATGTCTCATAATCATGTATTGAACTTATAGAAGTAAGATGTCGTTCAAATTTCTCATCTTGCTCCTGGACTTGCTTGTTTGAGTTATGAGTCAACCCTTCATTGTAATCCGGAGGTCGATTATGGTTTGAGATAATTTGCTCAAGAATAAAACCCTCTACACCATGATGTGTCTGTCCCTTATCCACTTGTTCAGTTGCAAATAAACTATTAATTTTACTCATGTGTCTTCTCCCTTCAAAATCACTTTAAAAAAAAAAAAATTTTACTTGAAATTGGGGGTGTACCAGAAATTTCAGTCAAAATACCAGAAACTTCGAATCTCATACCAAAAATTTCAGTATATTTTAGAATTTGCAAATAAATAAATTTTTTAAAAAATACCGGAAATTAAGGGTGATATAAAAAATTTCAAAAAATATACCAGAATTATACGAAATTTCTAGTATTTTTCAGAATTTAAAAAAAAAATATTTTTGAAAAAAAAAGAAAACTGTAAATTTACAAAATTTTTGATAAAAATACATAATCTTTTTCAAAAAAAAAAATTTTGATACCGAAAATTTCAACATATTTAAATTTCTAGTATATCAGAAATTTCTAATATCCAAATTTTTTTAAACAAAATTATCGAAAATTTTATAGGATATTAAAGATTTTAAAATATCTACCAAAAAAATTTAAAAAAAATAATTTGAATACTTTTTTCGAAGGATGGCACGTTAAAGTTAAATTTAAGGGGTGACAAAAAAAATCCTCATAAGTTACATATCTACAATTAACAAAAAAAAATCCTCATAAGTTACCTATCTACAATTGAATATACATTTAGATTTATTTAGATTTATTAATTGACTTGATTTAATCGAAAAAGGACACTTTCTTCTTAAAAAACACATGTTTTTAAATAAACATAAATTGATAAAATTTGATTGAATTAATAATTGATTTAGAATATGAGACATTATTTGATTATTTTTTAAATAATTTGAGTTGATTTTGCTTATAGATTTACTAGAAAACCCACACTTTTTTTTTTTTTCCTAAGAATTCTCTCAAAATAAACGTGGCACCTTAAAACACATTATACGAGAAAATTCTTTGGAAGATGTTCTTACGCCTCGAACGTTCTACACTCTTCTCGTCTTGTCACTTACCATTCCGGATAATTCCTTCTCATTCTCTACAAATATTCATCAATTCATTGCAACTGAATTTCAACAATCTCAATACTAATCATTCAACACTCCAAGAACAAAATCACAACAACACAAACCATGGGTGTGGACTACTACAAAATCTTGCAGGTCGAAAAGAATGCTACAGATGAAGAGTTGAAGAAAGCATATAGAAAACTTGCCATGAAATGGCACCCTGATAAAAATCCCAACAATAAAAAAGAAGCTGAAACCAAATTCAAACAGATATCCGAAGCATACGAGGTAGGTGACATTTGATTTTCCTAGTACATACATGAAACTAATCCAATCTATGTTTCTATTTCTACTACCTAGTATTAATGTTACTATTTTTTTTTTTTTTTTTTTTCATGAAGGTTCTAAGTGATTCACAAAAGAGAGCAATATATGATCAATATGGAGAAGAAGGACTCAAAGGGCAAGTACCCGCACCTTCTCAAGACGGTGGTGCTGGTGGGGGTTCATTCTTCCAAACTGGAGATGGAGCAACAACGTTTAGGTTCAATCCGAGAAACGCAGACGATATATTTGCTGAGTTTTTTGGGTTTTCAAGTCCATTTGGAGGAATGAGTAATGGTGGAAGTGGTATGAGAGGTGGTTCTAGATCCTTTGGTGGAATGTTTGGTGATGATATGTTTTCTTCATTTGATGATGCTGGTAGTAGGCCTATGCAGCGTCAGGGTCCTCGTAAGGCTGCTAATATTGAAAATAGGTTGCCTTGTAGCCTTGAAGAGCTCTATAAAGGTACTACCAAGAAGATGAAGATCTCAAGGGAAATTGCAGATGCAAGTGGGTAAGTATTCTTTTATGTACAACTGAGGTCTCTAAAGATATGATACCGATATATGTGATTACATTCGTGTTATTATTGGTGTCGTGTATGTATTTGTGTGACCGGTGTATGACACCGATACTAGTGATTACATTTGTGTTGTTATGCTATGTGTGTTGTATCTGTGTGTCTCGTGTGTGACACTTATATACATTTATGTTATTATCTAAATGTGTTTCACGTTATATATCTGAGTTTGCAGGAAAACTTTGCCTGTGGAGGAAATCTTAACAATTGAAGTGAAACCAGGATGGAAAAAAGGGACAAAAATCACATATCCTGAGAAAGGAAACGAGCAACCAAATGTGATACCAGCAGATCTCGTCTTTGTTATTGATGAGAAGCCTCACAATGTATTCTCAAGAGACGGAAATGATTTGGTTGTGACACAGAAGATATCACTTGCAGAAGCTTTAACAGGTTACAGTGTTCGTCTCACAACATTAGATGGAAGGGTTCTAACCATTCCTATAAACAATGTTATTCATCCAAACTATGAAGAGGTTGTTCCAAAGGAAGGTATGCCTATTCCAAAAGATCCTACAAAGAAGGGTAATCTTCGGATTAAATTTAATATCAAGTTTCCAACAAGGTTGACATCTGAACAGAAAGCTGGGATCAAGAAACTTTTGGCACCGTAGTGAAATCACAATGCAGTGATTGTTAAGTGTATAGTTTTACAATGTTATCTCATTTTTGGCTTTGTTTTGTTTGATTTCTTCTCAATGATTTTATAGGACTTTTGATTTATGTATGTTTGTGTGGAATATGTTGCACACTATCAAGATTGAGGAATTACTTTTGAACAACATTTTACACTACCTATAACACATTTCAATACTAGTATTTATTTATTTTCTTTTCTATTTAAAATAACTTGTGACTTTACAAAAACAATAGCAAATTCTAATTTGAGTGTTTCACCTTGATTTAATGTAAAGAAACATCTTGGTTACTGATTGGTTCTAAAATTATATTATTGGAACGAGAACAAAATTGATGCAGTAAAAACAATGTCTGAATTGGTCAATTTAGATAGGAGGATTTGACATCTCTAATATTTAAAATAGTATTATTGATATGAGAAAAACAATGGAAGACATAAGTCACATTGTCTTTACTTACAAATATGAAGTTCTTTGTACTTAAGTGCAGAATCTTACATGATAAGAATTATATATAAATATTAAATAAAATTCCTCCAATTTAAACAAAATTATAATTTTTTTAAACAAAATATAATTTTCAAAATGTAATTTTTTTAATGTATATATAATTTTTAAAGTTAAAGTTTTTTCACAAAATTTGACTGAAAAGACTAATTAAACTAATAGACTAGATTTAAGTGACTAAAGCAAAATAGTAAGGATATTCTTTTCTTGCCAGAAAAATATATGAATAATTTGTTAATACACTATTTACATTTGTAAATAAAGAAATACAGTTTTTTATACATGAAGATAAATTTCTGATATTTTTACAGTGTGATCAATAATAATCATTACAAATCTAGCAAGGACAAGAAATCTTGTAAAAACTAAAAGCATATCTTGTGTAGAAAAGAAAAGTTGTGAAAGATTGAATCCAAAGATGGGTTTGGACTACTATGAGATTTTGGAAGTTGAAAGAAATGTAACTGAAGAAGAGTTGAAAAAAGCTTACAAAAAACTTGCCATGAAATGGCACCCTGATAAGAATCCCGACAATAACAAAGATGCTGAAACTAAATTCAAACTCATATCTGAAGCATACGAGGTATATCTAACTTTATCTTGTCTTTTTATGTTTAATTGATGAGGATGTTTTTATAGATCAGATTTCCTTGTTTTATGTTTTGGTCAATTTTTCTGTCGGTTTCTGTTTTTCTGTCTTTTGATTTATGGTTAAGCTTTGATTCTGTGTCGGAAGAAGATTAAGGATCTTCAAAGACAGGTCTAAGAACTTTGGTCCAAGGTTCAATAACTACCTAATACTTAAGAACATATTATGAGAGGTCAACCCTTAAATGGATCTGTCTGCAGTTGCGCGCAAAGGATATCTCAATGCAAAATTAATTGTGTGTTGCTGAGTTAGTTAGTTTGTTACTATCACTTGTTGACATGTACACAGAATCCGACTTAGTATATTGGTTTGGTTTTTCATGAAGGTTCTAAGTGATCCACAGAAGAAATCAATTTATGATCAGTATGGAGAAAGCGGCCTTAAAAATGGAATGTCACCGACGGATGAAGCTACAGCTTCATATTTTCAAACGCGGGATGGAAGGAGGTTTAGGTTCAATCCAAGAAGTGCAGATGGAATTTTTGCTGAAGTTTTCGGCCATTCAAGCCCTTTTGGAGGAATGGGAATGAGGGGCGGAGGCTGTGGAGGCATGAGGGGTCGGACGTGGGTGTCAAGTTCTTTCGGTGGCATGTTTGGCAAAGACGTATTCGGAGAAACCAGACAGGCGAGTCAAACTCCGAGACGTAAGGCCCCTCCCATTGAAAATAAATTACCTTGCAGCCTTGAGGAGCTTTATAAAGGTACTACCAAAAAGATGAAGATCTCAAGGGAAATCACATACGCGAGCGGGTAAATGCTCTTCCTCGGCTTTTAATTTACAATAACTTCGATATTATGAGCATAACTAGTTTACACTAACAATGTATATTCTGCTGCATATGTATATGCAGTAAAACTCTACCTGTGGAAGAAATACTAACGATCGAAATCCAACCAGGATGGAAAAAGGGAACGAAAATCACTTTCCCGGAGAAAGGAAATGAGCAACCAAATGTTATTGCTGCAGATATTGTATTCATTATTGATGAGAAACCTCACAGTGTATTCACAAGAGAAGGCAATGATTTGGTTGTGACACAAAACATATCACTTGCAGAAGGTGAATCTCTAACCAGCAGCTACACCTTTCAACTCACTACTTTGGATGGAAGGGATCTCACCTTTGCCATAGACAATGGAATTGATCCAAACTATGAAGAAGTGGTTGCCGGTGAAGGAATGCCGATATCCAAAAATCCTTCAGAGAGGGGTAGTCTTAGAATCAAATTCAACATCACATTCTCAGACATGGTTGATGCTGAAACAGAAAGCCAGAACTAAGATATGCTCATAGTGCCATAATAAAGTGTCAACCATTGTAGTGTATCTTGTGTACAATATAATAATATTTCGTTTTGCTCCTCTTCTTACCATATTACATAAAGATTGAGGTATAATATTTTGAATTATGGTGGACAAAGAGTACTAATATTTCTATATCAGTAGTCTGCAATCTGTATTGTTTCATTACAGAAAGGTAAAAAAAAGAGAACTAATGGCATGTTTGGATTAGCGGCGAAAAAGTAGTGGACGTGCGTTTGGACCAGAAGCTACACTTTGTAGCTTCTCTTTTTCAAGGTTAAACGCGTATCCAAACACACAGTAAAATATATATATGCAGAAAGAAACTGTGTCTAAATAGCATCACAGAAATTCAATTAATACAAAAGAGTATGCTTGAGCATATGGATGATGAAATTCTGATTCTGTAAAAATAAAGCTAATTTTCATTAATCTATGTTGATAATTTTCATAAAGTAATTTAACAAATAGAGAGGTAGTTCCCCCTATTAAGCAATTAATATCTTCAATATTTGAGTAGTTTATTAGTGCCAAGTAATAACAAACTAAACAATGAAAAGACAACAAAAGTGTAAAATAAACTTTATTAGTTAATGAGTATCTATTACAAGAGAAGAAAAAAACAACATAAGATTGGCTACAAAGCCCTCTGCTTAACATATAAAAATACAAGGCTCCATTTTGAATGGATAATATACACTAAATCTACTCTTCCAGCCGTGTGATTTGTAACCTGGAACTGAGGTATATCTAAAACTGCAATAAAAAAATGTAATGCAGCCTTCTACATTGATCAAATTAAAAATGGATGTTTTAATCAGAAGAATCTTCAGAGACAGACAAATCTGAGCCTCCTATATTCACTACTCTATTAGCCATGTGATCCGAACCTTCACTCATAACATCTTCCTCGGAATCTTCCTCAAAATTTTCTTCAAAACCATTATCATTGCCATTGACATTGTCATCTTCAAAAGCATCCACATCTTCATCACTTATTCCAACCAAATCCCTATTCCATCTGTTAGGGGAGACGCCATTATAACCTATCTCCCAGTTTCCGTGATCATATTCTACTGCTTGAGCATTATCGTCAGATTCCACTGCTTGAGCATTATCATCATATTCCATTTCTTGAGCATTATAATCATATTCCACTCCTTGAGCATTATCACAAGACTCCACTCCTTGAGCATTATCATAAGACTCCATTCCTTGAGCATTATCATCAGATTCCACCTCTTCAACACTGATACTATTTTCAGAAACCCCAATGTGAACAGGAGTCATGGAACTTGCTTTTTCTACATCCCATTCTTCATAAAAGCTTCTCAATGGTTCTTTACCACTCTTGGAGCTATAACCAGCTGCTGCATGGCCCAGCAACAAATCTTCAACAACTCTCTTTTCTACTCTACGTTTCCTGACCGTTCGACGACCTCGTCCACCCCCTTGTCCTTGTGTTCCTTGTCCCTGTAGTCTTAATTTCTGACTTAGATTCTCGGTGACATTAACATTTCGACGGCCAGTATCTTGTTTGGAACTGTACATTCTTTTAGACAGCTTTTTCGGCCTCCCAAAATCACTAGCCCCTCGTCCACGTTTATTTCCACTACGAACAATTTTATTAGTAGAAAATTTAACTTTGGTGAATGAATCATGATCAAGAGCTGCTGGCTCAACCTCTCTATTAGGCTTGAAGGGAGTATATCTTGATGGAAGCTTCTGCAAATAAGAAAATGTTCCATTAGATTATCATGAAAATTTTCTGCTCAATAACCCAAATGCTCGAAATATAATGAAAGAAAAATGAGAAGCCAAAAAATGAGAGGTGGCAGGCAAACTGGTTACTGAAGTTCAGACTCACAATGTATTCTCTTGCTTCTTTCTCTTCAACAGGTTCAAGTCTCTCAAGCTTTACATAGCTAATGGATGAATCAAACTCAAATAGCCTGAGAGACAATGCTGCAGTAGTTTGCGGAACCCATGGAAGTAAAGCAACTGATTCAGGATCAGCAGACACATGTGCAGCATTTTTTGACATTTTGCTTAATCCCAACAATTCGTCTGTTGTAGAGAAGTTTGGCGATAGAAAATCTCGCTTAAGTGCTTTTTCAAATAGGGTCAACATCTGCAAAATAGGTTTTTTAATTTAAGCACGTCTCCATTGATATTGATTGTCGAGTTTTTTAAATGAGGCATATATATGGAAAATAAAACTTCCAAGAAATGAAACGGCATGAAACCTGTAAAAGTTCCTCAACAGATGATGATTTACCCAACTTCACACCCCAATGCTTCCTAAAATCAGTTGTCCAAATTGTTCCAAATGCTTCATAGAGAACAGAAGCCTGTGAATCAAAACGTGAGTACAACATACTCTTCAAAAGCAAAGAAATAATAAGAAGCAAAATGACATCTTAAAATTTACAAGAAAAATAAAATTCGAGATTAAGAATCCGAAGTTAGCAACTCACCTCCATATATGACAGTAGAATCTTAAGCAATCTTATCCTCATGGGAAGAGAATGTTCCAAAGTACAAATATCGTTGGATAAATTGCCAACACATTGAAATGCATGTTTGGAAAAATTAAATCCATTATTTGACGGAAATGTGCGGTGGCAGGAATTGCAATGTGGTTCTTCAACAAAATAAGGATTGAGACAGATTTCACAAATAACCACCTGAGGTTTGCATCTTTTTACCCCGAATTTCATTGCACATAAAATTGATGAATTATAGCATTCTTTCCACATCCACTTTTGAAAATCTTGATACCTTCTCAAGGAAGCTTTCTTTTCATTCTCACTTCTCCCAAGATCAATTTTGAAGGATGATGAAGTTTCTGATGTACCAGAGTTCAAGTCATGAAGGGTACTGCTAGGACTGACAGGTCCTGAATGGCGCTCAGGCACTGGATATGTTTCATCAGCTTCAGTTTTAACAGAGCCTTCCCCTACGCTTCCAATTTTTGCATATTGTGTAGTTTTTCGAACATTATCTTTAAAGGATTTCTCAATCTTTTGCAACATTAAGCGCAAATGAGATTCCCTGATCCCGCGTGAATCCAGTGATGTCAAAAGAATATCAAAGGCCTGCATAGGAATGGTAGAATAAATAATATTACACTAATTAAGGCAAAGTATATAATTACATTTCAATTACACACGAACATTGACATTTTCAGATACGGAGGATATTTAAATTTCAGACTGTCCACATTAATGCCATTTGCTTAATGATCAGACAATGATGGAAAACTGAGTGAGAGAATGAGGTATCAATGTGCCAGGTCAATAAAGTTACCTCTTCAGAATCAATAAGCCTCCAACTGCCGTCATGATGTTCAACAAAAATCCTGCCAGAACCAGGGTCGTTACTAGAAGCAGATGCAACAAACTGCCAATATCGATTACGCCTGCGGTCTTGGCCAAGGGGTAAAGATCTGTAGACATACATCTCCTCTGCTATGTGGGAAATATAGGACTTCAACTGTGACCGTGACCTTTTTGAATACGGTGCAGCTACCTGAGTCTGAACGTTGTCTGGACCTGTGCCTGTGCAGAAATCTTGAACTGTTGATGGCTTTTCAATAAGTAGGCTCTGTGCAAAAGAAGCTCCTTTTTGGTTTTCTATAGTGCTGGGGAATGCTTCATTCTTAATGTTGTTAATATTGATGTCAAGCAATGGGCTATGGTTTCCCTCAACAGCAGGATATGACTCTTGTGTTTCAAATTTATTTCCAGTAACTGAAGGATAATCTAATTTACCAATATAATCATCTTTTAGCCGAATTTTATCTATTTGTGCTTCGGCCCACATTTGCTTTTTCAGAGCATTTGCTGATTCCAATCGATCCTGAAAAACACGACTAATGTCAACTCGAAAATAAAAAACAAAAACAAACCATAAGATATTAATTGCATGGAGTTTAATTCACCTCAAGAACAACACGGATTGAATTTCCTTCATTTGCTACACCAACCAATGCAACAAGAGCATTTAGACGCTCCACTACACTGAGATCAGAATACTCTCCTTCGGTAAGCCCTTGAACCCATGATTCTCCAGACTTACTTTCATCGATTTCCATAATGTCATCATCAAGATTTCCAGTATTTACATTTTCACGAGGAACTGGTTGTTTGGTGACAGAACTGGAACAATCAGCATCCTTGGAACCATTTTCAGGAAAACAAGGAAGATCAGTATCAAGCACGTTTTGAATAAAGTCTACATCACGACCCAAATTTGCTTTTACATTAACTGAGCAAAGGTTCATGTCATCATATTGTTCTGAATTTGGGTTTCCACTTGAAGGATTTACCAAATCATCCTCTTCAGGATCCTCATCAACTTCATCACTTTCTGACTCTTCTCTTTCAACATCATCGGCATCTTCACCAGCTAGAAACCCATTTTCAAATATCTGGATTTTCTTTCTTGCTTCTGAAAGAATGGACTCAGATTCAGTAGGATCCTTTCTAAATGCAGTCCGTACACGATATGTTGATGGAGCTATCCTTTCGAAAAGTTTTCCATCTCTTGTCAAAGCAACCGAAATTGATGCTTCAGGTGTTTTGCTAGTCGTCAGGTCACGAAGACCAGATTTCTGACATGAAAAGTAACATAAGAACAAAGATAACAATTCTTATAAGAGAATTCGATGTGACAATAAACAACTCACCTGAATCTTTTCAGCAAGCTCTAGTACATTCAAACCCTTGCTGCCCTCAAGAGAGAGAACGTGAAATGCTGCAAATTTAACAGTTCCTGGAGTTAACCTGTGTCTCGATCTTCGAGGAGCTAATAGACCTTTCTCTCGCATTTTTGCCACTGCAGTTACAGCTGCTGAACCATTACGAAGTGTTGAAATGACATCTTCGCCAATTCTTCCCTGCAGTTACATTTTGCTCCAATTAATCAATAACAAATGTAATACGAGAAATTTAATTGTTGATTTAAATGTATTCAAAATCAATTCAGTAAAAATAATAGTCAATGATAACAAAAAGCTCTCGCAGAACCCGCAAACTGAAATAATTTTCATCCTATGGGCACTATATAACAGCAATATTCCGAAAAGACAACAATTTTGAGCTGAAAATTTAAAAGTAAAATAAATAAAATGAACCTCATCTTTATCATTTGCAAATGACCATGTAATACTTCTTTTTCTCAACTGTGGTCCCAATCCTGCAGATAGCGCTAACTGTCGCAGAATTTCAGGCCATGTCAATTGATTTAAGTTCTTCTGCCAATTTCGTATGTCAAAGCCCCATGTATATGCCTAACATGAAAGACATGTTATTGGTGTGGACTGCATCAGACAAAAATACTATTTGTCTCCATATAACGGATAATTATTTTTGTATAGTTCAACTTACTCCTTCCACAATCTCTGGATGGCCACCGGCAGGATTAGCAGCTCCATTCTGATTTACTCCTAATCCTGTAGGTGTCCTTGCAACATCTTCAATGTCTTTTATTATCACTTTAAGAACAGCAACATGTATCTCACCCAACAATCTTGAATCCTGTGATCATTAAGTTTTAAGATTTAACATCCAAATAAGCCAGAAAATACAAAAAAAAATTACTTCCAGTTCAAAATCATTAGGAAAATCCAGATTTACTCACATAATCATGAAAAGCTTGCACAAATTCATCAAGAGTAAAAGGCCATAACTCAAGAACATCAGCAAATGTAATCAAGAATCTCCAAACCTGAAATTTAGATCACCCCGGGTTTCATACTTCAAAATCAGAATCCTCAGTTTAAGCTAAAAAGACAAATTATAAATGGAAGGTCAATAAAACACATGCAAACAGAAGTGCATCTACATGTTACAATTACATCAATAATATCATTCTAGCATACATGAAAGGTCAACTTAAAGTCACCATCACACCCTGCTGCTTGACAGTACCAAAAAAGAAAGAATTTTGTAATCAGGTCACATGTTATATATATGTAAGGAAACGAAAGAGGGACAATCCAAACATACCATGAGAAGGTTGCCAACATCTTGTTCTGAGTTGATCCAGGGCTGGATAGCAAATGGTTTTTTTAGCTTTACACTTCTTGGCGGGAAAACACACAAGGAATCTACAGTACAATTGTTGGCAGTGCGGCATTTTTCTTAGTATTTCCAGATAAATACTAAAGGTTCAAAGAACCAAACTATGTAATATCACAGTAATATAATGACAAATTGCTCACCCCTAAATGATTCAAGGTTTTGCAAAGTATCAAGATCAATATGAATAATAGAGGTAAGCCCCTTGCTTACTGCAGCCAACTCCATCAATTCCAGCTGTTCATCCTCAATGAGCTCCATAGATTCTTTGGCTATTTTACGAGCATTTGCCTTTTCAAGGGCAGCTTTCCTTCTCTCTGCCTCTTTCTCTCTGCGAATCTCTTCTTTTTGCTTCCTTTTCTCAGCCTTAATAATATATAAACATGAAGATATAACAGGATACATTAAAATATAGATGCCTAAATACTCTATTTAAGAAAGCTACAACATAGGACTTAAAACTTACTCTTAAATGTTCTCTCATCAAATATTTCTCCCTTCGTTCTATCTCACGCCTTTGCTCACGCTTTAATCTTTCCTCTTCTCGCTGTCTCTCACGCATCAGCCTCTCTTCTTCCTTCTTTCTCTCACGATCTTGTCTTTCCATTTCTTTCCTCATCCGTTCTTCATTCTACGAGGAGATGGAAAATAGAATGCTTAGCTAAAAGATAATATGATGTCTTGTGAGCTTCATATAATGCATGGTGGCAGCTGATGTTCATTGAATAAAACCTTTTTTCTTAGGATATCTTGTTTCTCAAGTTCTTTTTTCATCCTCATTTCATAGGCTTCAACTTCCTTTGCAACTCTGGCATCATCACTCTACATGCAAACTCACATTAAATTTACATAATTGGGGAAAATAAATCAAAAAATAAACACTGGGCTTACGAGTTCAATTAATACCTTTCGTTTCTTCTCCACCCGCAATACTGCATCATTATGGAAAACTTGTACACCAGGTAAAGCTATAGGATTTTCTGGTCCAACGATTTGGTGATCAGTAAATTGGGAGTTCAAGCCAGTAATTGCTATGTTTGAGTGAGGTTCCCTATTGGGGACAACAACATTATCTTGAGGAGGAGACGGAAAGGGAATCAATTGCTTGTTCTGTTGCAATAAAAGGGGAGGAGGGGAAGTATAGGGATTCACTTGCTTATCCTGTTGAGACGAAAGGCGAGCACGGGAAGAATGGCCTTGAGTAGCATGTATTCTAGGTAGATGTTCATTTCCAATCGGAAAAGGAGGAGTTCTTGTAGGACCCTCCAGTGGATCGTATAAATGAGGTTGACTCAATTGCTCAAATGTCTCAGACCTAATGCTGGACTGGTTCGGAACAAATGTATATTCAGGGAACGTCCTTGTCATTGCCTGGAATGGAACCCATTTTTATTCAGAATGTCAAATGAAACAACCAAACAGATAAAGTTTTCAAGTTCCTTAAACTATGAAGGGCATATTTGGGAGTTGGGTTTTGGTAACATCTTAATCACACTTTATTTATTTTTAGAAACTTTTTATAGTTTCCTTAATTTAAAAGAAAAATAAGCACTCCACTCCGCTCCAAACCCTTCCATTAAAACATACCCAAAGGAAACATAAAGAAGACCATATTTTGTATTAAAAGGATAGTTAGGACAAAATAAATGTGACTCAAGTAAACAACAAACAGTGTGCCAAGTAAGCATCCAAAACTACACATCCACGTTAACTATATTACCTTTAAATCATGCATCTAAACAAAGGTTATAGGTTAATGAAATAAAATGGCCCATAAGACTAACCAAAGAAAAAGGTAGTTCATGATTTAATAGAAAAGGGTTTTTTTAGAACTTTTAACACACATATCTCTAATCAACGGTAGTTCATAATTTACTAGATCAAAACACTGAGCATATAAAGCCACTAAGACTAACCTTATTCGTTCTAACTTCGTGCCTTTCATATATTTTACTGTCATAGGGAAGACTAGGCCGCTTCTGCTGTTCTGCAACAGCTGCACCAAAATAAAATACCAGAAGTAAGTAGCCAAATAAGGCTCAATGTGCCGCACCCGTTAGAAACAACTAAGGAACCATATTTCACATGCAACTTATACCATGACAACATTGTTTTTCACAACATTTTTGAACTAAAAAGAAGCAGCCACAGCAATGGCATTTCATAACATTGTTACTATTATACAGAACATCAAAGAAACTAGTTAGGAGCATTTACCAGTTACCAAACACAAATGTCAGAAAAGGAAATACTGTAGTCAACAACATAGTCAATTTATCATCATACCTTAATATATATACACAATAAAAAGACAAAAAAGGAAACACATCATCATAAGCAGAATTCAGCACAAGTATAAAATAAACTACAACAAAGCAACTCGTTCTAAAACAGCAAGTAAATGACAGTAAGTAAGACAAAGCTTTAGGACACTGACTATACCTAAGGGTGCCCCAAATGCATCCGGCGGCAATGGATCAAACTCAATCCCCAAAATAGGTCCATCTTCCCTCAAAGGCTCCCCTAATTGTGCTTCCACACAAGCAATAGCTCTAAGCTCCATTATACTCTGTGGTGACTCATAATAACTCCGAGGCACCACATTTCGCAACTCCGGTCGTGTCACCGGACTAGACCCAGAACCCGACCCGGATCCATATTCATTACAAGGTTCAATAACCAACTTGGGGTTAAGTTCATTAGTAGTAGAATCCAACATAGGCAGCACCTTTCGTGGCTTCTTAGACGGTAACTCCTTCTTGTCTTTCAACCTCCGGTGACAGAACCACATCTGTAACTGCCGATCCGACAACCCCAACTTCTCCGACAACTCCACCCTAGTAGCCTCCGATGGGTAAGTTTCCACTAATCAAAACAAACAAAAATTTCCCAAAATCATCAAAACTATACCAAAAAAAAAAAACTCAAAATTGAAAAATGAAAAGTGATGAAACGAACAAGCATAAGCTTTCTCCAGCGTTTCAAGCTGAAAAGGCGTTTTCATCTGACGCTTGGGCTTGCTTTGACCTTCACTGGAACTCATAATTTTACTATTGTTGAAATTCTCATTGCTATTTTCACCTCCATCATCAACCTTCTGTGTATTATTATTCTCTGCTTCTTCCTCCATAGATCGAATTTTTCCCTTTTCAAAACCCTAGAATTCCACAAGCCACAGAAAGAAGAACACGAAGAAAAACAACAACAAAAGCAACCACAATAATAATAATAACATAAAAGATTCAGTTAATATTTATTTTCTCTATTTTAAAATTTGTGTTGATTTTTGTAATATGAACGGTGGAAGTTAAATTGAAAAGATAGAACAACAAAGAAGAAAAACAAAATCGAAAAAAGAAAAAGAAAAACGAAAATGATAATAAGAAAAGTAGTAGTAATAATAATAATAATAATCGATAAACAAAAATGATAGAACAAAAACAACAACAGTTGTTCTTGACTACTTTAATTCCATTACCACCTTTCATAATTATTCGTTTTAATTTTGCTTTTTAAAATTAAATTTAATGTTTATGAATCAATATGAACGAACGGTGTGATCAATGATCATCGTTTTCATGATGATCGCGTCAAACATGAAGAGCTAGCTAAAAAACAAAAACATAAACATAAGAAAGAGAAAAAGAATCAAGTTTTTTTCAATCTCGTGTGTTTTCTTTTGTTCTTTTTTTTTAAGTGAAATTAATTAATTAATTGAAGAGAGAGAGAGAGAGAAGAATTACTGAACGTGTTTTTTTTTGTTCAAGTTGTCGATTGAAATTGTTCTTTAAATGATTTGGGATGTTGAGCGTGTGAAGATTGAATCCATGTTTCACGCTCGTGTTATTGTGGGTCCCATTCAAAGGTTGCCATCTGCACCTTCTTAATTGCTTCGCACATTTTTTTCTTTTTTCATTTATTTTTTATGTAACAAAACACAACATGAAAATTTTGAGTGGTTCGGATTTTCTATCTTTAAGGACCCAATTTATTTTTATTTGTTATTAATAATTAATCGGTTGAATTGTGAAATTGGTGAGATAAATTAAACTATGGATAAATAAATAATTTATTTTAAATTTATATGTATATTTATAACACAAAATTATAGTGTTTATTCGACTTAATTTGCATAAGTAATGTTATTGTTTTATTTCAATATTACACTGGTATCTCTTGTATTTCATGTATTTATTCTATTTAGAGATACTCGAGAAAATAATAAGAAATAGCGAAAAAATAGTGAAAAATTACTAAAAGAAGATGGGGTTAAAATAGCACAATAAGGGTAAAACAAGTAAAAGGCTAGCAGTGACAAGAAAACAAACGAAGGCCCAAAACAAATAAGCTCACGCTCGTTATAATGAAGTCAAGTCCAAGTGCCCTTGTGCTAAGGGGCGTCCGCTCCACTCTCCCTCTAACCAAGGGGCGCCCGCCCCACAACTCCAACAAAGTGACCACTGCCACGTAGCCCAGGGCGCTCGCCCCACCAGTTATGGCCCCTGCCACGATCTCTTCCTCAAATTCAAACGCACGATATTTCCTCTGTTTCATCAGCGTTTTTTCCTATATTTCCTGAGCAATAAACTTCAAACGTGCAACGAAAAACTCTCTAAGGGTAGTTACATGAATTAAATGAGGTTCCATATTTTTTCTAGAATTTTTACTACAATCAGCTTTCTATTTTCCATTGTTCAACAAATTTCAATACTGCAAAATTTCTTTTCCATTAGTTTTTAGGCAGATATATTTTTCTCACAATAGTTTCTACACCAGGAACTATAGTGTAATTTTTACTAGATCCAACCTTACGTTAGATCATAATATTTCTATTTCTTTGTTTTTGTTACTTTTGTTAATTATTTCAAAGAACAAATCCAGTCGGCTTGTGGTGGAGGATTCCCGTACTTGAAGCTCGTTCCTGTTTCAGTATTTATTATTTTCAGGTTTCTTTAATTGCTTTAATATTTATACTATGTTGTTTGCATGAATATTTTTAACATTCTATTGGTTGTTTGTTTATTGATTGTTATGTGTTATTTTTCTCTGAAAATTAATATAATGTCTGGCTAGATTGTTTTGATATCGGTATGTAGGCTAATCGAATTAAGGGATCCAAAATTAGTTGGCCAAATATTTTTATAAAAATTGTTTTTTCTGGTTTTAGTTTTCAATTATAATTTTAAAAGGTTTGTTATGGAAGTAAAAATCGGAGCGTTCGAGATCAAATAAAGCTTCAAACACGTGATTTTGAGCAATTTATCAATGAATAAGACTATAATTAAAGAAGAGAAAAATTATCAATTTGGTTGATATTTAGTCATAGATAGATAGGAAATTTAATAAGATTTCCAACGCTTCGAACCGGACGCAAATCTGATTTACAGTTCTCAAGTTATGGCGAAAACACAAAGCTGGTTTTTTTCTCATAACAACAGATGGCGCTGAGCGGGAATTTGGCGCTGAGGGCTAAAAAACATATTTTTTAGGTTATTTTTGGGGTATTTGTTCCCAACTCATCAAACCTTCATTTTTGGGTAGAGATAACTTAGAAAACAACTTTGAAGTTTGCTTATGGATGATCTGGGGTGGATTGATCTTTGATTGGAGTTGACAAACCAAAAGATTTGTGGTTCGTTTCTCTTCCTCTTTGTGTAATCTCTTTTAGTTGGGTTTTGGATGTATATTTACTCTTAACTCATGTATATTTGTCGCTCATGGCGTTGTATAGAGCTTGCTTTACAAATTTGTGTTGGTTGTTATCTTAGGTTTTTACCTTGTGTTAGGAATTTGAGTTGTGATAGACATATATTGCTTAGATTCTTACATAGAATGATTACTTGATAGTTTCTAAACGCTAGACATAGGTTTAGAGCTGACATTCACTTGGGGTATTTGAGATTAATGCCTCTGTGTCAGTGGTGTCGGGCGAGATATCGTCGATACGAGCGACACGGTTGACTTTTGTGTTGTTAAGGTGGGTGAGACATCACCACCGAGGTGATGTAGTAGGATTCTCAATTTGGGTTAGGAATAACTTATGTTGTGAGAGATACATGATGATATAGACGAGTATTATAGGTTGAGTATAACTGGATGATAGGTTTAAGTCTGTGACGAGTAGTGTAAATTCGTTCCAGATAAGTTGTTTATCGTTTTTATACTTTTGTTTGCATTTAATTTCTATTTATACCTTTTATTTACAACCCATTTAACCCCAAACTCATTAATGATAAAATCTTTGAACGACAAATCAATAACCAATCTCTATGGACACGATACGATATAACAACCTATATCACCCGGTAGAAATTAATATTTTACTTTTTGCTTTTTGCTATACCGCTGCAACAAAATGGCGTCGTTGTCGGAGATTGGTTTTATTGTTTTTATTGTTTTTGCATCGTGATAATTCTTTTATTTTTGAGTTTTGTAATTAATGTATATATTGTATAGACTTTGTATATGAACTTGTATATTGTTACTTGTACATGTTGTGTTTACTTTCCATACTTGTGCATATTTATGTTTTTCATTATTTTCACGTATTGTTGTGAATTGTATCGGTATCGTAACACTTGTTGTGTGAATGTTAGGATATTTTCTTTAGGTTTGTGCGGTGTGACAATACCATGGCATAACGAGAGGAGGTTACTAGCTTGCACAATAAAGGCGCCGAGCTTACGACGTAAAACAAACATGTTTGTTTATGTTTGTTTATGTGTGTAGTGACTTGTGTTTTAACAAGTTGAAATAAGACGTATTCTAAATTTTAAATCTTCACTTTCAAACTTGTTAATTCATTTTCACTCGATTTTCATATTGTTATTGTTTTGTTATGTCAAATTGTGATTTCCGCAAGCTTGTGATGTTTATCTCGAGGAGTATGGATGGTTGTAAATATTGTAAATTTTGTATATTTTGTTTTCATAATTCTTTTGGTGTTGTTTGGATTCAAATTTTGGTACGGTAACTTGAAGACTTTTTAGGTGATTTTCTGAGTTTGATTGATTCAACTCGCGAAAGTATGTTAATGATAGTTTAAAAAGTCGGTACACGTTAGGTACTCGTTTATCGTTTTCTATAGCATAACATGTTTAAGAAACTTTTCGTTTGTATAATTATCATGTCATTCATTCTTTTTGCATTACTTGTTCAAGACTTGAATCACTCTAGTTCCCTTTTTAACCATAAATGTGAGGAAACTTTCCATTGTTCATATATGCTGGAGGCCACATTCTTGTTTTAACTAGATTTAATTATATTTAATCTTTTATTTGTGTTGATTATATGAATGAATGAAAGTGATTAATGCATTTTTGTTTGATTTTGAGCACAACTACCTTGCCCAAGTTTTCAATTCACCTTGTGAGTGTGTGTGAATGTTGTATGTATTTTCTTACGCAAGTATTTTTAATTATCGTTTTTCACAGAGGTTGATGCAATATTACTGCCGTTCAATAGTTAAAGCGTATTTTAAGATTTGTAACAAAAGGGTTTTGTTTTCTAGTCACAAAAATCGTAAGTTTCAATCAAACAAGTTTAGTATTTTTTCAAAAGAGAGTTGCTTAGATTAAATAGAGTTTTGGTTGGTTTTTAATTGGTAAAGGCATGTCAAGATTAGTTTCATTAACCTAATTTCACATAAATTCAATTAACCAAGCGGATGAACTAGTTGATGATCGATATAATTACCTATCCTCTCAATATTGTTGATTTCCAACCAATATTGTGAGTTTTATCATGTTAATATTTAGATGATGTTTCACTCTAACTATTGACATGATAATCTTTAAGTTCAATACAAGTAAATATTAACTCACAAATATATATCTAGCATTTGTTCCTTAGTAGAAGAATATCTTAGGTCAACTTTGAAGCATATTTCTCAATCATGATCCAAATCATAAAAAGATAGTAAAACAAAGATATTCAACATATATATATCATCAACCAAGTCCATACACCAAGAAATCAAAAGAAATACATAAAAGTTAGGTTAACTACCTCTAATATTGACACAAAAAAATTTAGCTACTCATTCTCATAGTAACTTCACTTGCAAGAAATGGAGTGATGATGATGAACATGAATGGAAAATAAAGAAACAGAGATTCAAGAGATTCTTCCAAGAATTTGAGTTACAATGGAGAAAATGGCTTGCTTATATGCCCTAAATTTGATTTTGGGTGGAAAAGGTAGAGTTGTTGAAGAAAATATCTAAGCATGGTACGTATAGAAGTGACCATGACAGGTATCCATGCTCATCGGTGTGACCACGTTGAGTACCATCAGCAAAATAGGAAATCACGTTCAGTGGCCCGCGCTCAGTGGGACCACGCCAGTCAGCGGCCTCCCAAACCCAAATTTGTTCTGCCTGTATAGTAACAGGCAAAGTGTAACACCCCATTCTATTTACCCGCGTTTAGGGGTGGAAGTAGGTCAGGCCGCCGACAGGGGCCTATGGCCTGGCCTATTTATGGCATGGCCTGTATAATAAAAAGGTCAGGTTTAGGCTTTTCCAAAAGCCTATTTTATTAAGCAGGCCAGACTTGGGCTTTTAAAAAAGCCTATTAGGCCTGATAGGCCGGCCTATTTATTAGTACATACATGAAGTCCAAGGGTTTTGGTATTGAATAATATTAATACCTAAAAAATAAATTAATTATTATAATGAATGAATTAAATTTTAAGTAATGAATTGAAGAGTCATCCGAACAAATAAAATGCATTGGTAATATGGAAAGGTGAAAAGTAGTGTGTTAAATGGGCAATTCACAATTTACTAGGCATTTAACAATTAAGAAAAATAAAGAACAAGTTATAAACAACATTGAGCAAAGAAGATAGAAACACAACGTTCATTCCTCTTATTGTTCTTCATACCATCGGTCCATCTCCATACCGCTTTTCACCGAAGCACGAAGAAGTCCTCTCTCATTGAGCATTTCTATCGCTTGTTATCCAAAGACCGTTATCATCACCGTCTTTTTCGAGGTAACATAAAACAACTTTTCATTTTTCTCACTTCCATTTGAGTATGTGGAGTCCTATTTGAACCATACTAAGGTTTTTTTCTGAATTTAATTGTTGCATTTCTTAAACCTAATTTTTTGTTTTTGTTGCAATTTGTGTGTGGATCCATATAACTTCAATTATTATATTATAAACCTTATTTCTTATTTGAATATTTGTGTTTATACAACTTTATTCTTCATTGATAATTAGTTACATTACTCGGTAATTTATAAAATGTCATTCATGATGAAATATAGCTAGTGCTATAAATTGGCCATAGTTTATTTATTTTTGTATGCATCATGTACACCAACAACTCTAGCAATATGAATTCTGGATATTGCACTAAACTGGAAAATGATTAATATTAATTTTAAAGTTGACATAGTTCTAGCAAAGAATTGATTTGACACTATAATATTATTTCATTCATCTTAGTTTTACTCAAAAGTAATACTCTTTTTACAATTTTCCAAATTTTCAGGTTTGAAAAATGCCTTCATCCAGTTCCACTCATGCTCTAGAAAATGATGATGTTCCAATAGATTCAAGTCAACCGGAGCATAACCCACAAGTCAATGAAAATGACCATGATCGTGTCATTGAAGATTCATTCCAGGAGAGGAAGAGAAAAAGGAAAAAAACTTCTCTTGTTTGGAAGGACTTTGATGAAGTTGAAATTGAAGGAGGTGTGAAGAAGGCTGTTTGCAGATATTGTAAATACCAATTCGCGACTGGTGGTCTAGGGGCCAGCACTAGCCATTTAAAAAGACATTCTAAAATCTGCATGCAAAGGAAGCTCCACATGGCTAAAGAAGCGAAGCAAACCGTTATTCCTTTTCAACCTTCTAATCAAGATAATCCATTTATGAGCTCTGGGGATAGATATACAAATGATAAGATGAGAGAAATTATTGCTACTGCTATTATGGTGCATGAACACCCATTTAGTGTGGTTGAGGATGAAGTATGGATGTGGGCTTTCCAATATGCGAATTCAGATTTTCGTAAAATCGGTCGAAAAACAGCAAGAGCGGATTGTTTGAGAATATATGATGAAGAGAAGAAAACATTGAAGGCTTTATTGAGAAAAATTGGCAAAATTAGTATAACTACTGATATGTGGAGATCAAGTCACCAAGTGGCTGAATATATGGTTATCACTGGCCATTTCGTTGATTCTGGATGGAAACTCCAAAAAAGGGTGTTGAGTTTTGTGAAAATTCCTGCTCCAAGGCGTGGGGTTGATGTGGCTGATGCAATTTTCAAGTGCTTGAAATCTTGGGGAATTGAGAATAAGATATTTTCAGTTTCAGTCGACAATGCTTCTTACAATGATTCGTGTTTAAAAAGTTTGAAGGAAGACTATCCACTAAGCAAAATGTTAGTTCTTGGAGGAGCATTGTTTCATGTTAGATGTTGTGCACATGTACTAAATTTGTTAGTGCAAGATGGCCTTAGCCAAATTAAAGATGTCATTAGCAAATTTCGTGAAAGTGTGAAGTATATCAACCATAATGATTCAAGAATGAAAGCTTTTTGTGATGTTGTTGAACAAAAGGGGCTGAAAGATAGGAAACTCATACTTGATTGTCCAACAAGATGGAATTCTACTTATCACATGTTATCCGTTGCATCGAAATTCAGAATTGCATTTCCATCTTATAAGGAAAGAGAGCCACATTATAAATATGCACCTTCAAATGAGGAATGGGACAATGTTGAGAAGGTTTGTCAATTTCTTGAAGTGTTTGATCTTGCCACTCTTATTATATCAGGTAGTGAGTACCCTACTTCAAACCTATATCTTGCGGAAGTTTGGAGGGTGAAGCAAGTCATTGATAATGCAACAGTAGATACAAATTCATTTATGAGAAAAATGGTTGCTTCTATGAAATTAAAGTTTGACAAATATTGGGGTGAATGCAATTTGTTGATGGCTATTGCTAGTGTTTTGGATCCAAGGAGCAAATTCCATACCGTTGATATATGCTTTCCATTGATATATAAAGCTGAAGCTGTTTAAGAGAATATAGAGAAGGTGAAGAATTCTTTAGAGGAGCTATATGCTGAATATGTTTCTCTAAGTCTGCAAGAATCATCTTCTAATGAAGCTCATCCTAGTGGCGTCAATTCATCATCATCTTCGACCCAATCTCAATCTTTAGTCATCACCGGGTTTGACCGAATCATGAGCATTGTGCGTGAAAAGGAAGCTGTTCCCGCAGTGAAATCAGAATTACAAACTTATCTTGATGAAGGTGTTTACATTCCCGATGGAGATAATAACTCTTTTAGTGCATTGGAGTGGTGGAGGAACAACAACTTAAAATATAAGATCTTATCAAAGATGGCTGCTGATATTCTAGCTGTTCCTATATCTACTGTGGCCTCAGAGTCTACTTTCAGTGCTGGAGGCAGAGTTATCGATGAATACCGCTCTAAACTGAATGAGCGTCTATAGAAGCACTTATTTGTGGTGGCGATTGGCTTTCACAAGTATAACTTGAAACAAAAGTCAAAGGTTAAAACTTCTTTTCACATTGTATTTGTTTATTTCTTCTTACAAGTATAATTTTAAACTTGTTATAATTTTAATTTTCTTTCTTATTTTGAAGGTGGGAGCTGAACAACATCAGGAGATCACCTTAAAGATTTGAGTCCTTTTTATGTTTAATGGTGTCTGGCTTGCTTCATATTTATTAACTTATTGCAGCATGGTTTTGTTAGAGTTATGGTGTTGTTAGTTTCCTGCATTTCTGTTAGAGTTATGGTGCTGTTAGTTGACTGCATTGTTGTTAGAGTTATGGTCCTTTTATGTTTAATGGTGTTTGGCTTGCTTCATATTTATTAACTTATTGCAGCATGGTTTTGTTAGAGTTATGGTGCTGTTAGAGTTATGGGGCTTTAGAGTTATGGATTTGTTACTGTTAGATTTTAAATTTTCTACTTATTTCATGTTGAAGCATGTGAGATGAATGGAATAAATTTTATGCTAATTCATGATGAAGCATTTGATATTAAGCATAACAATTTTATCCTTTTTTTTTGGTTATATATCAATGTTAAAGTAAGTTGTTATATACTATCATTGCTCCTAGTTTTTGGATGCAGATATATAAGTTTACAATTTGTTTCACTATAATCTAACACAGTCCCATTTTCACTATAATTTCAAAGTATAGTTATATATAATTGTCCAAATTATTTAACTTTGTTTGACATTTATAATGAGTATAAAATTAACTACATTTAAATAATAATTTTATAACTTTAATTTAACTAATTTAAATAATAATTATAGTTATAATTTAGAATTTATTTGACATTTTATAACTAAATTTAAATAATAGTTATAATTTGAAATTTTGTAATTTTAGAGATTATAAAATGAGATAGGCTTTTAAATAGGCTAATAGGCCAGGCTAGGCTTATAAAAAGGCTAGGCCAGACCTAAATTAAAGCCTATGATAGATAATAGGCCAGGCTTAAGCTTTGAATTTAAAAAATAGGCCAGGCCTATTTATAAAAAGCCTGGCCTGGCCCGACCTACTTCCACCCCTACCCGCGTTTTATAGAATTAATATCAGAGTTTCAATCACAATTAAGAGGCGTCACAATTTAAATCATAAAAATTTTCCAAACATGTGTCATGCCTTCACTGAGGAATAAATCATTAATAAATCATACTCAACGTCATGTTTATCAGCGGAAATGAAAACATAACCAAAATCCTGAATACATCACTCAACAATTATTCCAGGATAATAAGTCAACATAATTCAAAGTTATTCAAAATATCCATTAAAGGATTCAAGCAACCGTTTCCCCAGTGTTACATCTACCAGAGCACGACACTGACACGCGGACTAGATTAACTAAACTCGACTCTAGAGCTATCCTCACCGACTCCAAGCAGCTAATCACTTCGGATCTGAAATTGTTAAAGTAAGGGTGAGATCCCAATTCAATATAACATGCATTATGCGTTTTTAGAATACAACAGAATAAACGGATACATTAATCCATTAACCAAACACAAATCATAATCAATTCACAAGGCAGTTCACACAACGAACATGTATATAACAAACAATGAAAATTGCAACACTGGAAACCATCCTAGCATGTTACAATCCCATATGCAATGCGGACTCTATGCATGTGGTACCAAAATGTGAACCAAGTCACACACACCGCTCCGTTTACATGTGGAAAGACAGTGTAAATCCATGATTCACCCAGAACACTGAGTCAAGAATCCAATCCATGATTCGCCCATAATCACCGGGTCAAGAATCTAGCCTCACTACCTCTGAACCAGGTAAATCTATTGGCTCTGCCAGTTCACTTCCGCACAATGGGAATGAACCAATTTAACAAATGCTCATGCATGCATCATAAAAGCATGCAACATCAATTCAACGGAATGTGATAACAACATAATTCCACATAAATGTCAATACCAATCTATCACATGATAACAACATAATCATGAATTAAATTATCACAGAGCATAAACATGCCAAACTCTTACTCTTAAATCAGTAAGACTATCACCAGTATATAATAACAATAACACATGATACCAATCCAATCATGAATAAACCACAAGGGAAAGAAACATCACATGAACGTCAATCTCCATTCAAATTGTCAAATAATCTAAACCAATTCATAGATTACGATCTCAACACAATTCACTTATTGTCAATCACCAATGTATCACATTCAATCACAATGAATAGTCAACACAACATTGTAAGCGTTAATAACTCATCCGGTAACTCAGACCATTCATAATAGTTTCTCATTATCCTTAACTAAACACTCTTTTCAAAAACCGGGAGCTCGACTATTTTTAAAATAATTTAGCAAAATAATATTTTTCTCTTTTCAAAAGGTAGTATTTTAAATTTAAGAAATAACGCCGAAAACGGCACTCGAACCGGAGTTACGATTTAGAAAATATGAATTTTTAAAGTTTTAGAATTTTTAGAAAAATACTCATGGAACCCGGTTCCTACCTATACAGGAACCGGTTCCTGAAAGTCTTCAAAGCTCGCTCCCTGGTTTTTGTATGGGAACCCGGTTCCTACCTATACAGGAACCGGTTCCTTAGTGTAAAAATCCCAGTTTTTGCAAATTATCACTGGGAACTCGGTTCCTCCCCACAGGGAACCGGTTCCCACGACCTATAACAGCATTTCTGCTACTTTTTGACAGCATTAAGCATCCATTATCATTTCCAAACTTTCAAATACGATTTGGTACATTAGGAACACCGTTTCATCATCATTTCACACCATTATAACATCAAACAACATGGTTTATTCATCCCTATCAATTATTTGACATACTAATGATCCTAATTCCAAACACCGACACAAAATAGGGTTTATTCCTATAACTTATAATCATCAAAATTCAAACTTCCTAACATACCCAATTATCCCTATGATTCCCAAAACCCATAAAACATATTAACCCGAACGAAATCACCCCTTACCTCGCGATGATTCTTGATTTCCTCTCGGCGTCGGCTTTTCCTCTCTTCTCTTCTTTCTCCAATTCTACGTAAAATGACCTTTCTCCCAAAAAAACTATTTTTCCTTTCCTTTCCTTTTTATATTCCTTCTAATGTTCATTTATTTATTCCAATAAAATAAAATAATAATAATTAGTAAAGTAGAGTAATTTACTCCTCATACTCACTAATTACTCTGCACACCTCCAATCCTTCTTTATTAAATGATCCAATTAATCCAAATAAAATTAATACTTAAGACTTTAATTAATTAAATAATTAAATTCTCACTTATTTAATATTTGAATTAAATCGGGGTGTCACAACTCTCCCCCACTAAAAGAGTTTTCGTCCTCGAAAACATATCTTAGACGAAAAGTTCGGGATACGAGTCATTCATCTGACTCTCCAGTTCCCAAGTGACATTCCTTCAGCTGGTCCTCCCCAAGCTACTCGTACCAGTGCTATCTCTTTACCTCGCAGTTGCTTCACTTTCCGATCCTTAATTCGCGCAGGCACTACTTCAACAGTCAAATTATCTCGTACCTGTACATCATCTACTTGAATCTCATGAGACGGATCCGCAATGTACCTCCTCAACTGAGATACATGGAAAACATCACGCAAATTCGCAAGTGACGGCGGTAAAGCAATCCGATAAGCAACTTTCCCAACTCTCTTGGTAATCTGAAACGGACCAATAAAGCGCGGAGTCAACTTCTTTGACTTCAAAGCTCGCCCAATACCAGTCATTGGAGTAACTCGCATGAATACATGATCTCCTTCACTAAACTCAAAATCTTTCCTCCTTCTATCATGATAACTTTTCTGACGACCCTGAGAAGCCTTTATCTTCTTCTGAATCATCTTGATCTTTTTTGAAGTTTGTTGAACAATCTCTAGTCTAATCACAACATTTTTCCAGATTCGTACCATAACAGCGGCGTACGACACCTCCTACCATACAATGCCTCAAACGGAGCCATACCAATACTCGAATGGAGACTATTATTGTAGGTAAACTCTATCAACGGTAGGTAGCTATCCCAAGCTCCCTCTTCTCTAACACACAAGCTCTTAACAAATCTTCCAACGACTGAATCGTCCTCTCCGTCTGACCATCTGTCTGTGGATGATATGCGGAACTCAATCGTAACTTAGTACCCAGAGCTTCCTGCAATCCTGTCTAGAACTTAGAAGTAAACCTCGGATCTCTACCCGACACAATGCTAGACGGAATACCATGCAAACTTACAATCCTCTCAACATACAATTCTGCCAACCTCTCCATCGGATAATCCATTCTTATCGGAATAAAGTGAGCAGACTTTGTCAATCGGTCGACAATAACCCAAATAGAATCACAGTTCTTCGTTGTCCTCGGCAAACCAGACACGAAATCCATAGAAATGCCATCCCATTTCCATTCCGGAACGAACAACGGTTCCATCAATCCCGACGACGATTTCTGATGTTCAATCTTTGATTTCTGACAAACCAAACACGCATACACAACTCGACAAATTTCCGTTTTCATTCCAGGCCACCAAAATAATTTCTTCAAATCATGATACATCTTAGTAGCACCAGGATGAATACTCAACCCACTTCGATGTCCTTCTTCCAAGATACTTTTTCTGATCTCAGCAACATCCGGAACACACACTCTATCACCAAATCTCATAACGCCATTCTCGTCAATTCGGAACTCGCCTCCTTGACCTTGGTTAATCAATGTCAGCTTATCCACCAAACCAACATCAGATTTCTGTCCATTTCGAATCTCTTCCAAGATACCACTAGTCAGCTTCAACATGCCCAATTTCACACTATTCTGAGTAGTTCCACATATCAAACTTAAGTCTCTGAATTGTCCCACTAAATCCAATTCACGAACCATTAACATCGACATATGCAAGGACTTCCTGCTTAACGCATCTGCCACAACGTTTGCTTTACCAGGATGGTAATTCAAACCGAAATCATAATCTTTGAGGAATTCTAACCACCTTCTCTGCCTCATATTCAACTCGTTCTGATCAAACGATACTTCAGGCTCTTGTGATCACTGAACACTTCAAACCGTGAACCATACAGATAATGCCTCCATAATTACACAACAGCTGCCAACTCTAAATCATGAGTCGGATAATTCCCTTCATGAATCTTCAACTGTCTTGGAGCATAAGTCACAACCTGCCTATCTTGCATCAGAACACCACCTAATTCCATCAGTGACGCTTCACAATACACCACGAAAGATTCTGCCGGATTCGGAAAAATTAGAATCGGAGCACTAGTCAACCTCCTCTTCAACTCTTGGAATCCTTTCTCACAATCAGAATCCCCAAAACAATACACTTGGTTTTACAAATCTATTTCTCTGAGTACTTCCAATAGCTTCTTCAATATCCTATCTCTAAGGTTGACGTCTTGATCGGTGTCATAGAAATAAGTTTTGTACCCAAAACGACATTAACAACAACTCCGACTCTCCTCAAACATCACTACACGATAAATAAATTACTTACAGGTGCTGGAACCATTTTTAAAACAAAGTTCATCACATTATCTTTCCAACACTTCAAACGAAACTCAAATCAAACATCCAAAACTCAAATTATGGATTTTACAAGTTTTCGAAAAATGCTGTCGGCTTCAGGAAATCAATTCCCTGTGATAGGTAATCGATTTTTCACCCTGTGAGAGTGAAAAATCCCAAAACATCATAGAATACAAAATTTGAGGTCCTAACTTCAACATACCGTAACACACATCATTCACCATGATTAATTGCGTCAAGTTACAATTCCAATAACCAATCCACATCATTGCATACTTTATATCACCCATTGACACTGACACAATTAATCTTTTCAAGAACACAAAGAGGTAACTCACACTGACAACTTCACGATCAACCAGAAGTGTTGCAACATTCCAACCACACCAGCTTCACCTTCTAAGAGTCATCCTTCTTAATTACCAAATATCTTCTAGGCCAAGAATATGCATCGACTCATCAAAACGATTCATAATCACTTGGTTTAACTTCAAACATTCAACCCAAGAATAGCCTCAAGCTAATCCAACATCTTGCTCAAATGATGAGTCGATATTATTCCCAGGGGACATTAGAACTCACACCTAACTGGGACACCATTATCCATACCCCCGTCCTAAATGCAGTCTTCTGAATATCCTCCGCCTTAACACGAATCTGATGATATCCAGACCTCAGATCAATTTTACTAAATACACAAGCTCCAACTAACTGATCCATCAAATCATCAATCCTCGGCAATGGATACCGATTCTTGGTCTTCACTTTATTCAATTGCCTGTAGTCAACACACCTGGAAATTCATCCACCACTGGCAATCCGACTTACTCAGCGGAAATGAAAACATAACCAAAATCCTGAATACATCACTCAACAATTATTCCAGGATAATAAGTCAACATAATTCAAAGTTATTCAAAATATCCATTAAAGGATTCAAGCAACCGTTTCCCCAGTGTTACATCTACCAGAGTACGACACTGACACGCGGACTAGATTAACTAAACTCGACTCTAGAGCTATCCTCACCAACTCCAAGCAGCTAATCACTTCGGATCTGAAATTGTTAAAGTAAGGGTGAGATCCCAATTCAATATAACATGCATTATGCGTTTTTAGAATACAACAGAATAAACGGATACATTAATCCATTAACCAAGCACAAATCATAATCAATTCACAAGGCAGTTCACACAACGAACATGTATATAACAAACAATGAAAATTGCAACACTGGAAACCATCCTAGCATGTTACAATCCCATATGCAATGCGGACTCTATGCATGTGGTACCAAAATGTGAACCAAGTCACACACACCGCTCCGTTTACATGTGGAAAGACAGTGTAAATCCATGATTCACCCAGAACACTGAGTCAAGAATCCAATCCATGATTCGCCCATAATCATCGGGTCAAGAATCTAGCCTCACTACCTCTGAACCAGGTAAATCTATTGGCTCTGCCAGTTCACTTCCGCACAATGGGAATGAACCAATTTAACAAATGCTCATGCATGCATCATAAAAGCATGCAACATCAATTCAACGGAATGTGATAACAACATAATTCCACATAAATGCCAATACCAATCTATCACATGATAACAACATAATCATGAATTAAATTATCACAGAGCATAAACATGCCAAACGCTTACTCTTAAATCAGTAAGACTATCACCAGTATATAATAACAATAACACATGATACCAATCCAATCATGAATAAACCACAAGGGAAAGAAACATCACATGAACGTCAATATCCATTCAAATTGTCAAATAATCTAAACCAATTCATAGATTACGATCTCAACACAATTCACTTATTGTCAATCACTAATGTATCGCATTCAATCACAATGAATAGTCAACACAACATTGTAAGCGTTAATAACTCATCCGGTAACTCAGACCATTCATAATAGTTTCTCATTATCCTTAACTAAACACTCTTTTCAAAAATCGGGAGCTCGACTATTTTTAAAATAATTTAGCAAAATAATATTTTTCTCTTTTCAAAAGGTAGTATTTTAAATTTAAGAAATAAAAAACGGCACTCGAATCGAGTTACGGTTTAGAAAATATGAATTTTTAAAGTTTTAGAATTTTTAGAAAAATACTCATGGAACCCGGTTCCTACCTATACAGGAACCGGTTCCTGAAAGTCTTCAAAGCTCGCTCCCTGGTTTTTGTATGGGAACCCGGTTCCTACCTATACAGGAACCGGTTCCTTAGTGTAAAAATCCCAGTTTTTGCAAATTATCACTGGGAACTCGGTTCCTCCCCACAGGGAACCGGTTCCCACGACCTATAACAGCATTTCTGCTACTTTTTGACAGCATTAAGCATCCATTATCATTTCCAAACTTTCAAATACGATTTGGTACATTAGGAACACCGTTTCATCATCATTTCACACCATTATAACATCAAACAACATGGTTTATTCATCCCTATCAATTATTTGACATACTAATGATCCTAATTCCAAACACCGACACAAAATAGGGTTTATTCCTATAACTTATAATCATCAAAATTCAAACTTCCTAACATACCCAATTATCCCTATGATTCCCAAAACCCATAAAACATATTAACCGAACGAAATCACCCCTTACCTCGCGATGATTCTTGATTTCCTCTCGGCGTCGGCTTTTCCTCTCTTCTCTTCTTTCTCCAATTCTACGTAAAATGACTTTTCTCCCAAAAAAACTATTTTTCCTTTCCTTTCCTTTTTATATTCCTTCTAATGTTCCTTTATTTATTCCAATAAAATAAAATAATAATAATTAGTAAAGTAGAGTAATGTACTCCTCATACTCACTAATTACTCTGCACACCTCCAATCCTTCTTTATTAAATGATCCAATTAATCCAAATAAAATTAATACTTAAGACTTTAATTAATTAAATAATTAAATTCTCACTTATTTAATATTTGAATTAAATCGGGGTGTCACACAAAGCGTGCTTTGATTTGCGCTCAGCGGCCTTGTCTGTTCAAAACTTCAAAAATGGCTCTTTTGTTGGTCCAACTTGATCCAAGCTTGCCCAAAACTTCAATGCTTCAAGAATCCACTTCAACTACCTATAAAATGAACATAAAACTTGGTAAACTAAGTTATTTACAACAAAAGTTACATAAAAGCGTATTTATATCAAATTAACAACTTAAATACTACTAATTTACAAAAGATATAGTAAAGGACCAAAAAATTATCTACATTTTGGTCCTTAACAGTGAACCTTTGTAACCTTCTTTGAGCCTTTTTGGTTAATGTCCATGTTGTTTTTGAACCTAATGCTTGTCAATGAGTGTTTGATTTTCCTTTTTGAATGGATGTTGATTATTTGTTTTCTTGAATCCTCAACTATAATTTTTAGTTGGATTTTTATCTTGCCTTAGAAAGTAGGGAGTATTCACTTTAATATTGGTTGAATTCAAGTTGAAGAGATAATTGTTTATGTGCTTATGCTGTGGTTTATATGTGGTTAAGAAAAAGAAAAAGAAAAGAAGAAAAAAAATGAAAAAAAATAAATTAGAAAAAGAAAGAAAAAAGAGAAATTTTTTGAAAAATAAAAACAAAAAGAGTTTGAATAATGTTGTGTTAATAAGTGATGTGTTTTGGTTTTACAATTTGTGATGAAGAAGAAGTTTGATTGAAATTATATTGTTTGAAACTTTGTGGAAGTAATTGCTCCCTTAGGTTTAGGCGAGTTTTTGTTTCGATTAGCTTTAGGACTTATCACTTGTTTGTTAACCAAACCACATTACAACCTTGAAAAGCCTTTGTGATTCTTGCATTTGTAGTTTTAATATACGTTTTTGGAAGAATGCATAATTTAGTATATTGTTTGCAAAATTGTGGACGAGTGTCAAAAGTCCATCACCTTTGTGTCTTCTTCATCTACCTATGAATTTTTACTAAGTGTGATTCATGATTGAGCTTGTTTTGTTTTAGAATGTTTTGCATGATTTTGTACTTAAGATTTGTTTCGTTTTCATGTTGTCGTTGTAGGATTGTGGTAACTTTTACCTTGCATGTACTTTTTGATTTGAACCATACATTTGTTTTCTGTTTTTAAAACTTGTTGATTCCTTCATTCTTGGTTATTGCTTTACGTTATTTAGGTTTTTCAGACCTTTGTTTGAGGACAAAGAAAGTTTTAAGTTGGAGAGTGTGATAAGTGTCAAAATGTCGATATTTTTAGTGTAAATTTGTGACACTTATCATTCTATTTTTGTGTAATAAATACCAAATTTTGTGTGAATAATAGTATAATCTCATTATTTTATTCTTTTGATAGTTTTATCCCATTTTTGTAGGATTTATCGCAAGGTTGAAGCACCGAGTGTTTGAGATCGAATAAAGCTTCAAACACGTGATTTGAGCAATTTATCAACGAATAATACTCAAATTAAAGAAGAGAAAAATCATCAATTTGGTTGATATTTAGTAATAGATAGATAGGAAATTTAATAAGTTTTCCAATGCTTCGAACCGGGTGCAAATCCGAGTTACGGTTCTCAAGTTATGGCGAAAACACAAAGCTGATTTTTTTTCTCATAACAGCAGAGGGCGTTGAGTGGGATTTTGGCGCTGAGGACGGTCCCCTGAACCAAAATTACGTTAAAAGGGACAAAAATATATTTTTTAGATTATGTTTTGGAGTATTTGTTTCCAACTCATCAAACCTTCATTTTTGGGTAGAGATAACTTAGAAAACAACTTCGGAGCTCGTTTATGGATGATCCGGGGTGGATTGCTCTTCGATTGGAGTTGACAGACCAAAAGATTTGTGGTTAATTTCTCTTCATCTTTGTGTAATCTCTTTTAGTTGGTTTTTGTGTGTATATTTACTCTTAACTCATATATATTTGTCGCTTATAGCGTTATATAAAGCTTGTTTTACAAATCTGTGTTGGTTGTAGGGGTGTTCAAAACCAAACCAACCCAATAGAAAACCGCAAAACCAAACCAAACCAAACTGAAACCGCAAAAAACCGCATTTGATTCGGATTAGTTTGGGTCATTTTTTAACAAAACCGTATGGTTTGGTTCAGTTTGCGGTTTGTATTTTATGAACCGAACCAAACCGAACTAAACCGCATTATGTTACAACTTAAATTTTACTTAACTCGCATCTAACCCAAATCTAAATCTATTATACATTAACCTTATGATTACAGACAATTTTCTCATGTTTACAATTATGATTTCATTTTCAATCTTCTTAAATATCTCCTAACATTATCGCTTCATCTTCACCACTTACATCTTGCCTCTTCTTATCTAATATCTACTCTCTTATATTGTTTCCTTTGCACGTTCTTATTTTTTATGCAATTTTTCTCTCTTTCAATTTCATTTTATCACACATCTTTATCTCTAATCTCTCCTCTCTTATGTTCTTTCTTTTTCATCTTCATTAATTTCTCATCTCATCTCTTCTATTTTTTTTTGTTTTATTATAATATTTTTTATATTGTTTTATGCTATTATTTTATGTTTATTATTTCACTTTTGTCTAATCTAACTTTTGCATATTAAATGAGAAGTTATTGTCCAAATATGATTAGTTTTATGGTTATAATTTAGTAGTGTATCATGTATGAATGACCAAACACAAAGTTATGTTGTCGTATATATGTGAATGTATGACTCAACAAATTATTTGTAAAAAACCGAACCAAACCGCATTAGTTTGGTTTGGTTTTTTCTCTAAAAGTCAACCGAACCAAACCAAACCGCATGCCTTTTTCTCTCGCGGTTCGGATGATTTTTTGCGTCAAAACCGCCCAAACCGCACTGCGAACCCCCCTAGTTGGTTGTTATCTTAGGTTTTTATATTGTGTTAGGAATTTGAGTTGTGATAGACATATACTGCTTAGATTTTTACCTAGGATGATTATCTGTTAGTTTCTGAACGCTAGGCGTAGGTTTAGAGCTGACATTCACTTAAGGTGTCTGAGATTAATGCCTTTGTGTCGGTTGTGTCGAGCGAGACATCGCCGATACGAGCGACACTATTGACTTTTGTGTTGTTAAGGTGGGTGAGACATCACCACTGAGGTGATGCAGTAGGATTCTCAATTTGGGTTAGGAATAACTTAGGTTGTGAGAGATACGTGATGACATCGACGAGTATTGTAAGTTGAGTATAATTGGACGATAAATTTAAGTCTGTGATTGATAGTGTACATTCGTTCCAGATAAGTTGTCTATCCTTTTTAAATTTTTGTTTGCATTTAATTTCTATTTATACCTTTTCTTTACAACCCATTTAACCCCAAAATCATTAACGTTAGAATTGTTGAACGACGAATCAATAACCAATCTCTGTGGACACGATACGATGAAACAACCTATATCACCCGATAAAAATAAAAACTTTATTTTTTGATTGTCGCTATACCGCCGCAACAGGTCCATAATAGCCTTCCACAAGTATAAATAACCTCACTTGTCATATTGTTTCATACAAAAACACAAAAACCCAAAATGAACATCATTTTACATGTTGGAAATGTTCACTTTACAGACAATACACCATCATAAGAATTTAAGATCACCGAGTACACCCCCTCTCTTGAAGATGTGCAATACCCACTACAGGATCTTCTACCATATGATGACAATCACAAAATTGTGAAAATCAAGTATCGCTCGTCATCCGTTGACAAAGAAAGGAAGCTTGAGTCCAACAACCACGAGTTGAAGACGGTCGCTGATTTAAGGGCTGTATGGAGAACTTACTTCCGTTTAGAATCAAAAGTTCCAATTGAGATAAATGTGGTTATTTTGAGATCGGTCGATGATATTATCAAGATGTTAAGTGTCCACCTGATTAAATTGTAATGTTTGATCTATGTTAAAATCCCTTACTGTTGATTTTATAATATCAATGATATTTTCATTTTGTCAAGTTGATGTTTTTCAATTTGTTTATCTGTTTATGCTATGCAAGATTCCAAAAATCTGCATTCAAACACATTATGCATATACATCCCCGACAAAACTTATGATTTAATAATCTTTTTGGTGCATTCGAAAATACATCTTCAAAAACTATGACCATTTTGATATTTTCGCGCGGTGCACTAGAAAGTTATGGCATGCATTAAGAAATTCCGATTTTCAGGAGGTCATTGCTTAAGCCCAAATTAAAAAGAAACGAAGCCCATACATGGTGGCGGTCCATACAAAAACGCTTTAGAGACAACTTTTTCTTTTTGCAGCAACGTTGAATCAAAACGAACCAAAACTGGAACATGACGATGATGTCCCAATCCCGTAAAACGAGGTAACATAGTTTCCTCAAATGATTTCTCGAAGTTCTTAGGTTTACATCAAACTGTCCAAACATATATGTTTCTGAGCGGTTTCTATTCAATCTCAATTGACAAAGCTCTCGAAGTTTGAGGCTTCATTTTTTTTTTTTTTTTTTTAAATTTTTTATTTTTTAAAACATCTCAAAATTATCTCAATTACTCAAAAACTAAATCCATAGAACAAAATCTTGAAGAATTCAAAAAGATTGTACGAAACAAAAAAGATAAACCTCCTCCTTAATCCTGAGGAATCTCAACAGTACACCCAACCGACACACAAGTCCCCAAAATCTCCTTCACAGTCCCAGCCAGCTCCTTCGCCATCGATCTCGGCTTCATAATCTTCGCAATTTCAATAACATCGTCCAGAGAAATGTTCCCATTATGCTTAATATTCTTCGTCTTCTTCCGATCCCGTTCCGGCTCCTTCAACGCCTTGATGACAAGCGCAGCCGCCGATGGGACAACCGCGACCTTTGCCTGACGATTCTGGACGGTCAGCTTCCCTGTCACTCTTAAACCCTTCCAGCTTCATTGTTCAGCACCTTCATTTTGCCCTCTACCTTTTTGATGAAATGCTTCACCCGTATTTCAAACTAAAACTAACTCTAAACATTGTACACACACTGGATAACTCTTTAACATTGGTTTTTCCACCAGATTCAGTGTAATTTTGTGTGGAGATGCTTGTTTTGAGGAACTAGAAGTTATCAAAATCTTTCATTTTTTAAGTATTTTCAGTTGAGGTTGTTATTATGGCTAGTAAAACTTTGTTTAAGTGGCCAAAGCAAATTACAAGTTCACTAGTAGAACAGCTAATAAAAGCAGAAAAGGACGTAAACAAAGCTGTCCTTATGTTTGATTCTGCAACAGATGAGTATAGCAATGGATTTCGTCATGATCATAAAACTTTTGGTGCAATGATCTATAGGCTAGTCTCTGTGAATCAGTTTAGGCCAGCTGAAGGAATGCTGGAGAGAATGAAGCAAGAAGATTGCAAGGTTGACGAGGACATATTTTTAACCATATGCCGAGGTTATGGACGTGTGCACCGGCCACTTGATGCCATCCGGGTTTTCCATAAGATGGAAAATTTCCAGCTTAGGCCTACTCAGAAGTCTTATCTTACAATATTTGATATTCTTGTGGAAGAAAATCATGTGAAAAGGGCGATTGGTTTTTACAAGGAGATGAGAGAAAAGGGCATTCCGCCTAGTGTTGTTTCCCTCAATATTTTGATCAAGGCGCTCTGCAAAAATGAAGAAACTGTTGAATCCGCTTTCCGGATATTTCGTGAAATGCCTAATCGGGGATGCCAGCCTGATTCGTATACATATGGTACATTGATTAATGGGCTGTGCAAGCTTGGAAAAATCAATCAGGCAAAGGAACTGTTGGTTGAGATGGAAGAGAAAGGTTTGTCGCCTTCGGTTGTTAGCTATACTAGTTTGATACATGGCATGTGTCAATCTAATAATTTGGATGAAGCTATAGAATTGCTTGAAGAGATGATAAGAAATGGCATTGAGCCAAATGTTTTTACTTATAGTTCTTTAATGGATGGTTTGTGTAAATGTGGCCAATCATCACAAGCAATGGAGTTGTTAGACGTGATGGTTAGAAGACGTCATTCGCCTAACATGGTCACTTATAGTACGTTAATCAGTGGTCTGTGTAAAGAAGGAAAGTTTAGAGAAGCTGTGGAGATTCTTGATAGGATGAGGCTTCAAGGATTGAAACCAACAGCAGGGATGTACGGGAGAGTAATAAGTGGCCTCTGTGCTACAAGTAGCTATCATGAAGCTGCAAACTTCATTGACGAGATGGTTCTTGGCGGTATCTCACCTAATCGAGCAAGTTGGAGCTTTCATGTCAGAATGCATAACATGGTGATTCAAGGTCTTTGTAATAATATTGATCCACCTCGTGCATTCCAATTGTATCTTAGTATGCGTACTAGGGGTATCTCTGTTGAGACTGGCACTTTTGACTGTTTAGTCAAATGCTTTTGCAAGAGAGGAGACCAGCACAAAGCTGCTCGGATTCTGGACGAAATGATATTAGATGGCTGCATTCCAGATGAGGGAATATGGAATGTATTATTGTGTGGACTTTGGGATCGGAAAAAAGTGAGAGAAGCCACCGAGCTTTTGTTGGCTGAGCTGAAGCAAAAAGTTATTGAAGCTGAGAGTTGAAGTTTGTGAACCCAGATGAGGGAATATGGAAATGTATGAATGTGTGGACTTTCTCTGATGATCATTGCGTTCATGACCAAGGACTAAGGTTCAAACTGTGACAGTAGTTTGCTGTACGCAATTGGAAGCTAACTTTACACCCCACCTTCTCTTTACGGGGACACTTATTGGTTCTTGCTCGACCTTTTTGAAACTTCAATGATGCAAATACTTGTTGGGGAAAGATTTTCCGTGGATCTGTCCTGATGGTAAGGTAAACACAGGTGATTAAAAATCCTTTGTTTTGATCAAACCCATGACATAATGGCTACTTTTATTTTTCATTTTCTAGAAACCTTGATGTTCAGTCAGTTCCAGAAATTTGGCCAAATTTCAAGTTACCACATTCTTTTCGTAATGCAAAACTAACATTTTAGTTGGGATTCATAATTTTCTGATTTCTATTTATATGGCCGGACTCGGATATTTTATCTATCATTATTTTGTTTAATGGTGAATTTGCACTATACTTTAACAGGATTCAGGTGTTCTGTTTTATCTGCTACAACAAAAATCGAGAAGTTCAAATAAAATAATGCACTTAGGTTGAATATATACTATAATTTTTTTCCATTATAATCATTCATTAATCAAATAAGTCATTGAAATCTGATACAACCTTGAACATATAAAATATCACAATAATTAACTTGTTGAAAGGGGGAAGCCAATTCCATGTCTCTCAGTAGGAAATGTAACGAAAAGCATGCTGCAAAAAACGCCAATTGCCACAGGCAAGATCGTTAGGATTTCCTGTATCTCATTTGATGGTTCTGGAAAAAAGCAATTCACCACATTCTGATCAAATAATGCAATTGCTGCAAATACCAAAATGGACATCATTGCATGCATAAAGTCTATAAACCTTATGCGATATTTTTCAGAAACTTGTGGTGGAAGTTTCGTTGATCCATCGATGACCCACAAGCCTTTAAAGGTGGCAAAACCATAACATATATTCCCCTTGCTGTCTCTAAAGCTATCGGTAAAGTTTAGCAAGAAGCATGAAGCACCACAGAGAGTCACAAGTACAGAAGTCATTGACTTGCTGACAGAGTCACAGTTGCCAATATTTGTAAATATTGGTGACAGAAGTTGGAAAGCTAGAACAGTGCCTGTAGGTAGAAGGTTGGCCAAGTGCGCGGTACTTTGAAATGTTGAACTTATAGCTTTCTGTACAAGGTTCCTCTCTGCCTCTGGAACCTCCGCGTTTCGCAGAAGTGGTTGCTTTTGTTCATCATTATTTGCAGAATCATCGCTGATTTCTAAATTGATGTCCATCGTGTATACAACCTTGTTTCACCTTCCTTTGATGTTGTGTTTTGTTCAAACCTTGGTATTGTATATGCTGCATATGTTTGTTTGTTGATAAGGTATATCTATATAGCTCAGAGCATAGTTTTGAGTGAAGGGAAAGGAATGTTGACATTGCTTGCAAGAAAGACACTCTTAAAACTTAATAGAACAGCTTTCAATATATTCCTTTAAGAGTAGTTGCTTTGAATAAGGTTGTATGAAGTGTTTTTTTGTTTTCTTCATTTGCTTTAAAAACATAAATAACTAATATGAATCCAAATCCTTACGGTGGAAATTGAGATAAGAAAAACTGATGGGATCCTCTTTTTTAGGCTTAAATAGTTATCATTTTTGGAGCATTTATTACAAGGTTAGATAGTGAGAATAAATCCAATTAGTAGTAATTGTTATTATAACTTTGTAAATTATATCCACATGGTCGTAGTTAATTGTTTATAACCAAGAGAAACTGAAAGTGGTTAGGTAATACCTAAAGAAGATGATGTTGTGTGTTGTTGTTACAGTACAATCTTAGCCATCAAATTTGTGATGAGATTTGAGAACATCATGTCTAGCATCTTGAATATGTAATTGTTTATCCAACTCAGTATGTGTTATCCCTAATTGATTGATTATCTTGATTTTGATTTGTTTCATGAAATCTTTCATCTATATGATGATATATATTGTTGGTGGTACCATCAATATGCATGAGTAAGTTAGATTGGCTTCATCCAAGTCCTCAAGAGATAGGATTCATAAATTTAGGAGGCATTGAATCTGAATAAAAGTATCAATGATAAATTATACTAAATACAAAATTGATTTAGGTTGCAAAAGGGAGATATAACATAATACATATTTCAAAATTTTCATTGAAAATGTTCTTCAACAATACACTACCCTTATATAGTCAGGGTTTTACCATTGTGGACCATGTTTTTTTTATGGGAAATTGAACTAATATGAAGTTTAAACAGTGTAGTACTAGAATCAAATACTAACAACACCCCCTTAACACTAAAAGCTATTAAGTAATCTGGACTTTTTTATTTCTCTTTTACTTATTTCGGGCTTCAATTTTGACTCACTATCATAGATAGGAGGATATATCTTGCTACCCCGAATTGTACCTGCCACCCCCAAATCAAAAGTATGATTTTATCATTATATCCTTGTGAAAAATCACTTATTTTTCAAAAAAATTGAATTTTACCGGAAATTTCGAATCTCATACAAATTTTTTTTAGTATATTTCAGAATTGCAAAAAAAATTCTTTTTTTTTTAAAAAAAAATATCGGAAATTGTCGGAAATTTACGAAATTTCAAGTATTTTTCAGAATTTCCAATTTTTTTTTTAAAAAAAGAAAATCGTAAGTCAAAATTCCGGGAATTTACAAAATTTCTGATAAAAATAAAGATTTTTTTTATTTTTTTTTTGTAAAAATGGAAATTTGAGTGTCTTTGAGATTTCCGATATACCAGAAATTTCAAATACGTTGAAATTTCTGGTATACCAGAAATTTCAAATACATTGAAATTTACGGTATTACAAACAATAATTAATTTAATTTTTCAAAAAAATTACCGAAAGTTTCAAAAAATCTACCGGAAATTTCAAGAGGGGTAATTTTAGAATAAATGTTTTATGGGGGGAAGCAGGTTAAACTTGGGGGTGACAAGAAAAATCCTCCATAGATAGATGACAATTTCTTTTTACACCATTGTGTTGTGAATCACACATTTGAAAATTCAAAAGTACCTTTAAAAATTTTCAAAGATGAATCTTCAAACGCGTCTTGAATCATTTTTCTCAAAGTTTGGTTCAGAGATGCATCGACGAATATTTTTGTGGCGTATTAGGAAATTTAAAAAAAAACCGGAAATTTACGAAATTTCAAGTATTTATTTGAATTTCCAATTTTTTTTTTAAAAAAGAAAATCGGAAGTCAAAATTCCGGGAATTTACAAAATTTCCGATAAAAATAAAGATTTTTTTTATTTTTTTTTTGTAAAAATGGAAATTTGTGTGTCTTTGAGATTTCCGATATATACCAGAAATTTCAAATAAATTGAAATTTATGGTATTACAAACAATAATTAATTTAATTTTTCAAAAAAATTATCGAAAATTCGTTGGAGTACCGGAAATTTCAGGAGGGGTAATTTTAGAATAAATTTTTTTGGGGGGAAGCAGGTTAAACTTGGGGGTGACAAGAAAAATCCTCCATAGATAGATGACAATTTCTTTTTACACCATTGTGTTGTGAATCACACATTTGAAAATTCAAAAGTACCTTTAAAAATTTTCGAAGATGAATCTTCGAACGCGTCTTGAATCATTTTTTCCAAAGTTTGGTTCAGAGATGCATCGAAGAATATTTTTGTGGCGTATTAAGAGATGCATCTTCGAAATAGCAGTTTTTAACCTCGCCATTATATCATAACATTGGGACAATGTTTGATATAGTGTGGGAGGAGTACTGCATTTTAAATTTCAGAACGAGTAATTTCATTTCTATTTCAGTTATATTTCGTTATTTCATTTTCTCCCCGTTTTATTTAGCCATACCAAAATTTTTCGCCTTTTATATTCGCATAACCGTTAGTTACCTACTTTAATCGAAATCTTAGTTAGAAGGCGAGAGCGATCCAACGAGAACTATACGATTATGACACCTTCGACTCCCTACTTACGCGAATCGTCTCCATTTTCGTTATACCGATACTTTGAGTTTTAAGTCTTAAATTAGCCCCTAGTAGTTTATATTAGCAGTCGGCACCAGTCTTAACACAAACCACGTGGAAAGCCGATGAACATAAGTGGATGATCTTGCAAATTGATTTAAAAAGAATGTTACACGCTTTAAGGAAAAAGGTATTGCACCAATTAAATTGGGCGATCCTCACCCGATCGTTTAATCCAACGGATGCAAAAGCTTCTACTAAGTAACATGAGAATCCTTTGTTTAGGTGGTTCAGAAGCATCTGGTACTGAACTCGGTAGGGCAGACTACGGTTTGATCCCCCGCATCTTGCAATTGGATAAAAGAGGTTGCCACATAATTGTGCCAGAAACCTTCGTGTTTTGATCAGAACCACTAACCGGCTATTCCACTACGTGCGTGCAAGGATAATGGGCTTAATGTGATTGCGCAAGAACGAAACCGGGTGAAATAGAAACGAGAAACCTTGAGTTGAATTATAACGGTATAATTGGACGTTTCGTTTAAAACGGATAGTCGTCGACTAGCTTGTTGCTTGTGTCATTAGCGTATCGTTGTTGTTTCATTCGATTCTCTTGGCCGAACTAACTTAGGATTTCTTGTAATTATTTGAAAACGAAAGGTATACTAGTTATGTGCGTTTATAAAAACTTGTCCGACATTTTTAATTGATTATTTTGCTTGAGGACAAGCAAAGGTTTAAGTATGGGGGAATTTGATAACGCGAAATCATATCGTTTATTTTCCATGAATTTAACCCGTTTTATATTATTTTGACCTGATTAACTCCCGAATATTTCGAGATTGTCATTACTTTTTGCAGGTATTCGCAACTTAGCTCAAAACAGAAGAAAATATGAAACAATGCAAGAAACCATCAAAGAACAGAGGAAAAAGATAAATCTGTCAAGAAATGCAAATTTTGTAGCTGTGACGGTCGTAACGCTCCTGCCACGACCGTAACGCATTCTGAAGCGTGTTACGACCGTAACACAGCCACCACGACCGTAACACGGAAGAAACCACAAATTTGCTCGTAACACAGCAGTGACGAGCGTAACGCGTATAACAGTTAATAAAAAGTGCAGAACGTGGCGAAGCAAAACAGAAGGAGTTTTCAAACTCCTGATTTCTCTCCCACGATCACCAGTTCTTCCTCAACTGCCACGTTCCTATATTCATGGAGATTTTCAAGGAAAGCTTCGTGACAAGTTTCCAAACTAACTGCCAATCCAAGTTTTCTATAAATACCTCAACATTCAACGTTAGAGGTACAAAGTTTTTGAGAATTTACTTGTGCGGAAGCTCTGCCGATTTTCGAACCCAGCAATATTTTAGTTTCTAATTTCCTCTGCATTCAATTATTCCTTTTCATTTTCATTGCCCAAATAATAATTTCCAACATCAGGAAATTATTATTATAGTTTAGGATTTATTATTCAAGCCTCAGAATTTTTCTTACATTCAAATTTCCGAATCCGAATTTCCGACCTGTGGAAGAAGGATATAGGATACTGCTTTATTTCAGGTTTTTATTTTGCAATTGTATTACATACCTTTTAAATTAATTAATGCAAGTTTAATTTATTATTCATAATGTCCAATTTATATTTGTTTGCTTTTACTTCCTGTACGTTCATTTTATTTTCCATGGCTAGCTAAACCTTTAGTGTCGGTATGGGATAGTAAGAGACATTAGGCATCTGATCAAACTTAGGCTGAAACTCTAATCAACTTAACTCTGGTTATAACTTTTTATGCTTAAAAATAAAACCTTCGTTATGAAAGTAAGAAGAGTAAATAGGTTAGATCGAGACCACGAAAGTGTGAGGTTTTTAACCGGATAGCTAAAGTTAGGCATTTGATTTAAATACAGTGAAAGCGCTTTAAACCAAATTAGAATTAATTAAGTTTCAAAAATACTTCTAAACACTTATAGGCTAGAAAGCGGTATAGGGCTTTAGACGTATAATCTGAGATAAGACCATGAAAGTGTGAGTTCAGGGTTTTTAAACTGATTAATTCTACGGAGAAACCAAGTTGACCATCCTAATATGCCTAGGCCAGATTAGATCCTTTAAGTCGACTCTATTGCATACCGACCATTTCATTTCATAATTACTTTAAAACCAATTAGTTTACCTTCCTTAACCTTCCTAAAACCAAACGTGACAATTTCCGCCTTAGCTAAACTAGCATTACTTTCCCGCACTAGAGTGATTACAAAGTCCCTGTGGATTCGACAATCTTTTATTACTACCGCGATAGGCTGTGCGCTTGCAGTTAAGATACCGTTAGACACATTAGGTTTATCGCACATCAAGTTTTTATGGGACCTTTCCCATCTTCTTTTGGAAACAAGTTTATACTCGTCGCTGTCGATTACGTTTCAAAATGGATCGAGGCAATAGCTTCTCCTACAAATGACACACGAGTGGTGATAAAGCTTTTCAAGAATATAATTTTCCCGCGTTTTGGTGTTCCTCGACTTGTTATCAGTGACGGTGGATCTCATTTTATTTCGAAGATATTTGATAAATTACTATCTAAATATGGAGTGAAACACCGCGTAGCAACACCTTATCATCCGCAAACTAGCGGACAAGTCAAAGTTTCGAACAAAGAGATTAAACAAATATTAGAAAAAACTGTCGCTATATCTCGAAAAGATTGGTCATCCAAGCTTAACGAAGCTTTATGGGCTTATAGGACAGGCTTACAAGACTCCTATCGGGAACTACACCTTTCAAACTTGTTTACGGAAAATCCTGTCATCTCCCAGTCGAATTAGAGCATAAAGCTTATTGGGCGATAAAGACACTCAATATTAACTACACTGCTGCTGGCGAGAAAAGAATCCTCGATTTGCATGAATTGGAAGAATTAAGACTAGACGCTTACGAAAACGCTAAAATCTACAAAGAACGCACTAAAAAATGGCACGATCAGCGTTTATCCCGGAAAGAATTTAGTGTGGGAGATGTCGTACTTTTATTTAATTCTAGACTTAGACTCTTCCCTGGAAAACTTAAATCTAGATGGTCCGGCCCTTTCGAAATTACAAAAGTGTTTTCTAGCGGAGCGGTAGAAATTAAGGATAGAAATAGTGCCCCGTTTATTGTAAACGGGCAGCGGTTAAAACAATATCATCGTATAGATAATAGAGATTATACAAATAAGCTTAAACTCGTAGAACTGCCACCTATTTCTCCCGACTAATCTTTCACTAGGTATTTCGTCAGGCTTATGACGTTAAAAACAGCGCTTCATGGGAGGCAACCCATTTTATTTGTCTTTGCTTGCTATTTTGTTTGTCTTATTTTGTTTTTGCTTGCTATATAAGTATTTTTCATCTTTTAAAACTTTTATAAAACTGCTGCTGATTTCAAAACAATTTTACTTGCTACAGGATTTCTGAATAGTCTTTTTCTCTTTACTTTCTCCTCTACTCTGTTTCCCCGATTTACTTTTGCTATGGATCCCCCACAGAACTTTATGGAAACCACCTTTAGAGGTAGAAACCAAAGGAGAAGATTTGAGGCTTTGTCTCAAAGAGCCATCAGTTTAACCTTGTATTATGATGAACCAACTATGGACACTTTAGGCATTTCTGACAGTGTTTACTACATGTTTAACCAGTTAGGATGGGAGAAAGCACACCTGAAAAATAGGTTTATCACTTACCGAGAGCTTACCCTTGAGTTCTTGAGTTCTTTAGTTTACATCCCTGAACACGGTGTCGGAGCCCGAAAAGGAATCATCGCCTTCAGACTTTTTGGTATTGAGTTCACCTATAACCATAGGGACTTAGCTGCTTTATTAGGATTCCCCAGTGGACACTTAGCTTTTACTACCCCTGAGGCGGATTTATTGGATTTTGAGCTGGATTATTTCTGGGGTACTTTAACCGGAAACTATCACCCTGGCCCAGAAAGCATGGATAACAATGAGATACATAACTTGACCATCCGTTATTTCCATAGGATTCTTGCCCACACTGTTTGGAAAAGAACAAAACCAAAATGTTGTATCCAAGGATGAATTATCTACGCTTTATTGTATAAACACGGCCTGTTGTTGTTGTCCCTCGATGAAGACCTTTACCCGCATTAGTGAGGACCCTAATGTTCTGTCGGTGTGGGAGGATTGGTTACAATGATTGCAAATGCTCTTGGACTTCGTTACCAACTTAATAACTGTGCACCATTTGGATCAATTAGGCCTATGAATATTGATTTCTGTTTCAACAACATGATAATAGGAAATTTAGGCCCTGCACCTTATGATTACCTGATAAGAAACGAAGTTGTTACTCTTTTTACCCTTTCGAACCATGCTCGAGTTAGTGTCCATAACCGTGATAATTGGTTGTACGAATTGAATCCACCTGACCACCCAGAGACACCAGAAACACCACAATCATATTTTGTTGCTGATAATTTCATGTCTGAAAACGAAACAGATCCTGAAACTCCTCCTGGTTACCATGACTTTACAAATATGGCTGAAGCACAAGTAGCCCCTGATGTAAACCAAGGAGAACTACACAATTAAACACCATTCTGACCACTTTGGATGCTTATAAAACTGACATTGATGGAATAAAGAATGAATTGAAGACTATGCGTTTGGATCTTATTGGTTTGACTGACATCACAGTGGAGCAATTCTATAACATCACCCAAGCTTTAGAGATATTAAAAGAAAAGATTGGATGAAGCAGTTCTTAGTTTCTTAGTTTTTCAGTTTTCAGTTTTTCAATTCTTAGTTCTTTAGAATTTTTTCCATTCTGCTTTGTTTCTAGGTAGTTTCAATTCTGTGTTAAATTATTGCATTTCAATTTACAAGTCATTTACTTTCTGTCAAAAAGAACATGGTACTCAATTTGAAGTAATGCAATTGTTTTCAATTTTAAACTTACAATCATTTTGCTGCTTACAATGTTTTATGGTTTTCTACTCTATTGCGAATTATATATATATATTGGATTATATGTTGAATGTTGAATGAATTAATGTTGCGTTTATGCTGGAATGTTTGAGATGTCCTGTAAAAAAAAAAATATATGTTGCTCTGTATGCTGGTGTTTCGTTCTGTAAAAATTTATAGAATTTGTAGCTGCCACGATCGTAATCCACCCCCCACGACCGTCACACGCCTTTCAGCGCGTTACGCTCGTCAGCTTGGTGTTACGACCGTAACACGGGCTACATCAGTAACCCTGTTAGCAGAACGTTCCCTTTTCTTCTTCCCTCAACCTTTCTTCTTCTTCTTCCATAACTCCCCAACCATCCCACTTCCTCCATTAACCACCCATTAACCCCATTCAAACCACCACTAATCCCTATCAATTTTCAAACTTCCCACTATCTCCTTCCATTATATATACACCCATTACCCGTATCACTTTCTCATTCTCTCCTTCATCAGTCACTAAAACACCGTTGCATGCAAATGGCAAACAATCCCCAACCTATTCCTGGCATTACCCTACGTGATGGTGAACAAGGCGAAACTCAACGCATTAAGTTTTTGAAATTCCAACGTCGTGGTCTACACCCCACTAGATATGTTGACACTGACTGCCTCAGAGAACTTGGTTTACTTGAGGGTGTTCAACGCCTCCTTCAGAGTGTCAACCTGTTGAACCTATGTAGCCAGCCCCGGCCCACGTACGAGAATCTCACTTTCGAGTTCCTCAGCTCCTTCTGCTACATCACTCCACCTGGTTCAACAAACCAACTTTCTGGGATTGCGAAGTTTCGCATATTCGGTACCGAATACGAGTTCTCTCAGAACGCATTCGGACGACTGCTTGATTTCTGCACTGAGGAAGGTTCCCATCTCCGTGTACCCGACAACTTTGGAGAAGAGTCTTTAAACCTCTGGCATAGCCTCACCAACAACCGAGCACACTCTTATGATCATCTCAACGCTACTCAAATCCACAACCCGGTCATACGCTACTTCCACCGTATCCTGGGTAATACAATCTTCGCAAGAGATAGTAACCACAAGCTCAACTCTAAGGAGCTATTTTTCATGCATTGTGCATTCTCGGGTCAGAAAATTAATGCCGCACCTTTCCCCCTGGCCCATATTCACTCCATCGCACGCAGGCGGCAAACCTTTCTATTTTGGAGGGCTTGTCACTTCTCTGGCTTTAGCACTAAACCATGGTGACACCCTTGCTCATCTGCCATCCCGACCACCGTTCCTGCTCACTTTAGACCATTGCAAATCAGCCCACCTCATCCACGAGCGGGACGATGGAAAGTTTCATCCAGTGATACAAAACCGAGTTTACACTAATATTGTTTTGCCTTGCAGGGATCGAATCGACCCTCAGAACCGAGCCAATTGGCTATTCAACCTTGAAGACCCTGCTGCTGCTCAAGAAGAACCTCATGTCGGCCCCTGATGAGACGGGAAGAAGATGGATCGCTGTTCCCGCACGACATTCTGAGTCATCCTCTTTCGACCACCTTCATCTTTTGACGAGATCCGAGCCATTCATCATCGAATCTTATATACGCGAGCCGAGAGGGTGCATCAGCGCTTGACGCTTTACGCAAAATGCTCAAATCTTAAGTGGTCAGCGCTCGACGAATGAAAGGCTTGATGAAGTGCTAAGTGAGCTTAATGCTTTAAGGATGGATGTTACATCTCTTGGACCCCAGAGCACTGAAAGCTCCTTCCGAAGGTCACGAACCGCCGTGGTCGCCAGTAGTTTTCCTTTTCTTGTTGTTTTCCTTGTTTTTCCGATGTATTTTTCATTTAACCTCGCCATTATATCATAACATTTCTATTTCAGTTATATTTCGTTATTTCATTTTCTCCCCGTTTTATTTAGCCATACCAAAAATTTTCGCCTTTTATATTCGCATAACCGTTAGTTACCTACTTTAACTGAAATCTTAGTTAGAAGGCCGAGAGCGATCCAACGAGAACTATACGATTATGACACCTTCGACTCCCTACTTACGCGAATCGTCTCCATTTTCGTTATACCGATACTTTGAGTTTTAAGTCTTAAATTAGCCCCTAGTAGTTTATATTAGCAGTCGGCACCAGTCTTAACACAAACCACGTGGAAAGCCGATGAACATAAGTGGATGATCTTGCAAATTGATTTAAAAAGAATGTTACACGCTTTAAGGAAAAAGGTGTTGCACCAATTAAATTGGGCGATCCTTACCCGATCGTTTAATCCAACGGATGCAAAAGCTTCTACTAAGTAACATGAGAATCCTTTGTTTAGGTGGTTCAGAAGCATCTGGTACTGAACTCGGTAGGGCAGACTACGGTTTGATCCCCCGCATCTTGCAATTGGATAAAAGAGGTTGCCACATAATTGTGCCAGAAACCGTCGTGTTTTGATCAGAACCACTAACCGGCTATTCCACTACGTGCGTGCAAGGATAATGGGCTTAATGTGATTGCGCAAGAACGAAACCGGGTGAAATAGGAACGAGAAACCTTGAGTTAAATTATAACGGTATAATTGGACGTTTCATTTAAAACGGATAGTCGTCGACTAGCTTGTTGCTTGTGTCATTAGTGTATCGTTGTTGTTTCATTCGATTCTCTTGGCCGAACTAACTTAGGATTTCTTGTAATTATTTGAAAACGAAAGGTATACTAGTTATGTGCGTTTATAAAAACTTGTCAGACATTTTTAATTGATTATTTTGCTTGAGGACAAGCAAAGGTTTAAGTATGGGGGAATTTGATAACGCGAAATCATATCGTTTATTTTCCATGAATTTAACCCGTTTTATATTATTTTGACCTGATTAACTCCCGAATATTTCGAGATTGTCATTACTTTTTGCAGGTATTCGCAACTTAGCTCAAAACAGAAGAAAATATGAAACAATGCAAGAAACCATCAAAGAATAGAGGAAAAAGATAAATCTGTCAAGAAATGCAGATTTTGTAGCTGTGACGGTCGTAACGCTCCTGCCACGACCGTAACGCATTCTGAAGCGTGTTACGACCGTAACACAGCCACCACGACCGTAACACGGAAGAAACCACAAAGTTGCTCGTAACACAGCAGTGACGAGCGTAACGCGTATAACAGTTAATAAAAAGTGCAGAACGTGGCGAAGCAAAACAGAAGGAGTTTTCAAACTCCTGATTTCTCTCCCACGATCACCAGTTCTTCCTCAACTGCCACGTTCCTATATTCATGGAGATTTTCAAGGAAAGCTTCGTGACAAGTTTCCAAACTAACTGCCAATCCAAGTTTTCTATAAATACCTCAACATTCAACGTTAGAGGTACAAAGTTTTTGAGAATTTACTTGTGCGGAAGCTCTGCCGATTTTCGAACCCAGCAATATTTTAGTTTCTAATTTCCTCTGCATTCAATTATTCCTTTTCATTTTCATTGCCCAAATAATAATTTCCAACATCAGGAAATTATTATTATAGTTTAGGATTTATTATTCAAGCCTCAGAATTTTTCTTACATACCAATTTCCGAATCCGAATTTCCGACCTGTGGAAGAAGGATATAGGATACTGCTTTATTTCAGGTTTTTATTTTGCAATTGTATTACATACCTTTTAAATTAATTAATGCAAGTTTAATTTATTATTCATAATGTCCAATTTATATTTGTTTGCTTTTACTTCCTGTACGTTCATTTTATTTTCCATGGCTAGCTAAACCTTTAGTGTCGGTATGGGATAGTAAGAGACATTAGGCATCTGATCAAACTTAGGCTGAAACTCTAATCAACTTAACTCTGGTTATAACTTTTTATGCTTAAAAATAAAACCTTCGTTACGAAAGTAAGAAGAGTAAATAGGTTAGATCGAGACCACGAAAGTGTGAGGTTTTTAACCGGATGTGAACCTCGGATCTCTATCCGACACAATACTCAACGGAACACCGTGTAACTTAACAATTACCTTGATATAAATCTCCGCCAACTTTGGTACAGGAAGACTGATGTCAATAGGTATAAAATGAGCCGACTTAGTAAGCCTATCAACAATCACCCAAATGGAATTATGTCCTCGCACAGTATTTGGTAATCCAGTTATGAAATCCATTGAAATACTATCCCACTTCCACTTTGGAATTTCCAACGGTTGCATCAACCCTGCAGGCTTCCTTCGACAAGTTAAACATGCATACACAACGCATCATCGCCGTGCCACCAAAATAATTTCTTCAAATCTTGATATATTTTAGTAGCTCCCGGATGAATGCTCAACTTACTTCTATGCCCTTCTTCCATAATTAATCTTTTCATCTCTACATCATCGGGAATACAAATCCGAGCACGGAATCTCAACACACCCTGCGCATCTACATTAAAATCACTAGTTTTCGACTGATCAATTCCAACCATCGAATCTACCAGTTTCACATCCAACTTCTGTGCTTCTTTGATCTTATCCAGGAAATCATTATTAATCTTCAACATTCCTAGCTTAACACTTTGCAGTGTCGTCTCATAAACAAGACTCATATCTCTAAACTGCTCAATTAATTCCAACTCTTTAACCATCATTGCTGACATGTGTAAAGTCTTTCGACTCAATGCATCAACCACCACATTAACTTTACCTGGGTGATAATTCAAACCAAAGTCATAATCCTTCAATAATTCCAACCACCTTCGCTGCCTCATATTCAATTCCTTCTGATCGAACAAATAATTCAAACTTTTGTGGTCGCAAAACGCTTCAAATCTAGAGCCATACAAATAATGTCTCCAAATTTTCAATACAAATACAACTGCGGTAAGTTCCAAATCATGTGTAGGGTAGTTCTTCTCATGAATTCTTAACTGTCTTGATGTGTAAGCAAAAACCTTATCATCTTGCATCAACACTCCACCTAATCCCATCTTAGAAGCATCACAATACACTACAAAAGGTTCTTCAGGTTTCGGTAATGTCAAAATTGGAGCAGACGTCAATCTCTTTTTCAACTCGGTAAAACTCGTTTCACATTATACATCCCACACAAAAGCTTTACCTTTAAAAGTTAACTTTGTTAGTGGAAATGCCAACTTGGAAAATCCTTCAATAAACCTCCGGTAATAACCAACCAAACCCAAAAAGCTTCTAATCTCAGTTGCTGACTTTGGAGTTTCCCATTGCAGCACAACATCTACTTTAGACGGGTCTACATCAATGCCACTACTCGAAATGACATGGCCGAGAAAACTAAGCTCTTTCAACCAAAATTCACATTTGTACAATTTAGCATACAACTTTGTTTCTTTCAGAACCTGCAACACTGTCTTCAAATGCTCTGCATGCTCTTCATCTGACTTAGAATAAATCAAAATATCGTCAATAAACACTACCACAAACCGATCCAAATAATTATGAATCACAGCATATTCGTAGTGTCCATAACATGTTCTGAAAGCCGTCTTCTGAATATCTTCATCTTTCACTTTAATCTGTTGATAACCTGATCGTAAATCAATATTGCTAAACACACTAGCACCCACCAATTGATCCATCAGGTCATCAATTCTTGGAAGCGGATACTTGTTCCTGATTGTCACTTTATTCAGCTGTCTGTAATCAACACAAAGCCTCATGCTTCCATCTTTCTTCTTTACCAATAACACTGGAGCTCCCCACGATGATACACTTGGTCTGACAAACTTTTTCTCAAGTAGTTCTTCCAACTGCTTCTTCAATTCTGCCAACTCAGATGCAGACATCCTGTACGGTGCCATAGAAACAGGTTTGGTACCAGGTACAAGATCAATACCAAATTCAACTTCTCGTTCCGGTGGTACATCTAGAATCTCATCAGGGAAAAGTTCAGGAAATTCCCGCACCACCTGCAATTCATCAATTATAGCTTGATTCTCCATTGACATTGTCGCCATCAATGAAAACATCTCCGCTTCTTACTTCAACAACTGTCGCAATTGCTTAGGCGACACCAAAACAACTTCTTCTTCTTCAGCAGTTGAAAACCTCGCCGACTTATTATAACAGTTAATATGAACATAGTTATGCTCTAACCAGTTCATACCCAGAATTACATCCAACCCACTTAACGGAAAACAAATTAAATCAACAGAAAAGCCCATATCGAAGATTGACAAAGGGCACTTTAAGCACACAAGAGAGGTAGTCACTGATCCCTTGGTTGGGACCTCAATTACCATTGTACCATTCATAAAAGAGAACACAAGGCCCAATCTTTTAACACAATCAACAACAATAAAAGAATGAGTAGCACCAATATCAATAATAGTAATTAAAGGAGTACTATTTATGAAACATGTACCTCTGATAAGTTTTTCCTCATTGCCCAACGAATCACCCGCCAAAGCAAACACTTTTCCACTAGATTGTGCCTTCTTCGGTTTCTTACAATGACTCCCAATATGTCCATCTTCACCATAATTAAAGCATATGATTTCTTTATGCTTGCAATCAGATATTGCATGCCCAATTTATCCACAACGGAAACACCTCTTCACCTCAGTAGTACATGCATTGCTCTTGTGACCAGCTTGCCCACACTTATAACAAACAATACCAGCAGGAACACCTCCCTCACTAGTTCTCTGACCCGGAGCATCTCTCTGTTTACCTCTACCAGCTGGAGCATCATACGGCTTACCACGGTTTTGCTGATTCTTGCCTCTTCTATCACTGACAATCTTGTAATGAGCATTGTTGTCTTCCTCAAAAATACGATAGCTATCCACCAAATAAGGGAAAACACGGATCTTCTGATACCTAATTGCTTTCTTGATCTCAGAACGCAACCCATTTTCAAACTTAATGCACTTCGAGAATTCAGCAGTTTCCGCGCTATAATGTGGATAAAACTTGGCCAACTCCGCAAACTTCGTAGCATACTCAGTAACAAACATATTACCCTGTTTGAGTTCAAGGAATTCAATCTCTTTCTTACCTCTAACATCTTCAGGATAATACTTCCTCAGAAATTCCCTACGGAACACAGCCCAAGTGACTTCTTCACGTGCAGCGTCCAATCTTGCTATCGTGTCCAACCACCAATCATCAGCCTCACTAGCCAATATGCGAGTTCCATACCGGACCTTCTACACAGTAGTACAATTCATCACACGAAAGATCCGCTCAATCTCTTTTAACCACTCCAGAGCACCATTAGGATCATGTTTACGTTTGAATACCAGTGGATTCTCTCTCTGGAAGGTTGCCAAACTTCAGGATCCAGCATCCCCGCTAGCATTAGGTTGATTCTCCAGAGCATGAGCCATTGCTTCTAGAGCAACAGTAATCGCAACATCATTCCTTCCAACCATTTCAACTAAGCACTGCAACATAATCAACAGTTAGATAAAGTAATTAACAATACTCGATTGTTAACGACACAACACTTGGCCGGACGGACTGACCTGCTCTGATACCACTAATGTAACACCCCAAATCTACCCAACATTTTAGAAATCAGAGTGCCAAAATTTCAAATTAAAACTTGAGGCATTACACTTTCACAACTTTGAAAACAACAATTAAAACAACTTAATTCTTGGCAGATACATAGCACATAATGAATACGAACAAATGAAACATAATTAGTCTTTAACAATTCAACTTTAAATAATAAACCGCAGCGGATTCTCAACATGATAATTTCAAAATGGCATAGCATCTTTAAACAACGGGAAACCACAATTTATTTCTCAAAAACCACAACATAGTTCAACGGAATAAAATGCATAAGCATAAAAGAAAACAAGCGTTCGTTTCCCCCTAGTTCTACGTATCAGAGCGACGACGCCATAAGCTACTAAGCCTTCTACTCCTCGTTACCTGCACGTTACCAATATAAAGGTAACGACCAACAAAATAGAAAGGGTGAGATATCGAAAAATATAAGCGAAAGTACGATAATTCATATGCTAGGTAAAGAATCATACAATAATTACTACTTTAATCAACAACGTACGATATCCACAAAACAACATAATAATCAACGACAACTTAAAATGCAATTCGAATGCGACTCGACAAATGCAGATGCATGTGGATCCATTTGGAGAAAACTCCCAACTTAAAATCATATCAGGTTATCGAGGCATTCAACAAGGCATAAGCCTTCAACTTACAACGTGGTGCCAATCCAGGCCAACTTGATAATGCACATACTATATACGATGCAACGAGTTCAACTCCAACAACGACTTAAACAACGACAACTTAAAATCATGCATGAACGACATCAACTTAATCAACCAACATCGACTTCAACAACAAATAACAACGTCAACATAAAGCAATTCATAATTTAATACAATTAATTTCAGTTTTTGACTTTGGCCATTTAAGCCTACGATTCAAGGATTCTTCCAATTCAGAACAAAACAACATCGTTTCGACAGTACCTGCAATCCAGCAACCAACGCGAATTTCAATGAAATGACACGGTTTTATTTAACTACCAGTATACCCGAACTATTCTGTAAAGTTTCGTCCAATTCCGAGAAACTAATTTTTCTGCTTAAATCGACTGACAGTCTAATTTTCTGCTCTGTTTTTAGTTTCTTGCAACATTAATACTTAGTCCTATACATTCTATTAATTAATTCTATCAATACCATTATTTTTTTGCATTTTGATTTATCAGTTCACTATTTAATTACACTGCCTGCTATAATTTTATTGCTGCTAAATACTTTTCTTCTGGTATATTTATCTATTGCTGCTAGAGTGTTTTCTGCTACCTGTCATCTAGTATTTCCATTCTTTTGCTATGTCTTTCCTTATTCTAATAGGAGTATTACTTCTCCTATTATGCTACTGATAGAAGTATCATTCTTGTACTTGCCAATTGTTCTTTCCATTTTTCTAGCAATTCTACTTAATTCACCAACTATAATTAAATTATACTGTTCCAAGATACCAAGGCAGAACCAAACTAAATTGCCACGTGAAACAGAGGATAAGGCAAGGAAGAGAGGTGGGTGTGAGGCGCCCCTCCTGGGAACCTGAGGCGGTCGCCTCCCCCTCTTCATCATGCTGAGGCGGACGCATCCCTCACTCTAGCCTTTCTCTTCTTCCTCCAAGGGGACGGTTGTCCCAATCTCTCTCATACTTCTAGGAGGCGGTCACCTTCTCTCCTTGCTTCCAACTGGGACGGTCGCTTCCTTCCATGTATATTGTCTCACAACCACAACAACGATTCAACACAAAATTGCAACATTTACACAGCACATCAATTACAGAACAACACATATAGCAGAAACGATTTCAACAGGACGCAATATTATTCATTCCAGCAACATAAATTCATCGACAAAACAAGATTAGCAGTGTAATTATGCATCCCTAAACCCCACATAAAAATTATCCTACAATCGATTATATAATCCGAACCCCACCCCTTACCTTTGAATTGAAGGGAACTCGAAAAATCGATCGGAAATAGCGAACTCTCGGACCGAAATTGACTCTGCTAGCACCTTGGTTCCCAAATCACTTCCTTTCCTTTCCTTTCTGTTTTGCTGCTACGACTATGGCTTTGGTTGTTTTTGGTTTTGCAAGCAAATGCCACTTCCTTATTTTACTCGGTTACTTAATTAAATAATAGGCTCCTGACATAATTTGGTCTACTAAATAACACTCCTAAAATGTTATTTCACCCTCATGATTAATCTATTATATTTAATTTAATAATTCCAAATAATAAAATAAATTCTAATATTATTTTCATTTCGACTAATTTTACCTGAGTACTAATTTAACTATTTCACCTACAGTTCGACTTAATTACCAATTAATCGGAAATATCCTATAGTATTAAATTAAATTACTTTAATTAATTACTGGTGTTACACATTTATCCTTAATTAAATAGTCAACACATAACAATATTAAATAATTAATCTAAGGATTGTTTTTTAAATAAAAATATTTAGATAAATTCTTGACTCTCTAATAAATTTATGGGTAATTTATCCCTTACGATATGTATTAATAAAAAATTATCTTATAAAGTAAAATTTTAAAATCACATATCAATCTACAACCTTAAAGAATCAAAATAAAATCAAAAAAATAATGTATAACTTGATTTTTGAGTAGTAAGATGTTGATATGTCAAATTTGAGTTATAATTGAATGAAAAAGAAGATATTGAACTTTTTTTAAGTGAGAAAATACATAGATCCAATATTTTAAAGTTTTAGATTAATATGTGATTTTAAAATACCGCTCGAAGGACCTTTGTTCGTTTCGACCTTCTTCAATTCTGATCAACAGTCTAGATCAGTGGCCCCTTCTGTGGGAATCTATCTTCCACATCTTCATTCATCACCAAGAAATCAAAAGATCAAACATATCTGAAAATTTCCAACAAGATGGTTGAGAACAACGATCAGTTCCTTTCCGGCAAGACCGTCCTCTCGCCTGTCCGAAATACAGATGGGAACAACACTATTCCTCACCTCAAGGACTTCGTAGACGATAAAGACGGTAGGACTGCCTCCCCTGATTTCGACGATGCTCGCGAAACACGCAACAAACTGTAACAACAAAAAATATTAAGATTACATTAACGACCACGAGGATCGAATTTGTCCTGGAGTTACAACGGGGCTCCACCCCAACAAAATAAAAATCAAAATGGTCACGAGGACTGAAACTGTCATTACATAAAAAGGGCCATGCCCAAACAAACACAATACAAAACCAACATATCAAGAGCAGAACGAGTGATCACTCAGCGGGCGAAGTCGAGTCTTCTTGAGGGGTCACTTGCGGGGGTGTCTCTTCCACAATTATATCATCAAGGAAGGTGGGCCTCTTTATCGCACCTTCTTTGACATAATGGTGAACCCCCGGTCCATCGGTCACCAACCCCACGCCTGGGTTCAGAACCCGTATATGGGCTAAGGCGTTCTCAAAACTCCCTATCGAAGAAGCCACCACATCATCATAGGCCAATTGTATTCATCCGATCAAATCTGCTCGGGTCCTCAATCCCGCTAACTCTTCAGACTCCCCCTCGACCAGAGCAAAGTCAGTCTTAAACCATGCAACTTCGTCAACTAGCAATTTCCTGTCCTTCCGAGCCTCATCGTGCTCCTCGACATCCCGTTTGAAGTCAGCAGATAATTTTTTCATAGCCTCCTTCCGGTTCTTATCGGCCTCCTTCATCTCCTTCAACTTGGTCCTGAGCGCTCAAAGTTCGACCTCAGGGGATTGGCCGAGCTCGGAATAAGTAGGAGCCATCTCAAAAATTTAAATCCACGTGCCCATGTCTTTAGAAAGATCCACCTTTTTAGACGGACGATCCATCTCTTCCAGCAGGAGGGATTCAACAACAAGGGGGTAGATCAAACTTCCCTTTGCCTTTCTCCCCGTTCAGATTCACCGTTCCGTCAACCCGAACCCTCTAATTCTTAGAGGGAGTTTATTGAGGGGACAGTGCCCCAGCCGTGTGACTTGTCGATGATCTCCCCGGAGTAGCTTTAGGAGCTACCCCCGGATCACTCGGAGATCTCGTTCCTTTCCCCTTCTTCCTCTGCAACATCTGTCGAGCGATACACTCTTGCGTCGGATCCGTCTTATCTGCAATCAATAAAAATAATTTGGATTAGAACCTAACAAATCTGAAAAGACTCAGCAATAACATAAAATGAAAATGATGCACAAATTTTAAATAGCCAAACATCTACCCAAATAAGCCTTAGTATCCCCGCTCATAAGGAGATCCCTCATATTAATGAGTCGGAGCTCAAAAACATGACCTTCATCTTCTCCCATGAGCGCTCTTCCCCCTTTTCCCATGCGCTGGACTTCGGGAAGACCCTCGACATAGGACAATAGCACGCTGAGGCTAGCCAAATCCTCCACATCCTGTTCTTCCTTGGCCCACACGTATTCGTCTGCATTTCGCTTGAAATGCTTTTCCTTCTAGTGAAAATTAAACTTAGACACAAGTTGATACACCCGCTCCCCCCTTTAGTTCATCTGAGGAGAACCATCCTCCTCGAAAGAGGGAGTCCTCGTAAACACGTTAAATAGAGCTCGTTTAGAGATCAGTCGGACTAATATAAACTTATCCTTGAAGAAACGGACAATCTCTTGGTAGGGTTTGAAGAGCTTCCCGTTCTGCTGTCAAAACGAGACCCAACTCCATCGAATCACCCCGTCCACCTTGGCCAAATTTCTTTGGAGGCAGAAGATATAGAAGAACAAAGAGATGGTATCACCAATCTCCAGGAATTTACATATAATCTCGAACGCCCTGATAAAAGCTATCGCGTTAGGATGGAGCTGGGACGGAGCCAAGCGAAGGCGTTCAAACACCGCCACCTGCAAATCAGTGAAGGGAAGACGGAACCTTAGTTCCCTACACAAAATATCAAATACAGGGATGTGATCAGTCTCATATATCGAGCGAATCCAATGCTCGGACGCAGGGACACAAACTATCCAATCATTTAGATGCTCTCTTGCGTCCGATCATCTCCCTTGGGATCATACCAATCCATATTTTCTAAGACCTTGTTCTGACGATCAATCAAATACGACCCTCTCAACCGAGCGTCTGGAGCCACCCAAATAGTTGGATCTTTACTACCAACTGGAACGGTAGGATCAACCACGCCCTAGGTAGGTGAGGGTTCCTCCCCTAGGACTTCCACCGAGGCGCTTCCTTCATCAGTGGAAAAATCAGAATACTCTCGCTCAGAACTCCCAGAGCCTTTGCGACTATCTTCACTAGTGTCCGCCATAATACCTGAAAAGCAGAGGAAGTCGGTGAGCTCGGCGTAAACGTTAAAACCACTCTTCCGCCATTAATCATGTGAAAGGGCTCGGATGAACGAGGGTCTCATTTTCGGTCAACGACTATCTCTCAAACAAATAACACTCAAATCTGAATCCTCTCAATTCAAAAGAAGAGACACACAAGGGGCCTAAAATGGCATGGAACAACGAAGTGAGTCCGAGCAACCACTCACCACCAGAGGAATCCCTAGAATCTGAAACCGTAACCACATGTATTTCTACAAACAACCGAGATATTCAAACTTAATTAGACAAAATTGAGTAGAAGATTCACAAACATACCGTTTAGGAGTGATAGAGGTGTTGCAACGGATGATCAGAGCACAAACACGACAGTGGGTGGCAGAGATGGTTCTAAAATACCTTAAATTAGACCCCCCGGATTGATGTATGTTGAAGTCGAGTACGAACGAACAATATCAAACGGAGAAAAGTCACTAAATGAAAGGCCTCTTCCCCTTTTATAAACTCCCACTCCGCACGTGTGATCACTCCTACCTAGGGAGCCTAGGGGAGTCATCATTACTCCCTAGCCCCATGGTCTGCCAAGCAGTCAGCGCACGCGACTCGAGGCCACATGGATGAAAACTCTCCAAATTCTTCAACCTTTCGGTTCCTCGACAATATTTCGTTCCCATCGGATAGAAAACCTCGATCATGCTCCTCAAAATCAAGTCATCGCCTCTACAATCAGACACAACGACTTAGGGGGATACTGTTTTGGACCACCCGAACACCTATCGAGCAGGTCACTTCCTCACGGGAGAACACCAACAATTGGAGCGTCCTGGGGGCTTTATCTGTCCGTCTTATGCGCAACCTGGCCTCATCTGCTCGACACCTGTCGAGCAGATTCGACTAGCTTGCCTCGCTGAGAACTATGCCTGTGAAAATCCTCCCTGGTCGACACAACGGCTAGTTCCGAGGACCAACGTCCGGTTTAATCAAGTTCTCTCGAATTAGCTATATCCACGGACCCACATATTTAGGACCAAATATAGCAGCCAGTGAGAATCCTCCTAAGATCATTATATAAACCCTCACATCCTTGAGGGCAAGGTAACACTTTTCTTAATCCCAAAACCCTAATATTCATTATTCTCACCTTAAACACTTGCTTACTTTAGCATCGGAGTGCCTTGCAGGTACACCACCTATCTCCTCATCAAATATCGCTCGAAGGACTTCTGTTCATTCCGGGCCGTCTTCAATTCTGATCAACAGTCCAAATCAATATTCAATGTGTTGTGTTTGGTTGGATATGAATTGATTGAGTTGTGTTATAATAATAAAGATTGAAAATGTGACTAACCATATTTTCAGACTAACCTATTTCTATAAACACCTCTAAATAAAGAAAGATGAGGATTCATATTTGGTAACCTATATATTTTCATATCTTTGGTTAATCACCCCGCATTAATAAATAAGATAGAGTGAATTATACCCCAATTCAAGGTAATGAATATTTCACCGTTCAAAAAACATTCTCTCTCTAATGACACAGATGGATACGAATATAATGGTACTATTTCGATCTGATTTACAAGTAAAATTGATAAATTTCACATTTATTAAGAAAGATAGTTAAATGTATTTATTTATTTTTTATTTCGTGTCAGATAAACATGTACCCTTAATTAAATTGTCAACCCATAACAATATTAAATAATTAATCTAAGGATTGTTTTTTTAATAAAAATATTAAGATAAATTCTTGACTCTCTAATAAATTTAGGGGTAACTTATCCCTTACGATATGTATTAATAAAAAATTATCTTATAAAGTAAAATTTTAAAATCACATATCAATCTACAACCTTAAAGAATCAAAATAAAATCAAAAAAATAATATATAACTTGATTTTTGAGTAGTAAGATGTTGATATGTCAAATTTGAATTATAATTGAATGAAAAAGAGGATATTGAACCATTTTAAAATGAGAAAATACATAGATCCAATATTTTAAAATTTTGGATTAATATGTGATTTTAAAAATTTATTTTATTTTGTAAAATTTCATCGATATAAATCATTTAGAATAAATTACCCTCAAATTTATAAATGATAGGCTATGCCTCACCAAATATTAAATGTGAACTATATTTATTTATATTTAAGACCAACAAATTTAAAAGCATTTGTCTTATAAATAAGACAGAAGGGGAGTATATTTGAAGTAAATAAATAAATGTAATGGTGTGTAATTTCTAATTATTGAGTTATACCCTACAGAATTATTGACTTGCACTTAAGAAAGAGTAAATAGAAAGACTGTATTTTCTTTGTTTTACCAAACATGATTATTATTTTTTGTAATGCGTAGAGGTTGATGAAAATTTGGAGATGGAAAACTTGAATAATCATCATGTAATACTATAGTATCCTTTATTACTACTCTAAGATTTATGTCTTCAAGATGATGAAATTTTGGAAAGCTTTGATCTAGTGGACCCTTATGATCCTTCATTCATCAGTAATAATGCTTGCAATTGCAGCATATAGGGATATAGAAAAGTATGTAAATAAAGAAACTCCAACCATTAAGTGTCCTAAGACATTAGGATATAAAATGATATGGTTTTTATTATATTAATTATTAATATATTTAATATATTAGAACTAAAATATTAAACATTTAACAAAATATTCTTATGACACCGGTTATTAAGATCTTACTTAAATTGTTGTTGGTGGGTGTTTTGCATATATTAGAATTGAGTGTAACTTTGGGCTGGAATTTAACATGTCAAAACATCCGGCCTCTTATGGCAAAGATTCACCAATTAATGTGAATCTTATTAATGCATATATTCGTTCATAATTCAATTAGACATGAATGCATAGATAGCGACAAATAAATGAATTAAGAGGTTTATGATAATTAAGAGGCTTCTTACAACGAACTTCCATAATGGTTATTAACAATGAAAAAATATTTTCATTATATTGTGATAATAATGGAAACATTACTCACACATACAAATGACAACACATGTATCCATGATGTCAAAATATTTCATTGTTTATTATTGATTTTTCAATACGCATTTCAACGAAGTGGGTCGGGACGAGTTTAAGCTGCCCCTTTCTATATTAGAACTGTAACAATTTACACCCTGCACATTTCTTAGTAATAAAGCTAATAATTAAATTACATAATTGATAATAATTATAATATTTGACCATTGTTATTTTAAAAAATTAATAATAATTATAATAAATTTGATATTTTAAAATTTAAAAAGGTTAATGGGTAAAAAATTATAAAAAATAAGAATAATAAAAAAATTTAATAGGCATGTGCGTGTATTAACATTCGTCTCACTCCTATAATTAAAAATTGAGTTTTCTCCAAATCCGTCTTAGCCCTAATTAAATTTGCGTTACCCCGTTGAATTTGAACTTGAAACAAAAAGATCTAATCTAGGTTCAGATTTTTTATCATGCCTATTTTATAATCGTGAATTAGATATTTTGTATAGTGCAAATATGTCTGTTCAAATTGATGAAACTTATACGATAAGTGCAAATGACTATTATTGATGACAATCACACAAGATGAAATAATATTTTATTAATAAATTAAATTATTAAGTTGGTAAAAATTATTAAGTGTATATATGTAATTTTGTATTTTAATTATTTATACTAACTACTTTATTAATTTTTAAAATTATTATACTATTTTATTAATATTCTATACATTAATATGATTAAATAAATATTTATATATTTCTTTAATAATTTTTATACATAAATATCAAAAGAGTTGTTTATTTTAATACACAAGTATAAATCAATTGATTGAGACTGAACCTTATCCCAACAATTATATATCGAAGAAAAATATTTGGAAAAGTCCATCAATTTATTTGACGAGTGAGTTATTAAATAATCGAGACTGAAAAGTCTTTAATATCAGATGATTCTTGTGTTGAAGTTGGTAGTTGTGTTGTTAGAATTTGTTTGAAGTCCCATGTTGTTTAGATTCTTGAACTGTTTGGTGTATAAATATGTGAGGGAAACCAAACCCTTTAAGCTAGCTTTTTGATTGAGATCCGAACATATTTAATATGGTATCAAAGTCGGGGTAAGAACTATAATATAGATGTTTGGTTCATGCCCACGTTAGGCGTGAAAGTGAGTGTTAATGAGTGTTGAAGTTGGTAGTTGTGTTGTTGGAATTTGTTTGAATACCAACATTACTTAAATTCTCGGATTGTTGAGTGTAAAAATATATAAGAAAAACCTAAACCTTTAATCTATTTTTTTTTGGATGAGATTCAAATATATTTAACATCTTGTAAAAATATTTATGTGAATGTGGATATATTAGGATTTTAGAGAAGAAAATGAGTTATTTGAGAAAAAAATAATTTACTTTATAACCCACTATTCAACTTTCAACGGTTGTTTTGTAATTAAGAGGAGGGAAAGTGTGATAAGTTGCATGGGTCAAAAAGTTTAACCAATTTTTTGCATTACAAAATGAAGTGGAAATCTCTCAATTTCTCAAAAGAAATGGAGAATATAATTACTATAATATTGATAAATAAATAAATAAATATATATATTATACAAAATATATGTTATATATTTTAATAATATATATATTTATACACTATATTATAATAATTATGTTTTTTATTTTTTATTTAGAAATGGAGAAGATGTTATCTCCATAAAATATTACTATAGTAGCATAAACATGCATGTTGATAACCCTATAATTAAAAGAAGAAATCTTGTCCGCTACTCCCCTCAACTTTTTTGTTATATAGGTTTCACTTTATGTTTCTAGTGGTAGTACTAATTTGTTTTTGACCTTTTCCTCAATTTCAGGACTAGGTGGGCAAACCCATATTGATCAATATAGTGTGTCTATGTGTAACAATGTTACACCATCATTTTAATGAAAAACGATCATGCTATACCTACTCATATAATTTGAAATTATAAAATATTTAATTTAAAATGACTATTTTTTTAATAAATAAAATTTGTTTTAAAATAACTGTCATTTTTAATATAAAAATTATTATTTTTTTAATTGTGCTTTTAATTTTTATTTTTAGAGTTTTTTTAACACATTAATAAGATTAATTTGATAAAAATAAAATATTTTATGACAACATTATTATATTTTTTAATTAATGCATAAAAATTTTAAACAATATTTATTTTAAAATGGAGGAAATAAATAATATTATCAAGCACACGTGAATGAAGCTACAACTAGTAGTTTCTCATTTCCACGAATTACCACCGTAATTTTATAGATTGAAATGAAAAGTAAAACCAAACACATGAATAACCTAAGCAAATTCACACCCATTTAAATGTCTTGTTAGCCTCTATATGAAAGGACCCATAGAACTAGTCCAAAGGTGAAGGCCCCACTAACCCTCTTGGAAAAAATTGTCATTTGTCAAAGAAATTACTTTAAAGAAATCAATCATACATCACTTTGAATGCTTAATTTCCATTTGTCTCTATTTCCTTCACCTATCAGTTTTCTCTTTAGTATCTTTTTGTTTGTGTTTCCTTTATTTATACTTTAACAACAAAATATTAACCATTGGCATAGAATCGTTAACATGTAAAGATCCAATAACATAGTTTTGTATTGTAGTGTTTCTACTTCGTAGAGTCAATGGCTTGCCATGCCTCTAGTCCTATACACCAACCAATTCTAAGTTTGGTAGCATCTAAGCACGTGAATGGAACGATAGATAAGTTGCAAAACGCAAAGTAAAGGACACAAACACCGTAGATGTCCATCCATCAATCACTAGCTTTAGGTATTGAATTGAATCTTCTAAGTTGTGATGAATGATATAAATAAATTGTGTCCGTAGTTAAATGTCTTTTAATGCCAGGTGACACTTTAACGTTCATTGGGTTTTTTTTGGTAGAAATAAAAATAGTAAATAGATAATTAGTTCTCTATTTTATGAAAATTCACTCAATTTAAACTTGATGAGGTCAACTCATCAAAAATACTTATGTGCCATTTTCTTCCTTCTATTTAACTTATATATATTTGATTGCGTAAGTGATCTAAAGAAATAACAGTGTAAGTGATTTAAAGAAATAACAATTATACTCTGAGTCATAATTTATATATTATATAATAGTTTTTCAATGTTATTTATTAGAATAATGCATAAATTATATAGGTCGACAACTTTGTTCCAAAAAATATCTCGGGAAGTTAGACGCTGACAAAGAAGATTATTCCCAAAAATAGGTAGCATCATCTGTTCCATCAAGAGCTTTCCCACGAATATTCCAAAAAATCTTTTTATGGTTAGAAACAATTTGGAGTCAATGGATCCACACATGTTGGGGAGGAAAGTGAGTTCTTCAAAGGATTACGTAGTTTCAAGGAGACGACGGTGACCAATCGAGATTTTGATGAATTTCTGGTAGAGTTTGGTGGCAAGGAGACGCATGACCATGTTGGTGATTTTAGTACAAGGTAAGGTTAAAGGGAGTAACGAGAAGTGGAGTTTTAGCTGAGAGACAATAAGTAAGATGAGAAGGACCATAACAACAACATAATATGAAGGGAGAGAGAGATTAAAGACGACAATGTGAGGTTTGAGTTTATCAATAACAGTGTTGAAGACATGACTCAGAAAGTTGCAACAGAGTAGTCCGAAGTGTTTTTATTATGGAGGGGTTTGTTACGACATTTGTTGTTGGAGGAGGAGGAAGAGGCGAAAAGTGAGGAAGGGTGCGTGTGTATGCGACGTGGAAGAGGACAGAGGCCACATTGAAGAGGATGAGTGGTGCGATGTAGGAGGAGTGGATGAGGGAGGTGGTGGATGAGACATAAGAAGTAGAGGTAGAGGAGAACATGTCAGTGGTTGGGTCGAGGGAGTATTGGGGATGGAGGAAGTTAGAGAGCATTATTAAGAACCATCAATCATGATCTGAACAAGTGATCAGAATCGGAGACGACCGGAGTGAACGACAGTCCTTCGAGCAAGTGGATGTTGAGGAGGGGGTGGTGTACCTGTAAGGCACTCCGATGCTAGAGTAAGCAAATGATCAAGATGAAGACAAAAGAATATTAGGATTGTTAGAGTAAGAATGTGATCCCTTGCCCTCAAAGATATAAGGGTTTATATAATGGACATAGGAAGATTCTCATTGGTTGCTATATTCGGGCCGAGATACGTGGGTCCGCAAATATAGTTGTTCGATCTGACTAGGTCAAAACCAAACGAGGAGGCCCGTCACTAGCCGTTATTTCGGGAAAATGGGATACAACAGGCATAGCTCGGGACATTGTAAGCATTGATTCCACCCGATGAATGTCGGGCAAGGGACCTCACGTAACGGGCGATCCCGTCGTTCGACGCGCTCAACAAGTTTAAGGAATCCAAGTCGAAATCGAAGCGGTGGGGGTGAAAGGGTGTGGCGGAGATGTTATGGGAGGCGGTGAAAAGGACCGCGGGTGAAGCGACGACGTTTTGGATGAGGTTAGTGAAGTTGGCATTGGTGTAGTTGTTGAGAACAAGGGTTTTGATCTGGGTTCTTGTGAGAGGTTGTTCAAGTGTTGAATGGAGTTTCGTAGAGTGTGAATTTGAAGTGATTTTTATCATTCGTCTCAAACGCAGTGATGCCAGCATGAAAGGCAACACTATCTCACACACACTATGGATTCTGACCGGAGAGGTTAACAGGAACCTCGTCGCCGCCGCGGATTCTAACCGGAGGGGTTAAGAGGAACAAGAAGGATTCGCTTTGTGGAACCTGAAAGGTCATCCAAACGCGCGCGTTTTAAGCTTATTATGCAACTTATTTGTTATTGTTTGATTAATCCGAAAAATTGAAAAGAATGGGAATAGTTTGGATCCAATAACCATTCTCTGGACAGCTTGATACAAAAAAATTGACTCTGTATGGGCCTTAGCACTAGCGCCTGCCCACTCTATCCATACCACTTTCCTGTTCATTGCACCCTCCTTGCTATTTCCCAAAATAGACTTTAGGTTGAACTAAATAGACTTTAGGTTGCTATTCATGCATGCTAACTTAGGTAGATTCTCCAAGTTCATTCTTCTCCAAGTTTGAACTAAATAGACTTTAGGTTGCTATCCATGCATGCTAACCTAGGTAGATTCTCCCTTTTATCCTCAACTATAGGATCAATTTTGCATGGCAATTCTAGGACTATTTTGCTAGTTTTCTCTTTGAATTTTTCTTTCTCTTTTGCATTTGCAATAAAACTAAAATTTATTTTTCTTTTAAACTTCAAAAGACATTTAATAATGGCATTTTGAGGATTACACTAACATGAGCCTTAATTTGTGGGGGTGATAAGCGTGTTTCTTCTCGTCGTTATCATTTTCCATTCATAGACTTTTTGTGTGATCTAAATCTCAAACATTTGTGCAAATAAATGGCTTATAGTCTCATCTCTCTCTCTTGAGGTCCATGGGTTATTATCCATACCAAAAAACCTTAACTCACACCAAACATTTTTGTCATTTGGCTTTAATCTTTAAAACTTTTTTCAAAAAGGACATGCTTCGCTAGCATCGTTCATAAAAATATAAACAAACCCAAATATGTGAGCCGAACTACGGTGCTCTGATTCCTCAAAAGGAATACATAGACATTGGGTCGCGGGGCCTAAGCAAGCACAATTTTGTAAACATTTCCTTCTTTTCCCCATATTTTCTTTTGCATTCTTGCATTTCCCCTATCTTTTAGCATTAAGCTTTAGACATAGATTTTACACCCTTAGATTAGAAAAAATAGAAGTGGATCGCGTAGAGTACTACGGACATGTGGGGTGCTAACACCTTCCTCTAACGTAATCGATCCCTTACCCGATCTCTCGGTCGTAAGACCGTGATTTCTCCCTCTCAGGTTTACTCGATGTTTACCTTTCCCTCCGCAAGATAAAAAACGTTCGATGGTCACTTCATTGATATCCGATGATTTGTCCAGTCATTTCAACTGGTACCCGAGTACAGCATAGGTGGGAATCGGTTACCCAACTGGACAATAGTGTTGTAATTTGGAACCAGAGAGATGTAACCGGTTACCCACTATGTAGTAACCGGTTACCATTGAACGATGACGCGGGTATTGCATAACTTTCGCCTCGGTTATCCGTTTGACGCGCCGCTTGGACTTTTGGAAAGCTAAAATTATTTTCTACCCTTTAAAAATAAATTGCAACATAGTAGATAATTATTTTACCAATATTTATGCCTATTTGTGTATATTCCTGAGCAATGTGTTATGATTTATGTTGTGATTGAGTAAGATGATGTTGTATGAATGGTTCGATTATTTTGCTTGATTTTTCTTGATAATGATGATGACGATGGCCTATAATGGTGTAACATTGTTAAGTATGTATATCAAAGCATTTTATGTTGGTGTATGTCGGTGTCGCGTGCATTCATGAACGATGACCTGTATTGGCGAGAGATTGCTTGTTTTGGCGAATGATGGTCTGTATTGGCGTTATGATGTGGCTTCCCTAAGTTGGCATTATAATGAGATATTTTCCTGTTGGTACCACATGCATTGAGTCGATGTTGGTTTCATTGCATTACATTATGATTGATTAACTTGATTTTGTTGATGTTGAAAGAGTGTGATTCACATTATGATGAGTATTATGTGTTGTGTGCCTAATTACTTATATGTTGATATGTTTGTGGTATGATAAATGAAGTATAGGTGTGAGGTAAATAAGTATAATTATGCGTACTTGAATTACTATCAGTTGTACCCCAAAATTTGTCCTCCCATTTTGAGATCAAGATACATCTCCATGCTCAAGAACTACTCAAAGATTGATCAAGACAAGCTCTCTCCAAGCAATTGATCTACGATTAGGGTTTTTTTCTCAAAGTAATTGTGGTTTCTAATGCCTCAAGTGGACTCCATGCTTCCTCATATGTCTCAAAGTACCTACATGTCAAATTTCAAGCCTCACAGCACAAATATGCTCAGTCAATTGCTCAGATGGTTGGAAATCAGTTGTATTGGACAAAAAGTCAATTGTGGTCAACATATAGTCAAACTTCATCATTTTTGGTAAATATCAAGATTTTAAAGTTACATTCATCATTTTATCAAGGGTTTATCATGATTCATCAAGAAAACTCAAGATTCATCAAAAGTCAAAAGTTACTAAATTAGGGCTTTCTTAGGGGAAGACAACTGAACTTTTAACAACCATAACTTTCACATACTTCATCAGAAATTCCTCAACCAAAGTACATTTTAAAGGAAATTCAATTCTCTACAACTTTTTCTCAAACAGCTTATTCTCAAAAAATGCTTCATTTGAGAGATATGGACCAACACATTATAGGTCCTTTCAAAAGTCAACAAAAAGTCATATTTTCTCAAAGAAGTGTACATGAACATGGAAGCTTCAATTGAAATGAAACCAAAGAGAGGTTTTAGAGGACATTTTAAGCTTTCTAAAAAGTCCAAGATCATCCTCAAATATTGAGAATTGAGCAAGATATGATTGGTGCAAGTTTGACAATTTTGAAGAAATGCATGAAGTAAATATTAAGCAATCTTAAAATTTTGTCAAATGCGGCTATGTTTTAAGGTTTGAAACATGTTTCTAACATTGTTCAGAACCTCCAAGTCCATCCATGCATTATATTAATGTTTATTCTATTTATTTTTGATTTTATTTATTTAAATTCAAAATTAAATTAAATAAATGTAAAATTAATGGATGAATCGTGTAAGGCCTTGGATCTGAGTTGCTTGAGAACCAGACAAGCCAAAGGTAGTTGGAAAAAACGCACAAGGAGTGATTGCAAGAAGATTGGCCATGATTGGAAGATTTTGATTTTTTATCTCCAATCAAATATTTTCACATCAATGAACTATATTTTCCTCTCAATTCTTAACCTAATTCACTCTTATATATAAACACAATAAAGCCAGAAGCAAACACACAGATTGCTGCTTAAAAACCCTAAGCAAAATTCTCAACAATTTTTAAGTTTAGGTCAACTTGTCAAAACCTTGTTCAGCCACTTTCAACATAAACCAAGTCCATAAATCGTTCCTGAGGATCAAAGGAGTTGATCCAAGTCATTTTCCAGATCCTTCCACGTCCAGAATCCATCAACTCGTCTTCGCTGGTTCGGTAAAATTCTGGGATTTCAAAATTTTTTAAATCATGCAATACAAATGAGTTCTATGCTTATATTTATGTTTGTATTGATGCTTTGACTTGTTTAGATCCATCGTTTTCAAGCTTTCGTGTACGAACAACCATTTGCCACTATTAGGGCACGAAGCTTCTGCTTCGTCGTATCCTTATTTATAGGTTGTTTCAGAGAAAACAGACACCACCATTGAACTCGCAAGGGTCGGTTTAGGGGTGTAGGGTCCCTATTGATTGCTAACTCTTTTTATTTTGAAGGTTTGTAAATTGAATCGTCGGAGAAGACGACTGGAGCTAGGGCTTCGACGTCCCTCTGATCTATGACCTTTTGACCCCAGGTGTGGCATCATCTGATTCGTTCATTTAAAAATACTTGGACCCCACCTGCGAGCATTTTAGTTTAATCTGATTTTTGGAAATTAAAATTGCATATTGTAACACGGTGGGAGAACTGACTTGGTTGTTTTGCATTTTATTGCAAATGTTGCAGTTTAGCAAGAGTCGCCACCGACTTTTCTTTTATCCAACAAGGAAAGGTGAAAAGAACAGGATAGTCCTTTTATCAATTTTGAGTTCGGGGATAATTATGAAAAGGGAAGGTGTTAGCACCTTTTTCATCCGTAGTTATCTACAGGCTCTTAATTGATTAGCTCACTTTTGAAAACTTGCTTTTGTGTGTGTGATTTATTTAAAAATATATTGCCTTGACCTTGTAATGATTCTTGTATCAGTTCTCAAGAATGTATACGAAGTGTTTGAAAATGTGAGGTGTGAAAAGTATTTTGTTTTGAGCAAGAAATTAAGAGATATTACCCACTCAAAGGTCGTTCTTGTTATTAAGAGTATGATAATTGTTTAGGGTTTATTAGTGAAAAAAATTATGAGATTCAGTAAAGTATGAATAACTCACTTCTTTGATGTCAATCAAAGTAGGGGAAAAAAAGTTAGCTGCAACAATTGGCAGTCAGTCCACATCCACACAAGAGGTACACAATATCTTGAAGAGTGATTCTCCCAAGTACAAATCATGTACATGATCCGTCTGAGACGTAGGCACTTTTGGTTCGAGCTTTCATGAATCGCCCATCCCTTGCACCCATTTTTCATTCTCCAATGGGTTCACATTCTAACTGCTTTGTAGCAATTGGACCCGATAAAATACTCGTTGTCTTGTCACAAAATGGGCAATACAATTTGTTGGAGGCTCATCGATGCCACCTTACTATAGCCAATGATAAGACCCGTCTACAGGTTTTGGATCCGAAAGATTTCTATCTCCCATCATCTTAACCTCCCTTCGTGGGAAAATTGACTTCATCGTTTCCATTCAAATCATAGACTTTCAAATCTTTCTTTGAAATGCTTTATAGCTTCACGCTTAGTAGACTCGTGCTTCTCTGCTAATGTCGGGATGCAAGAGAACCTCAAATGATAACTTACAATAGTTTTGACCACCTTGAAGTTGTGGCAACAACAATAGAAGTCAAGCCACCTTCTTGCTATGCCAAAGATACCACTTGATAATATCAGATCCTCAAGAGCGACAAGGAATTCAATAGGCCTTGGACGGCCCATATGGTTCGTAAATGCAACCAACCTAACACTTTTCTTATGAGTAACACTGGTGCATCAACTTTCATACAAAACCTAGTCAAATCCTCAACCGTTTCTTTTGAATATTTTTCTTCTTCCTTTAGCGTTTCTCTTCTTTCTTTGTCCTCAATTACTTTCCGAGTTTTACAGATTCAAATGTTTATCTACCGTTCTTGGAAGTTATCATAAGCATCAACAAGCTCGGAGGCAACTTATTTCTAATGTGTCTCGGGAAAGGAAATCACCGCCGCTAAACTCCGATGCCATTCTTGACACTCATCCACACTACCTAAGAACTCTTGCGCTACTTCATCGCCCAAGATTTAAAAATCTCCGGACTTGGTTTTCAATACTAAAGTCGAACTTAAACCCGTCACTTTGCTTCATCTTCTTATAAAGATGATTAAATATCTTCAACCCTAACATCCTCCTATTCCTTGCTCTAGCATTTGAACTCAAGAGCTCTAACTTCCTTTTGTCTAAGGTACTTTGTGTGCCGGATGGCTTTTCGGCATAGGCGGGCGAAACGAATGGCGGAACACTGCAATTCCATCCCAAGAAATCGAATCTTCTCGACACAGACTATGAATTGTCGTGTTCAATTTATCAACGCGAAACTTAAAGCAAGCTCCAAAGTTTTGACAACTTTGATCTTCAAGTCCATAGCCATCAACTTAGAACCCCAAGTAGCAACCAAGATCTCATCCAAATACCTAACAGCATACTGCTTAACTGGCGAATCAACCATCTGAAGCCGGTTCTCTTGAATCTCTTTATCAACCATCCAATCGCATATGTCTCATGATTATTAAGCGCGACATTCTTGAGTTCTTTAATGCCAAAGATATAACTAATGCCAAAGATTTCCTTGATGAAATTGAAAAGTGCTTTAAGAAAAGCGATAAGGCGGAAACAAGTACTCTTCTTCAGAATTTGATTTCCATGAAGTATCAAGGCAAAGGAAATATAAGGGAATACATTATAAGCATGTCAAACATTGTTTCAAAACTTAAGGTGCTAACGCTTAAGTTGTTTGAAAACTTACTCATTCATTTAGTATTACTTTCTCTTCCTTCACAATATGGTCAGTTTGAAATATCTTATAACTATTAGAAGGAGAAATGGTCTTTTAATGAGCTCATTTCATTTTGTGTGCTAGAAGATGAAAGAATGAAACAAGATAATACTGAAAGTGCTCATTTTGTAAGCACCTCTAAAGACAAGGGCAAAAGAAAGACAACTTATGAGCCCAAGAGTGAAGCTGCAGATGTTTCGGCACAAAAAAAGCAAAAACATGATGATAATTGTTTCTTTTGCAAAGTGTTTGGACATATGAAGAAGAAATGCCCTAAATATCACGCTTGGCGTGCAAAGAAAGATACATTTCTTACTTTGCTTTGTTCTAAGGTCAATTTAACTTCAGTACCAAGAAACACTTGGTGGTTAGACTCGGGTGCAACTACTAACATCAGTGTTTCAATGTAGGATTGTTTGAACTATCAGAAGCCAAATAATGTTGAAAGATACATCTATGTTAGAGATGGCAAGCCGGTGGAGGTGAAAGCTGTAGGGCATTTTAGATTACTATCATAGATTGAGTTTACACTACAAAAAAAAAAAGGTTTTCAACCACGACCAGAAAACCGCGGCTAGATATAAAATAACCGTGGTAATACGCTTTTGCCATAGTTTGACCACGAATATGTAACTATGGGATATGCGGTCGTGGCCTAAAATATTAGTCGCGGTGTTTTCATGTTTGTGCCACGTTTTATTTACATCTGTGGCATGAACAGGCCACGGTTTAGGCATCTAGGTTACAGTCGCAGTTTATCTTGCGCCTCAATTATTAACAGTGGTTGAATGTAGCCAAAGTTCATATTTAATATAGCACACGATTTAGTTGCCTAGGTATGGCCACTAATTAAAACTGCGACTAATTTTATACACAGTTTTACACCATTTAAGTTTGCCACGGTTTCTTTTTATGCCACATAGTTATGACAACTGTGTTCTTCATGCCATGGCATAAAAAGGTCATTTTATATCAATATAAAATGTCTTCCAACATGAATAATTATTTTTGTAGATGTTGATTAAAAAAACTTAAAATCTAATTATACAAGCAAACATTATGCCACAACGTCAAAATATTCTTTAAGAAATATAAGTAAGTCTACATCAAGTGACATCAAGCCCAAATTCAAAACAAAAGTTCTAAGAGATAGATAATATATAACACAACTACTATTAATGAAACTCTTGCATCATAATATTCTTATTCTAGATCATCTCCTTCTTCTTCTTCCATATCTTGATGACACGCTTCTTCTCCATTCTGCAAGGAATCACATGATTCATAAATTAATATAAGCAAATCAGCCTAATTAATGGGTAAGAAACCAACCTTATGAGGCAAACAGCCTGATAATTCATTGTATAGTAAAACAGCTTCGGTTAAACCCGACAAAGCTTTCAGGAGATTCCTCGGTATTGAAGCACTAAGATATAAACCATTGAAATCTATAGAAGCTAAAGCAATAGTTGAGTTGTTATTTGGTGGATTATCACAGTAGAAGCCTTTATACTTGCATATATCTGAACCTATCCATGATTTTGTAACACCTAATGGATCTGAAGTGATCAAGGATTTGAAGTTTTAGATCACTGGATATTTTAAAAAAACTGGAATCAAAATAAACTTTTTAGAGACAAAGTATAAAAGAAAACTGAATTGATAAAGAAACCAATTAAAGACCTTTTTTTTTGTAGTAACAATTATTTTTATGCAACAAAGTAATACTGAGTGAATCTGCTGAGGCTCTCTATTCTCTACAATGCCTGCATGGGACTTAATAGATTGTTATAGATATATTAGGGAGAGAAAATAAATTGAAATATATACCTATATAAAATTTAAGGAATCGGTTTTCTCTTTATTATTTTGGGTTCGTAACTATTGAGATGTCAACCATTTTCCTTTCAACTTATTTATAATCTTAATTTTCCATTAAAACATTTCTCATTCCTATTACAGTTGGAACGCTATGAACAACTGTTATAAGAATTAAAGAATTAAAGAGAAGATTAAAGAATTAACATACCATAAGAGAGGACCATGACCATGTCACTGTCTATTACAGTTGGAACGCTATGAGCAACTATTATAATTGTACATTATGTAAATTCTTGTCTAATTGTTCTTTGTAGAATGGCATCTGTAGCTGAGTCAATAGATGCAGTAGCTTCATCCAGAACAAGAATTCGGATTCTCTTGAGTAGAACTCTTCCAAGACAGAACAATTGTCATTGTCCCAAGCTCCAGTTTCCACCTTCATCACTCACTGCAAAACTTATCGTAATTACACTTTGTTCATTGCAATATCATATACTACAACTGAATAATGATTAGATAGTTTCCATATTGATGAAAGAGATTGTTGCTAAATTTTTACCCGAAGAGTCCAGGAGACTTGGTAGCTTGTAGATTGTTTCCTTAGGCTGACATTTCTCTACAGTCTAAAGATGAAAATCAAATATAATCAAATGGAACCAGATGTTTTTCATAGCTACGTATTTTTCTACCATGTAAAATCAGTTTATTCACCTTCCAGATTTCATCATCTGAGTATAGGCCTAGAGGATCCATGTTTGTCCTAATGCTACCCTTGAAAAGAGTTGGTTCTTAGCCGCGTTCTCAAATCCTTCAATCCCATTGAGCAGATGTCCATCCCATCAATAAGAATATCACCTCTTGAAGGCTCAACTAAGCGAAACAAAGCACTTATAAGTGTACTTTTTCCACTTCCAGTCCTTCCAACAACTCCAACCCTACACCCTTCTTTAAATGTACAAGTAATTCCCTTGAGGACTAATGGAGCATTAGGACGATACCGTATCTGAAATCAATGTAAAAATAGAGATTGGAGCCTAATTTTTAGTTCATTGTAAAAAAAAATATAAGGCATTGATGCAACTTTACATCTAAGTCTCGAAGATCAATCCCGCCTTTGGAAGGCCACGAAGATGGTGGCCGGTTGTTATCCAGAATGGCAGGAGGCTCAACCGATATGTGAATGAATTGCTTGATTCTTTCAACAGATATAATATAATTTAACATGTCGGAAAACCATCTACTCCAAAATGTTTGGGCCGTCATCAAGTGAAGTGCATAAGAAAGAGACAGACCCACAAGGCCTGCACAGAACAGAAGAGTTACCACGATCTATTAGCTTGAACTTGCCATGTAATTCATCGCATTAAAGTAGACTCTAATAGTAGAAAGCTTGAACATTTAGTGGTTCTTTTGTTGTATTACTTAAACCATTTGATAAAGAAACCCAGACAGAATCTTAAGCTATAGATGCATCTCACTATAAATTAGAAGTCATGCATTTTGAAGTCAACAACAATCAATAACGCGTAAAAGCTTGTACCTGAAGGAATCTACTTTTCCAAACATCATCAAAATCATATTTAATAAATATAAGGGCCCTTGGTATAACACTTGCAGGTAGCAAACAAAAGTTCCATGCAAATATGTACTTAGGCACAAAGCTGGTTCATCATAAGAATGGCCACTGGAAGATTTTGCTTCTTCAGAACATTTTGCTTCTTGGCACCAATCATGTTCTACATAAAATAAAGGGGTTTTTACTGTTAGCAAATACATATTTAGGCACAAAGTTGGTTCCTCATAAGAATGCAAAAGCATCATCCAGTACAACACTACACGAGTATTGGGTTGGCAGGGTTGAAACGGTTAAGACTTGAATTTGAACAAAACATCATGAGAGCTAGATGATCAAATCTATAAATGTTTAAACGTTCCAATTCCAAACCCCATAGTACTTAAAAAAACAGATTCTTTTCAAAACCATTAGATATATACCTTGGAAGGAAATCCTTTAGAAGAAAACCCAAAATTCAAAGTATTTTGCTACTCCTGATCTGTTAGTGCAGTAGCAGTCCTGGATTCGGAGGAAACTGAAACTGGTGTTGAAACGCTGCATATTTAACATCGATGATTAAATATTAGGTAGGACAAGAAAAATAAAGGCAATTTGGAATCAAGTCAACAAATGAGCCAAGTTAGCGGTAAACAGATACGTTCAATTTAAATGAATACTAGAAAGAACCACAATCTTTAGCAATACCTTGTTGAATTCAAAATTTTGTAGGAGTACCATCTACAACACCATGAGACACATCATCTTTAGGCTAAATATCCAACATAAACCGAAGCAAGAATAGACCATGGTGTGAACTATGAAACTGCTACTGTTGCAATGTAGTTGGAGTACTCTATTTAATCATAATACATTAGCAAGTGGTACTCATTTATCCTGTGTCATGTGCTTCATCTTGATAGAAGGAACTAGCATATGAATTTGTGTGATTTGAGATTAAAAATACCCTAAAACTTAATTGAAGATATAAAAAAGAGAAGAAAAGGAAGTGTTTGGTGATTTAAATCGAAGTGTGGATTGCGATAACAAACACTCTAAATTGTAGTAGCTGAATCTTATAAAGAACACTTTCTTTTGGATCAACTTAGGATAGATAAAAAGTGAACACGGCCACAAATATTGTTGCAAATACATGAAAGAAAACAAAAATTATGGTAAGAAAATAAAGTTGAGTGGTGAAGAAACTAACTCACAGAACGGTGGAGAGTTCCACAAAACTGTTTGCCACCTGTTTCACAGACAGCAGTGGGATTATCCAAGCCAACAATAAGGGGATACCAAGTCAATTTACGTTGAAAACTGCTGCCTTCTTTCCAACAGAATTGTGAACACGGTGAATCAACATAAAATGCTTAAAACAAAGAAACAGGAAATCGATATAGACTTGTGGCGTAAACAGTATCAATGATTTTTTTTCTACATGAACTCAACACATATTTTCAAACTAACATAAATTCATCACATGATTTTCAGTATAACAGTACATAAACTATCAAACTATTTCATTACAGATTATCATAATAAGTTCCTCACTATCGCAGTTATGCAAGCAAATGAAACTATATCGAAATCTTACCGAATAACGATAAAGGATGGTGGCTGCGACAATGTTGTTTGACGTTTGAGGTGAGTTTCCAGTGAAGAAGGAAGTTGTGATGGCAGATTCGAGGATGGTGTCTATAATTCAAAATCAAATTAAATAAAACATTATAATGGGAAACAAAAATCATCTCATTTCCTTAAATATGAATTACTAAAAATAACTTTTCCATCAATTCCGAATCATTTCTTTCTAAATTAAAAAAATCGTTAACAAAATACAAAATTACAATATACTACCTTTTAAATTACTACATTTTATTTAAATACGCTTAAAAATTACATGTTATACTAACGGTATATATGTTCGTGACACTAAAAAAATTATAGCTTCTACCATTTTCTTTGAAGTGTCATAATTCAATATGACTTCTTCATCCACCACCACATTGACTCTCAAACTTCTTGTTGACAAAGAATGAAAGAGTTCTATTTGCAGAAGCATCAAAGCATGTAGTAGATTTTCTTCTCAGCTTGTTATGCTTGTCTTTAGGCACTGCAGTAAAGCTCCTAGGCAACATCAACATGGTTGGTAGCATAGGAAATCTGTATGAGAGTGTAGAAAACCTCAACCACATTTATATGCTGCCAAATCAAACTAAGGATGTTCTCTTGAATCCATCACATGAAGAACCTGGCCTAATTTCATTTTCAAGTGGAATCTCTACCTTTATTCTCGAAGCCGAGTTGGACAATGAGGATGATGAGGACTATGACGAGGAAGGGGACAGTGAAGAGGAGGAAGAGAGTATGATAATTGTTTAGGGTTGATTAGTGAAAAAAATTATGAGATTCAGTAAAGTATGAATAACTCACTTCTTTGATGTCAATCAAAGTAGGGGAAAAAAAGTTAGCTGCAGCAATTGGCAGTCAGTCCACATCCACACAAGAGGTACAGTCAATATCTTGAAGAGTGATTCTCCCCAAGTACAAATCATGTACATGATCCGTACAGAGAGGTAAGCACTTTTGGTTCAGGCTTTCATGAATTACGCCCATCCCTTGCACCCATTTTTCATTCTCCAATGGGTTCACATTCAAACTGTTTTGTAGTAATTGGACCCGATAAAATACTGTCGTTGTCTTGTCACAAAAATGGGCAATACAATTTGTTGGAGGCTCATCAGATGCCAGCCTTACTATAGCCAATGATAAGACCCCGTCTACAGGTTTTGGATCCGAAAGATTTCTATCTCCCATCATCTTAACCTCCCTTTCTGTGGGAAAATTGACTTCATCATTTCCATTCAAATCATAGACTTTCAAATCTTTGCTGAAATGCTTTATAGCTTCACGCTTAGTAGACTCGTGCTTCTCTGCTAATGTCAGGATGCAAGAGAACCTCAAATGATAACTTACAATAGTTTTGACCACCTTGAAGTTGTGGCAACAGCAATAGAAGTCAAGCCACCTTCTTGCTATGCCAGCATACCACTTGATAATATCAGCATCCTCAAGAGCGACAAGGAATTCAATAGGCCTTGGACGGCCCATGTGGTTCGTAAATGCAACCAACCTAACAGCTTTTCTTATGAGTAACACTGGTGCATCAACTTTCATACAAAACCTAGTCAAATCCTCAACCGTTTCTTTTGAATATTTTTCTTCTTCCTTTAGCGTTTCTCTTCTTTCTTTGTCCTCAATTACTTTCCTGAGTTTTACAGGATTCAAATGTTTATCTACCTGTTCTTGGAAGTTATCATAAGCATCAACAAGCTCAGGAGGTAACTTATTTCTAATGTGTCTCAGGGAAAGGAAATCACCGGCCGTTAAACTCCGATGCCATTCTTGACACTCATCCACACTACCTAATAACTCTTGAGCTACTTCATCTGCCCAAGATTTAAAAATCTCCCGGACTTGGTTTTCAATACTAAAGTCGAACTTAAACCCGTCACTTTGCTTCATCTTCTTATAAAGATGATTAAATATCTTCAACCCTAACATCCTCCTATTCCTTGCTCTAGCATTTCGGAACTCAAGAGCTCTAACTTCCTTTTGTCTAAGGTACTTCTTGTGTGCCCGGATGGCTTTTTCTGGCATAGGCGGGCGTAAAACGGATGGCGGAACAGCCTGCAATTCCATCCCAAGAAACTGAATCTTCTCTGACACAGCACTATGAATTGCCGTGTTCAATTTATCAACACGCAAACTTAAAGCAAGCTCCAAAGTTTTGACAACTTTGATCTTCAAGTCCATAGCCATCAACTTAGAACCCCCTGAAGTAGCAACCAGTATCTCATCCAAATACCTAACAGCATACAGCTTAACTGGCGAATCAATCATCCGAAGCCGGGTCTCTTGAATTTCTTTATCAAAGGCATCAAAGTAAAGATTGATCAAAATAGAAGACAGCCCAGATTCCTGAGGAAACCCCTTTCCAAGAGAAGTCCCACCCAATTGAATGACCAAAACATTAGACTGAAAGAGCTTCTTAATGAAATGAATGAAATGATAATCGTTGACTTTACGTTGAATGAAAGAACACAAGTTATCGACATGGGCTTGTTCAAATGTGAGAGGCTTAAACCTAACAGTAAACCACCAAGTGGGATTTTGAAGAGTATTTTTCAAGTACCTTATAGCAGTGTGTCTTCCCATACCAAGGCGTCCACCGTAGGAAAACGTGACGAAGCGTTGGTCGTACACAGCTTCCAAAACCATCCTGAGAGCTTCAATGACCACCTTGAGTTTCAAATTGGGCAAAACCAAAGGACAAGTGGGGGATTGGAGTGAAACGCAGCACGCAGCGACATCGAAGCGGTTTTGGCGAAGCTCTTGAGCCAAGGAATCCAAGTCGAAATCGAAGCGGTGGGGGTGAAAGGGTGTGGCGGAGATGTTATGGGAGGCGGTGAAAAGGACGGCGGGTGAAGCGACGACGTTTTGGATGAGGTTAGTGAAGTTGGCATTGGTGTAGTTGTTGAGAACAAGGGTTTTGATCTGGGTTCTTGTGAGAGGTTGTTCAACTGTTGAATGAAGTTTCGCAGAGTGTGAATTTGAAGTGATTTTTATCATTCGTCTCAAACGCAGTGATGCCATCTCACACACACAGTGGATTCTCACCGGAGAGGTTAACAGGAACCTCGTCGCCGCCGCGGATTCTGACCGGATGATAAATGTCTTTTAATGCCAGGTGACACTTTAACGTTCATTGGGTTTTTTTTGGTAGAAATAAAAATAGTGAATAGCTAATTAGTTCCTGGCCATCTGAACGATATTTAAAAACTTTTTTGTAAAAGAAAAAAAATTAAATTCTCTATTTTAAGAAAATTTACTCAATTTAAACTTGATGAGGTCAACTCATCAAAAATACTTATGTGCCATTTTCTTCCTTCTATTTAACTTATATATATTTGATTGTGTAAGTGATCTAAAGAAATAACAGTGTAAGTGATTTAAAGAAATAACAATTATACTCTGAGTCATAATTTATATATTATATAATAGTTCTCTAATATTATTTATCAGAATAATGTATAAATTATATTGGTCGACAACTTTGTCCCAAAAAATATCTCGGGAAGTTAGACGCTGGCAAAGAAGATTATCCCTAAAAATAGGTAGCATCATTTGTTCCACTAAGAGCTTTTTCACGAACATTCCAAAAAATCTTTTTATGGTTAGAAACAATTTGGAGTCAATGGATCCACACATGTTGGGGAGGAAGGTGAGTTCTTCAAAGGATTGCGTAGTTTCAAGGAGACGGCGGTGACCAATCGAGATTTTGATGAATTTCTGGTAGAGTTTGGTGGCAAGGAGACGCATGACTATGTTGGTGATTTTAGTAACAAGGTAAGGTTGAAGGGAGTAACGAGAAGTGGAGTTTTAGCTGAGAGACAATAAGTAAGATTAGAAGGACCATAACAACAACATAATATGAAGAGAGAGAGAGAGAGAGATTAGAGATGACAATGTGAGGTTTGAGTTTATCAATAACAGTGTTGAAGACATGACTCAGAAAGTTGCAACAGAGTAGTCCGAAGTGTTTTTATTATGGAGGGGTTTGTTACGACATTTGTTGTTGGAGGAGGCGAAAAGTGAGGAAGGGTGCGTGTGTATGCGACGTGGAAGAGGACAAAGGCCACATTGAAGAGGATGAGTGGTGCGATGGAGGAGGAGTGGATGAGGGAGGTGGTGGATGAGGCATAAGAAGTAAAGGTAGAGGAGAACATGTCAGTGGTTGGGTCGAGGGAGTATTGGGGATGGAGGAAGTTAGAGAGCATTATTAAGAACCACCAATCCTGATCTGAACAAGTGATCAGAATCGGAGACGACCGGAGTGAACGACAGTCCTTCGAGCAAGTGGATGTTGAGGAGGGGGTGGTGTACCTGTAAGGCACTCCGATGCTAAAGTAAGCAAATGATCAAGATGAAGACAAAAGAATATTAGGGTTGTTAGAGTAAGAATGTGATCCCTTGCCCTCAAAGATATAAGGGTTTATATAATGGACATAGGAAGATTCTCATTGGTTGCTATATTCGGGCCGAGATACGTGGGTCCGCAAATATAGTTGTTCGAGCTGACTAGGTCAAAACCAAGCGAGGAGGCCCGTCACTAGCCGTTATGTCGAGAAAATGGGATACAACGGGCATAGCTCGGGACATTATAAGCATTGATTCCACCCGATGAATGTCGGGCAAGGGACCTCACGTAACGGGCGATCCCGTCGTTCGACGCGCTCAACAAGTTTAAGGATCTTGATTGGAGACTCGAGTCTATAACAGATGAGGCTTCCCGTTGAGCATTCAGGCAGTCCAGAACAATAGCCCCCCAAGTCGTTGCATATGTGGGCGTGGCGACTTGAACTGTGCGGCCAAGGTTGTTTTACCCGACGGTTATTGTCGAGCAGATGGAAAGTCTGGAGAATTTGGAAGGATTTTTGCTTACGTGGCATCGAGCCGTGTGCGGTAATGTCTTGGCAGGCCTATGGACTAGGGTGCAATGATGAATTCCCTAGGTTTCCTAGGCGCGTGCAATCCCACGTGTGGGGCGTAGGTCTATAAAAGTAGCGAAGACTCCTTATTTGTGGACTTTATTTCGTCTGAATTTGTCCGCGTGTGCTCGACTTCATCGTTCATCAATCCGAGGAACCTAACTTGCGTCTTTCAGAGTTTCTTCCGCTTCACGCCGCCGCATCAATATGGAGATGTGAATTGTCTTGAGAAGTAGGAGGGCAAATTTTGGGGTATGACATATGGACAGGGAAGGAAGATTTGTGAGACCACCCATTCTGGATGGTACTAACTATGATATATGGAAACCATGTAGGGTGGCATATTTGAATTCCTTGGACAACAGGGCTTGGAAAGCTGTTCTGAAAGGATGGACTCATCCTATTATTATTGGGGAAGACAATCAACCCACTCGTGCTTTGAAGCCTGAGGAGAACTGGTATGAAGCAGAAGATGAACTAGCTCTTGGAAACTCAAAAGCCTTAAATGCTATATCAATGGAATTGACAAAAACATCTTCAGATTGGTACATACATGTGAAGTGGCCAAAGATGCTTGGGAAATTCTCAAAACTACTCATGAAGGCACTTCCAAAGTTAAGATGTCAAGACTACAACTGTTAACCACCAAGTTTGAAAACTTAAGGATGAAAGAAGAAGAGAGTATTCAAGAATTTGACATGAACATCCTCGAGATAGCCAATGCATGCAATACCTTAGAGAGAAGATACCAGAGGAGAAGCTGGTAAGGAAGATTCTCATGTCTCTCCCCAAGAGATTTGACATGAAAGTGGCTGCTATAGAATAAGCTCAAGAAATCAAAAACATGAAAGTTGATGAACTTGTTGGGTCTCTTCAAACATTTGAGTTGGGCATTAATGACAAGTTTGAGAAGAAGAACAAAAGCATATCATTTGTGTCAAATACCGAAGGAAGATAAGGGGAATGTGATCTGGACACTTAGGAAGGGCTATCTAATACTATAGTCTTTCTTGGAAGATAGTTTAATAAAGTGCTAAAGAAGATGGAAGGGAATTCAATACCTAATGTCAAGAACATGCCATATGAAATCAGCAGAACAAAGAACTTTGGGAAGAAAGCACAAGCTGAGGAAAGTTCCACTCAAAGGAGAGGAGTAAGGCGTTTTGAATGTGAAGGATTTGGTCACATTAAAGCTGAGTATCCAACATTCCTTAAAAGACAAGGCAAAGGACTGAATGTATCCTGGTTTGATGAGGACTCTGAAAATGAGGTGGAAGAAGAATCTGCTAAATATGTAACAGCTCTGACTGGTACATACATCTCTGATGAAGATTCAAGTAATGAGGAGTTAACATTTGAGGAGTTGGCTTCTACATACAAAGACCTATGTATTAAAAGTGTTGAAGTATGTCTGCAGAGTGAAAAACAGAAGAAGCTAATAGTTCAATTACAAGACAAATATAAGGAACATCTGGAGACTATCTCTAAGCTGGAAAATGAAGTAACTATGGTGAAATCTAATCTTGATAAAATGTCCAAGTCCATCAAGATACTAAACAATGGATCTGACACACTAGATAAAATCCTTAAATTAGAAGAGTAGCAGGAGATATGAGTGGTCTTGGATACAATGAATCAAAGGAATATTTTACAGTACCTACTCAAATCCAGGTTAAACAAAAGATGTCGAATCAAATGTTCCAACATCATGAAAGAAGCACCTACATGCAACCCAAAAGAAGATTTCAACACTGGAGATGTCACTACTGTGGAAGATATGGTCACATAAAGCCCTTCTGTTTCAAGTTGTATGGTTACCCTAACTCTACACCTCAACAACATGTGACTAGAACTAGCACAAAAGAGGTCTCTTAGCACATACATCACCAACAGTGAGAGCCAAAGAGGTCTGGTATTTTGATAGTGGATGTTCAAGGTATATGACATGGGACAAAAACTTACTAATGCATATGCAAGTACATCGAATTGGACATGTAAGTTTTGGAGATGGATTAAAAGGTAAGATCAAGGGAGTAGGAAAGACAAGTTGCCCTTGAACCCCTAAAATTGAAGATGTGCTGCTTGTCAAAGGATTAACATCAAATTTGATTAGCATAAGTCAACTATGTGATCAAGGACTTAAGTAAACTTCACAAGGTCTGAATGTATTATCACTAATACGAAAGTTGAGCTATTATGCAAGGTATGAGGACCAAGGACAACTGCTATCTGTGGGTTCCCCATAACACAAGCTACTCCACATGTGTTGAACTCAAACAAATTTAAGACAACTGCTCTCATGTGAAGAAGATAAAGCATATGGTAACTGATCTCAATGTTCACATCATGTTATGACATCATATAACTCTGAAGAGATCATTAATGGACAGTCTGTTAAAAATGTGAATATGGACCTGAACCATACATTTTCTAAGATAAAATTAGTCAACTATCATTCAAGAGAATGAAATATAGATGGAATTCCAAAAAGTGAACAAGGGGTCTTTATGCTAGAGAAATTATAGCAATTAAGAGCGTGTGAGAATGTCATTATAGGGCTTGAAATTTTAAAATATCAGTCAACACTGTTGAAACATGACATTCAACATATAAAGAGCTCATACCAAGTGTCATCATTTCAAATCTCCCTCACACGCTACTCAAAATCTTTCATATATTGTGCTCTCATATTCTACCTCTGGAAAAAATTTCAATCTTCCATTATCAAAGACTCAAAGATGTCTCAACATGATGAATTTGCTCCAAGCAAGATCAATTTCTGCGCGTCCAACAACTTAAGCTCTCAATGAGAACATCTCTAAAGATGAAGCCCTAGACGTCGTTCTGATCGGAAATATAGCAAGTGTACTATTTTTACCGATGTAGTAATAATGGAATTTACCCTAAGTATCGATCTCGAGGATTGCATAGGAGATACTGAGTTAGATGATTTATTCAATTGAACAAAAACAATAGTTTTAAGCTTGGTGGGAATAAATCCTTGCAGAAAGTAAATTGGCATAAGATAAAAATTGACTTTTTGTTTGATTGAAGTATGCTAGGATGAGTGTATAATTTGTCATGTAATAACCTTCACTCTTTGATTTATTCAACAAGTTCATCATCCTCAATTACCAAGAACTATTCTGGTTATCATAGGATTATCCTAGTCCTAAGTGAGATCCTTAATAACATCATTATTTAGAAAACCTTAACACGACCGTCCGACTCTATTGTGTTAAAATAGTGAAACCCTATGGTCCCATAGGGTCAAACTATGAATTAATCTAAATAATCAAATTGATGCATAACGAACTAAAATATTGACTAAAACAAAGAGATAAGTATTCTTAATATAACAAATTAGGGACATTCCCTAGCATTGGGCACCTGTGTCGGCCTCTACTCAAACGTATTTTTTCCCAAGCTTCTTGACACAAGCACTCGTACCAGCCTCTGTTTTTTCTCCCAAACTGCCTATGTGCACCATTTCTGACACGGACCGTGTCCCGTGACACGGGTGGCCTTGTCAGGACCTCTGTAGCCTCAAATATTCTGATTTTTGTACTTCTTTTGCTCCGATTTGTTCTGTTTTATTCTTCTGACCCTGAAAACACTCAAACACACAACCAAAGTATAAAATGCGGTAAAATGACATATAACACTAAACAAATAAAAGAAACGATAACGGAATTCAATGCTAAATATCTGTGTAAAAACCACCGATCAAACTCCCCCAATCTTTAATTGTTGCTTGGCCACAAGCGACAAATATAAGAACTCATGGGAATAAAAGCACCTGGTACTCATATGTGAGACTTCAGTTCACATTGCTCAAAAGGTAGTTTGTCCGGCCTTCACATGACACAAAGAGTTTTCTGTAAGAACCTTTTAACTTGGAGCTTCCTCTTCAGATACCTCTCCAACTATGCTTTGTACCACTTAAGTCTTATCCCGATTTTCCTCCTTTTTCATTCGTACAATCAAATTAAGGCAATAAGAATTAAGATGATCATCACATGCAAGAGACTAATCAAAACTTCTTATTTAAGCACCAAACGAGTAACATTTTCTACTTATAATTACCGATGAAATTTTCAAACTTTGCAGTTATATATTGTCCTTTTGGACGACGTTTGGGGATCTACTCCTTTTGGGCTGAATAACCTGGTGGGGGCTACCCAACTTAGCGATCCAGTTGCCTTTTACCGCCTTTTCATCATTTGGTGCCATCTTTATTTATTTCACAACCAATCTTACCTGCATGTGAATCAAGACTATGCCAGACTGTATTGATAAACTACTCAAGGAGTATTTTTCAGGATTCAAGTACTCTGGTACAACTTTGTATGTTAGACTCGTATCACTGCCACATTATTCCAAAATTCCTCCCTTCAAACAATCATCCATTTGTCTCTATATATGATAACACGAAATCATATCGTTTATTTTACATGAAATTAGCCCGTTTTGTATCACTTTGACCCGATTAACTCCCGAATATTTTGAGATTGTCATTACTTTTTGCAGGTATTCACAACTTAGCTCAAAACAGAAGAAAATATGAAACAATGCAAGAAAACACCAAAAGAATGGAAGAAACAGACAAATCATCAAAGATTACAAACTTTAGATGTGCATGTGCCACGACCGTAAGCCATCTTGAAGAGTGTTACGACCGTAACACACCCACGACGACCGTAACACGGAGAAAACACCAACCTTGCTCGTAACACAAAGGCCACGACCGTAACGCTTAAATTAGAAGAGCGGATCGTGGCGAGGCTTTGATCAAGGAGTTTCTAACACTGTTTTCTCTCAACCACGAAGCCACGTTCTAAAGGACCAACCCACATCCCTATATTCAGAGATTCTCAAGGCAAGCTTCGTGACAAAGTTTCAAAACTCAAGCCGATCCTAGTTCTCTATAAATACCTCACCTTCAACATCAAAACACGAGCATTTTAGAGTTTAATTGTGCGGAAGCTCACGGATTGAGAACCATTTGTAACGTTTACATTCTTTTCATGCTTTTCAAATTTCCTTTGTTTTAATTCTTTCAAATAATAATTTCCAACATCGGAAATTATTATTCTAGTTAGATACATTTATTTCAAGCTTGATTTAGTTTTGCATTTGAATTTTCCAAGTCCGACTCTCCGATCCGTGGAAGAAGGATATAGGATCCGCTTTATTTTCGTGTTTTTATTTTTGCAATTTGTTACAAGTATTCTTTAATAAATTAATGCAATTTAAATTATTATTATTTATAATGTCCAATTTATATTTGTTTGCTTTTACTTCACACGTTAGTTTTAATTTCCATGGCTAGCTAAACCTTTAGTGTCGGTATGGGATAGTAAGAGACATTAGGCATCGATCAACAACTTAGGCTAAAACTTTAATCAACTTAACTCGGTTATAACTTTTATGCTTAAAACAAAACCTTCTTACGAAAGTAAGAAGATAAATAGGTTAGATCGAGACCACGAAAGTGTGAGGTTTTTAACCGGATAGCTAAAGTTAGGCATTTGATTTAAATACAGTGAAAGTGCTTTAAAACATATTAGAATTAATTAAGTTTCCAAAAAGTATTTCTAAACACTTATAGGCTAGCGAAAGCAGGTATAGGGCTTTAGACGTATAATCCGAGATAAGACCATGAAAGTGTGAGTTGAGGGTTTTTAAACTGATTAATTCTACGGACAAACCAAGTTGACCATCCTTATATGCCTAAGCCAGATTAGATCCTTTAAGTCGACTCTATTACATACCGACCATTTTATTTCATAATTACTTTAGAACCAATTAATTTACCTTCCTTAACCTTCCTAAAACCAAACGTGACAATTTCCGCCTTAGCTAAACAAACTTTACTTTCCAGCACTAGAGTGATTACAAAGTCCTTGTGGGATCGACAATCTTTTATTACTACGCGATAGGGTGCGCTTGCGCTAAGATTCCGTTAGACACATTAGGTTTATCGCACATCAAGTTTTTGGCGCCGTTGGGACTTTGATCTAGTCACTAGTGCACTCTTAAAGTAACCATCAGGCTAAGGCAACTATTTATTTTCCCTTTTGTGTATGCCAAATACGCGCTCTCAAGGCGGTACTTTGCATATACCCATTTACGATATCGAGCGTTATCTTCGATTAAGAAGACGAATTCAAGAGTACCGTGCACTCAACAATCTTCCGCCGTCGTTCTTCCAGATCTCGACGAGTTACGAAGAATGGTGATCCACCTCCTCCTCCTCGTCCTCTTAAGGATTACGCAGCCTTCTCAAGCGGAGCCTCATAACGATTGCAGCTCGCTATTGCTCAAACGATTTCGTTGAAACCTTCGCTTCTTTCCGCCGTTCAGCAGAACCAGTTCTCTGGAGCTCCTACTAACGACCCTAATCTACATCTATCCGTGTTTGTGCAGTACGCAGACACTGTGAAAGCGAATGGAGTAAACCCCGAGGCGATTCGATTGCGCCTATTTCCTTTTTCTTTAAGAGAGAGCTCGTGCTTGGCTTCAATCTCTTCCGCCAACTCAATCACCACAATGAGTTGAAGAAAGTCTTTTAGCTAGATATTTTCCTCCAAGCAAGACTGCTATGCTCAGAGCCAACATCAATGGTTTTAAACAGAAAGACAATGAATCTTTATTCGAAGCATGGGAACGATACAAGGATATGCTAAGACTCTGCCCTCATCATGGTTTAGAAGAATGGTTGATTATTCACACATTCTATAATGGTCTCTTGTACAACACAAGATTAACCATAGACTGCTGCTGGTGGCGCGATGGATAAACCATATGCAAGCGAACCAACTTATCGAAAGTATGGCTCGAACCACTACCAATGGGAAGCGAGAGAGTTAATGTAGAAATCTCACCCAAAGGATATCAAAGCCAAGTGAACAGCTGGATCAAGTTAATGCCAAAGTGGAAGCTCTTACCCAAAAATTAGAGAATCTTTCGCCACTCCTGCAGCTACCGTAGTGCAGTGATTCAACTTGCGATTTATGTGGTATTCAATCACATCTTGCTCGAATGTCCTCTTTGACCGAGTACCACCGAACAAGCTAACTACATGCAAGGAAATCCCCACAGTAATACGTATAACCCAGGTTGGAAGAATCATCCAAATTTCTCGTACAAAAGCAACAATGCGTTGTATGCCCCTGGACAAGCTCCTGCTACACCACCTGGTTATCCAAAAGCTATCCCGAATCATCCTAATAACGGACCTAATACTTCCAACATTCCTAGGAAATCAAACCTCGAAATTATGATAGAACACTTCATTGCTTCTCAATCCCAGACCAATAAGGATGTTTTAAATCAGAACTTACATACTAACGAGCAAATTAAGCAATTAGCTAGCAAGGTCGATGCTTTAGCTACCCATAACAAGATGCTTGAAACTCAGATTTCACAAGTAGCTCAACAAAGGCACCTCTGCTGCTCGAATATTTCTGTCAACCACAACCTAACCCAAAGGTCACGCTAATGCCGTGATACTTAGGAGTGGAAAAGAACTTGACGGACCTGTTGATCCAAGACTAGAAAACCCACTATGTATCGAAGCAAGACAAGCCGAGTGAAAGAGAGCGACCCGAAAAAGGAAAACGAAACTCAAGAGGTCAGAAAAGAGAAACCTTATGTGCCTCCACCGCCCTATAAACCACAAGTTCCGTATCCCGAGATTAACAAATTCTAAATCGATGAGCCAATTTAAGAGATTCGTGGAACTTCAAACAACTAAATATCACAATACCATTCACGAAGCCATTACTCGGATGCCATCGATGCTAAATTTCTTAAAGAAATCTTATCTAACAAGAAAAGTTAGAAGATAACGGACGATTACCCTTCTTCACGAATGTAGTGCTATCATTCGTAATAACATGCCTCCTAAGCTAAAAGACCGGTAGTTTCTCTATACCGTAATATTGGAAAATTTGTCATAGACAAAGCTCTATGCGACTTAGGAGCAAGTATCAGTGTCATGCCCTTATCTATTTGCAAAAAGCTGGAAATGGGAGAACTTACACCTACAAAAATGTCTGTTCAATTAGCTGACCGATCAGTTAAATATCCTGTAGGTATACTGGAAAATGTTCCAGTTAGTATAGGTCAATTCTATATCCCGACCGATTTCATAATTATGGACATTACCAAGATTCAGATTACCCTATCATATTAGGAAGACCATTCCTAGCCACAATGGAGCTATAATTGATGTAAAGAAGGCGATTAACATTCGAAGTCGGAGAGGAAAAAGTGGAATTCATCCTCACTCAATTTCTACAAGCACCCGCCATGAATGACACATGTTATTTACTTGATATAATAGATGAGTGCGTGAGAGATGGAAGCTAAACAGACCACATATTCAAATAATGAAAATTGAAACCCTCCGATATTCAAGACGATAATTGGCGAGAACCATATAAAGATGATGTCTAAGTGAAAGTCTAGCACTTACACCTAATCATATGCCATGTCCCAAGAAACCAAAACTAGAATTGAAAGTTTTACCTAAAAATTTACGATACGAATTCCTTGATACTGAACAAACTCGACTGTGATAGTGAATTCCAGTTTAGGACCGCTTGAAGCGAAAAACTTTTAGACGTTCTAAGGAAATATCCTCTGCGTTAGGTTACAACATATCGACTTAAAAGGAATTTGTCCTTCAATTTGTATGCATCAGATTCTATTAGAAGAGGATTGCAAAACCTCTCGAGAACCTCAAAGAAGAATCAACCCGATCCTCAAGATCGTAGTCGAGATGAAATCAAAAGCTAATGGAAGCGGAATTATATACCCGATCTCCGACAAGAAATGGGTTAGCCTGCATGTCGTACCTAAGAAAGGAGGTGTTACTTGTCGTGAAAACGCACAAGGCGAATCGATAACACAAAGAGTAGTTAGTGGACATAGAGTGTGCATTGATTATAGAAAATCGAACAAAGCTACTCGGAAAGACCATTTTCCTTTACCCTTTATTGATCAAATGTTAGAACGATTAGCCAAACACTCCTACTACATTATTTAGACGGTTATTCCGGATTTTTCCAAATTCCTATTCACCCCGATGATCAAGAGAAGACTACATTCACGTGTCCCTATGGAACGCTCGTCTGCACGAATGCCGTTTGGGTTATGTAATGCTCCCGCAACTTTCCAACGATGTATGATGGCCATCTTCGCATTTCATTGACAACATCATGGAAGTGTTTATGGACGACTTCTCGTGTGCGGACAAAGTTTCAAGGATGTCTATCTAATTTAGAGTGTTTTAGAACGATGTGTGAAAGTGAACCTTGTGCTTAATCGGGAAAAATGCCATTTCATGGTCGAGAAGGAATCGACTTGGACATGTTATTTCCAATAAAGGAATTGAAGTTGATAAAGCTAAGATAGAAGTGATTAAAGAACTTCAACCACCTAAGACCGTTCGAGAGATACGAAGTTTTCTAGGACACGCAGGTTTTTACCGACGTTTTATTAAAGATTTCTCGAAAATTACAAAACCACTTACCGGTCTATTAATGAAGGATGCTGAGTTCATATTCGATGACGATTGTCTTAAAGCTTTTGAAACCCTTAAAGCCGCACTTATTTCTGCACCAATCATGCAACCGCCCGATTGGCGGTTACCTTTCGAAATCATGTGCGATGCCAATGATTATGCTGTAGGCGCAGTTCTTGGACAAAGAAAGGATAAGAAACTTCACGCAATTTACTACGCCAGCAGAACGCTAGACTCAGCTCAGATGAATTACGCCACAACTGAAAAAGAACTCTTAGCCGTGGTCTTCGCGCTTGACAAATTTCGTTCTTACCTTGTAGGAGCAAAAATCATCATCTACACGGACCACGCTGCTATCAGATATTTACTTGCCAAGAAAGATGCAAAACCTAGACTCCTCCGATGGATCTTGCTTTTACAAGAATTTGACCTGGAAATTAAGGACAAGAAAGGAACCGAAAACGTCGTAGCGGATCATTTATCCCGTTTGGAAGGTATAAAACCCGAACAAGTGCCAATTAACGACGATTTTCCGTATGAACATCTGATAGCACATATGATAAGCGACCTAGCTCAATTGGATTTACATAAGCCAGTAGCTAAGGAAGTCATGGAAGCCATTGACATGACCATAGGATTGCCTTGGTATGCAGACATCGTTAATTATTTAGCTGCCGGTGCGCTTCCACCTGACTTAACTTACCAGCAGAAGAAGAAATTCTTTCATGATCTCAAGAGTTATTATTGGGACGAACCATTTTTATTCAAACGAGGACTGATGGAATTTTCCGTTGTATACCCGACGAAGAAATAGAAGCGTCATTTCCATTGTCATTCATCTCCTTATGGCGGACATGCTAGCACCTCTAAAACGTGTGCCAAAATTCTCCAAGCCGGCTTTTTCTGGCCTAACCTGTGGAAGGATGTCCACATCGCCGTTAAAAACTGTGATCGATGCCAACGCACCGGTAATATCTCACGACGCGATGAAATGCCTCAGAAAGGAATACTTGAAGTTGAAGTCTTTGATGTTTGGGGAATAGATTTCATGGGACCTTTCCCATCTTCTTTTGGAAACAAGTTTATACTCGTAGCTGTCGATTATGTTTCAAAATGGATCGAGGCAATAGCTTCTCCTACAAATGACACACGAGTGGTGATAAAACTTTTTAGGAATATAATTTTCCCGCGTTTTGGTGTTCCTCGACTTGTTATTAGTGACGGTGGATCTCATTTTATTTCTAAGATATTTGATAAATTACTATCTAAATATGGAGTGAAACACCGCGTAGCAACACCTTATCATCCGCAAACTAGCGGACAAGTCGTTTCAAGAGAGAGATTAAACAAATATTAGAAAAAGCCGCTATTTCTCGAAAAGATTGGTCATCCAAGCTTAACGAAGCTTTATGGGCTTATAGGAGCCTACAAGACTCTATCTAACTACACCTTTCAAACTTGTCACGGAAAATCCGTCACCTCCGGAGAATTAGAGCATAAAGCTTACGATTAAGACACTCAATATTAACTACACTGCTGGCGAGAAACGATCCTCGATTTACATGAATGGAAGAATTAAGACTAGACGCTTATGAAAACGCTAAAATCTACAAAGAACGCACTAAAAATGGCACGATCGCTTATCTCGGAAAGAATTTAGTGTGGGAGATGTCGACTTTTATTCAATTCTAGACTTAGACTTTTCCCTGAAAACTTAAATCTAGATGGTCCGCCCTTTCGAAATTACAAAAGTATTTCCTAGCGGTAGAAATTAAGGATAGAAATAGTGCCCGTTTGTAAGCGGGCAGCTGTTAAAAACGATATCATCGTATAGATAATAGAGATTATACGAATAAGCTTAAACATGAATTACCACCTATTTCTCCCGACTAATCTTTCACTAGGCATTTGTCAGCTTATGACGTTAAAAAATGCTTCATGGGAGGCAACCCATTTTATTTGTTTTTGTTTGCTATTCTATTTACTATCTTGTTTTTGTTTGCTATTTTGTTTATTTTATTTGTTTTGGTTGCTATATAAGTACTTTTCATCTTTTTTTCTTTTTTTAAACTTTTATAAAGCTGCCGATTTCAAAACAATTTTACTTGCTGAGTTTACGAAAGTCTTTTCTCTTTACTTTCTCCTCTACTGTTTCCCGATTTACTTTTACTATGGATCCCCCACAATTTTATGGAAACCACCTTTAGAGGTAGAAACCAAAGGAGACGATTTGAGGCTCTCTCAAAGAACCATCGCTTAACCTGTATCATGATGAACCCACTATGGACACTTTAGGCATAAGCGATGTTGTTTACTACATGTTTAACCGCTAGGATGGGAGCGAGCACACCTAAAAATAGGTTTATCACTTACGAGAACTCACCCTTGAATTCTTGAGTTCCTTAGTTTACATCCACGAACATGGTGTCGGAGCCCGCAAAGGAATTATTGCCTTGGACTTTTTGGTATTGAGTTCACCTATAACCATAGGGACTTAGCTGCTCTATTAGGATTCCCAGTGGACCCTTAGCATTTACTACCCCGAGGTGATTTATTGGATTTTGAGTGGACTATTTCGGGTACTTTAACAGGAAACTATCACCACGACCAGAAAGCATGGATAACAATGAAATACATAAACCACCATCCGTTATTTCCATAGGATTCTTGCCCACACTGTTTGGAAAAGAACAAAACCAAAATGTCAGATCCAAGGATGAACTATCTCGCTTTATTGTTTAAACACGGGGCCCATTAATGCTGTCCCACTCGATGAAGACCTTTACCCGCATTAGTGAGGACCCTAATGTTCTGTCGGTGTGGGAGGATTGGTTACAATGATTGCAAATGCTCTTGGACTTCGTTACCAACTTAATAGCTGCACCATTTGGATCAATTAGGCCTATGAATATTGAATTGCTTCAACAACATGATAATAGGAAATTTAGGCCCACCTTATGATTACACGATAAGAAACGAAGTTGTTACTCTTTTACCCTTCCGAACCATGCGAGTTAGTGTCCATAACCGTGATAATTGGTTGTATGAATTGAATCCACCGACCAACCGAGACACGAAACACCACAATCATATTTTGTTGCGATAATTTCATGCGAAAGCGAAGCAGATCACGAAACTCCTCCGGCTACCATGACTTTACAAATATGGGAAGCACAAGTAGGCCCGACATAAACCAAGGAAAACCCTACACATTTAAACACCATTCGACCACTTTGGATGCTTATAAACGGACATTGATGGAATAAAGAATGAATTGAAGACTATGCGCTTGATCTTATTGGTTTGACCGACATCACAAGGAGCAATTCTATAATATCACCCAAGCTTTAGAGATATTAAAGGAAAAAATTGGATGAAGCAGTTCTTAGTTTTAGTCTTTTAGTGTTTTTTTTTTCCAGTTTTCCAATTCTTAGTTTTTAGAATTTTCCTATTCCGTTTTGTTTCTAGGTAGTTTCAATTCTAGGTTAAATTACCGCATTTCAATTTACAAGTCAATTTACTTCATCGGAAGAACAAGCTACTTAATTTGAAGTAATGCAATTGTTTTCAATTTTGAATCTTTAAATCATTATAAAGCTTACAATGTTTTATGGTTTTCTGCTCTATTGCGATTTAATTATCCATATTGGAATATGTATGTTGAATGGAATAGTGTTATGTTTATGTTGGAGTATCTGAGATGTTCGCTTATATAATGTTACTCTGCAAGTATGTTACATTACGCTTAAATTTGCAAAATTTGTAGCTCTTCGATCGTCATCTGTTCCCCACGACCGTAACACGCCTTGATGCGTTACGCTCGTCAGCTAGGTGTTACGACCGTAACACGGGCTACATCAGTAACCCTGTAGCGTTTCCTTTTCTTCTTTCCTCAACCTTTCTTCTTCTTCTTCCGTAACTTATCAACCATCCCACTCCCTCCATTAACCAACCATTAACTCTATTCAACCCACCATCAATCCCTCTCCACTTTCAAACTTCCCACCATCTCTTTCCCTCTATATATTCACATTACCGCATTATCCTCTCATTCACCCATTCCTAAACCGTACCTTTCTCACTCAACAATCCTTGCATGCAAATGGCAAACAATCCTCAACCCATTCCGGCATTACCTTCGTGATGGTGAGCAAGGTGAAACTCAACGCATCAAATTTTTGAAATTCCAGCGTCGTGTGCACCCTCGGTATGTTGATCTTGTTGTTTGAGGGACCTTGGTTTGCTTGAAGGTGTTCAACGCCTTCTTGAGTGTCAATCTGGAGCCTGTAGCCCCAACCCATTTACGAGACACTCACTCTCGAGTTCCTCAGTTCCTTCTACATCACTCACTTTGGTTCCACTAACCAACTTTTCGGTGTCGTGAAGTTTCGCATATTTGGTACGAATACGAGTTCTCTCGAGCGCGTTCGACAATTGCTTGATTTACGCGAGGAAGGTTCCCATCTTCGTGCGGACAACTTTGGAGAAGCATCTTCGACCTTTGGCATCATCTCACCAATAACCGAGCTCACTCCTACGATCATCTCAACGCCACCCAAATCCACAACCCCATATCGCTATTTCCACCGCATTCTAGGCAACACAATCTTCGCAAGAGCGGTAACCACAAGTTAAACTCCAAGGAGTTCTTCATGCATTCGCATTCTCGGTCGAAAATCAATGTCGCACCTTTCCTCCGCCCATATCCACTCCATCCGCACGGAGGTGAAAACCTTTCTATTTTGGAGGGCTTGTCACTTCTCGGCTTTAGCACTAAACCATGGTGACACCTTGGTCATCTACCATCCCGACCTCGTTCCGCTCACTCTTGACCATTGCAAATCGGCTCACCTCATCTGGCGGGACGATGGAAAGTTCCATCCGATGATCAAAACCGTTTATACTAATATTGTTTTGCCTTGCGAGGATCGTATCGACCCTAGAGCCAATGGCTTTTCAACCTTGAAGACCACGAAGGCCTGCTGCTGCTCAAGAAGAACCTCATGTCGGCCGATGAGATGCGGGAAGAATGGATAGAGTTATTCCCGTCGACATACGAGTCGTCTTCGCTCCTCCACCTCCGTCTCTTGACGAGATCCTCCGAGCTATCCACCATCAAAATCTTATATCTGCAGGAGGGTGCATCGGGGCGCTTGACGCCTTAGTTGCACAAAATGCTCAAATCTTAAGTGGTCGGGCTCGGAATGAAAGGCTTGATGAAGTGCTAAATGAGCGCTAAGGATGGATGTTTCATCTTTTGGACCACGAGCCGACTCAAGCTACTCCTTCGGAAGGTCCGAACCCGAAGCGATGGTTTTCTTTTTCTTGTTGTTTTCCGTTGTATCTTTTATTTAACCTCGTCATTATATCATAACATTGAGACAATGTTTGATATAGTGTGGGAGAATCTTGCAATTTTAATTTCGAGCGAGTAATTTCATTTCTAATTGCTTATATTTCGTTATTTCATTTTCTCCCGCTTTAATTAGCCATACCAAAATTTTTCACCTTTTACATTCACATAACCGTTAGTTACCTACTTTAGAAATCTTAGTTAGAAGGCCGAGAGCGATCCAACGAGAACTATACGATTATGACACCTTCGACTCCCTACTTACGCGAATCGTCTCTATTTCCGTTATACCGATACCTTCCGTTTTAAGTCTTAAATTAGCCCCTAGTAGTTTATTCTAGCAGTCGGCACCAGTCTTAGCACAAGCCACGTGGAAAGCCGATGAATATAAGTGGATGATCTCAGTAATTTATTCAGAAAAATGTTACATGATTTAAGGAAATAGCCAAGGCACCAATTAAATTGGGCGATCCTCACCCGATCGTTTAATCCAACGGATGCGGAAGCTTTATTAAGTAACGTAAGAATCCATTGTTTAGGTGGTTCGAAGCATCAGTCTGAACTTGGTAGGCGGACACGGTCCGATCCCCGCATCTTACAATCGGATAAAGAGGTTGCCACATAATTGTGCGTAAACCGTTGTGTTTTGATCGGAACCATTACCGCTATTCCTACGTGCGTGTAAAGATAATGGGCTTAATGTGATTGCGCAAGAACGAAACCGGGTGAAATAGGAACGAGAAACCTTGAGTTGAATTATAACGGTATGATTAGGCGTTTTTGTTTAAAACGGATAGTCGTCGACTAGCTTGTTGCTTGTGTCATTAGCGTATCGTTGTTGTTTCATTCGATTTTCTTGGCGAACTAACCTAGGATCTCTTGTAACAATTTGAAAACAAAAGGTATACTAGTTATGTGCGTTTATAAAACTTGTCCGATATTTTTAAATTGATTATTTTGCTTGAGGACAAGCAAAGGTTTAAGTATGGGAGAATTTGATAACACGAAATCATATCGTTTATTTTACATGAAATTAGCCGTTTTGTATCACTTTGACCGATTAACTCCGAATATTTCGAGATTGTCATTACTTTTGCGGTATTCACAACTTAGCTCAAAGCAGAAGAAAATATGAAACAATGCAAGAAAACACCAAAAGAAAAGAAAAACAAATCATCAAAGATTACAAACTTTATGCATGTGTCCACGCCTGTGCCACGACCGTAAGCCATCTTGAAGAGTGTTACGACCGTAACACACCCATGACGACCGTAACACGGAGAAAACACCAACCTTGCTCGTAACACAAAGGCCACGACCGTAACGCGCATTACAGTTAAATTAGAAGAGCAGATCGTGGCGAGGCTTTGACTGAAGGAGTTTCTAACACTGCTTTCTCTCAACCACAGAAGCCACGTTCTAAAGGACCAACCCACATCCCTATATTCCAGGAGATTCTCAAGGCAAGCTTCGTGACAAAGTTTCAAAACTCAACTGCCGATCCTAGTTCTCTATAAATACCTCAGCCTTCAACATCAAACACACAGAGCATTTTAGAGTTTAATTGTGCGGAAGCTCTGCCGGATTGAGAACCATTTGTAACCGTTTACATTCTTTTCATGCTTTTCAAATTTCCTTTGTTTTAATTCTTTGCCCAAATAATAATTTCCAACATCAGGAAATTATTATTCTAGTTAGGATACATTTATTTCAAGCTTCAGATTTAGTTTTGCATTTGAATTTTCCAAGTCCGACTCTCGATCTGTGGAAGAAGGATATAGGATACTGCTTTATTTTCAGGTTTTTTATTTTTGCAATTTGTTACAAGTATTCTTTAATAAATTAATGCAATTTAAATTATTATTATTTATAATGTCCAATTTATATTTGTTTGCTTTTACTTCTCATCGTTAGTTTTAATTTCCATGGCTAGCTAAACCTTTAGTGTCGGTATGGGATAGTAAGAGACATTAGGCATCTGATCAACAACTTAGGCTAAAACTTTAATCAACTTAACTCTGGTTATAACTTTTTATGCTTAAAAACAAAACCTTCGTTACGAAAGTAAGAAGATAAATAGGTTAGATCGAGACCACGAAAGTGTGAGGTTTTTAACCGGATAGCTAAAGTTAGGCATTTGATTTAAATACAGTGAAAGTGCTTTAAAACATATTAGAATTAATTAAGTTTCCAAAAAGTATTTCTAAACACTTATAGGCTAGCGAAAGCAGGTATAGGGCTTTAGACGTATAATCCGAGATAAGACCATGAAAGTGTGAGTTGAGGGTTTTAAACGATTAATTCTACGGACAAACCAAGTTGACCATCCTTATATGCCTAAGCGATTAGATCCTTTAAGTCGACTCTATTACATACCGACCATTTTATTCATAATTACTTTAGAACCAATTAATTTACCTTCCTTAACCTTCCTAAAACCAAGCGTGACAATTTCCGCCTTAGCTAAACAAACTTTACTTTCCGGCACTAGAGTGATTACAAAGTCCTTGTGGGATCGACAATCTTTTATTACTACGCGATAGGTGTGCGCTTGCATTAAGATTCCGTTAGACACATTAGGTTTATCGCACATCAAGTTTTTGGCGCCGTTCGGGACTTTGATCTAGTCACTAGTGCACTCTTAAAGTAGCATCTAGGCTAAGGCAACTATTTATTTTCCCTTTTGTGTATGCCAAATCTGGCGCTCTCAAGGCGGTACTTTGCATATACCCATTACTGATATCGGCGTTATCTTCGATTAAGAAGGCGAATTCAAAGTACTGCACTCAACAATCTTCGCGTCTGTTCTTCCGGATCTCGACGAGTTACGAAGAATGGTGATCCACCTCCTCCTCCTCGTCCTCTTAAGGATTACGCGGTTCCTTCTCAGCGGAGCCTCATATGATATTGCGCTCTGCTATTGCTAAAAGCGATTTCGAGCTGAAACCTTCGCTTCTTTCCGCCGTTCGTGAGAACCGGTTCTGGAGCTCTACTAACGACCTAATCTACATCTATCCGTGTTTGTGCGATGCGAACAGCTGAAAGCGAATGGAGTAAACCCGAGGCGATTCGATTGCCTATTTCCTTTTCTTTAAGAGGCAGGCTCGTGGCTTCGATCTCTTCCTGCCAACTCAATCACCACTTGGGTGAGTTGAAGAAAGTCTTTTAGCTAGATATTTTCCTCCAAGCAAGCGCTATGCTCGAGCCAACATCAATGGTTTTAAGCGAAGACAATGAATCTTTATTGAAGCATGGGAGCGATACAAGGATATGCTAAGACTGCCTCATCATGGTTTAGAAGAATGGTTGATTATTCACACATTCTATAATGGTCTCTTGTACAACACAAGATTAACCATAGCGCTGCCGGTGGCGCGATGGATAAACCATATGCAAGCGAACCAACTTATCGAAAGTATGGCTCGAACCACTACCAATGGGAGCGAGAGAGTTAATGTAGAGAAATCTCACCCAAAGGATATCAAAGCCGAAGTGAAGCACGGATCAAGTTAATGCCAAAGTGGAAGCTCTTACCCAAAAATTAGAATCTTTCCACCCTCCTGCCTACCGTAGGCTGCAGTGATTCCAACTTGCGATTTATGTGGTATTCAATCACATCTTGCTCGAATGTCCTCTTTTGACGGAGTACCACCGAACAAGCTAACTACATGCAAGGAAATCCCCACGATGTCGTATAACCAAAGTTGGAAGAATCATCCAAATTTCTCGTACAAAAGCAACAATGCGTTGTATGCCCTCGACAAGCTCTGCTACACACTGTTATCCAAAAGCTATCCGAATCATCCTAATAACGGACCTAATACTTCCAACATTCCTAGGAAATCAAACCTCGAAATTATGATAGAACACTTCATTGCTTCTCAATCCCAGACCAATAAGGATGTTTTAAATCAGAACTTACATACTAACGAGCAAATTAAGCAATTAGCTAGCAAGGTCGATGCTTTAGCTACCCATAACAAGATGCTTGAAACTCAGATTTCACAAGTAGCTCAACAGCAGGCACCTAATGCCGAGCTTCTTGAAGATAGACAAGGGCATCAAACTCACATTAGAACCAGCATCAATTAAAAACCTTTTGAACTTTTTGTCTTTTATTGTGCAAGGTATTGCAACTGATCCCGGATCCTTCTGCTTGATAGGAATTTTTCTCTCGAGCGTGACCTCACACAATTTCCCATCAATGGGTACCTGTTCATCATTTGTTGGCCTCTTTTATAATAGAACCTCCTTTATGAATTTTTGGTACAACGGCATTTTCTCAATTACTTCAAAGAAAGGTATGTTAATCTCCAGCTTTTTGAACAATTTGATAAATTTATCGAACTTCTTCTCCTTTGTGTTCTTCTTTTCCACTCGAGAGGGATATGGCAGCCTAATCTCAGGCTTAATCTTTTCTTCCGTTGGCTTCACAGGTAGCACCACTTCTTCCTGCTTTTTCTTGTTCTCTCTCACTTCTAAATCCACTTTTATAATATTATCATCAAATTTTATCTCTTCTTCTCTTTCTTTGGAAAGCTTTTCACTTCTCGTTGTTGTGACAACATTCAAATTCTCATGACTCTTCTGATTTCCTTGAACTTGCAGAGTTACTTGTTGTGTAGTCTGCCCCAATTGGACCTCTAGATTTTTAATTGCAGTTGTGCTGTTTCAGTGATTGCTTCTTGTTTCTTCTTAAAATTGGGAACTGTGGGCAACCATCTTTTCAATATCTACCTCCCATTATGCCTTTTGAGGAGTTTGTTGTTGTTGATTTTTCCATGCAAAATTCAGATGATTCTTCCACCCAGGATTATAGGTGTTAGAATAAGGATTATTCTGCTTCAAGAATTTTATCTTCCTCAATTTGTTTCGGAGTTGCAAGACATTGCACAGTACTGTGTGGTCCACTACAAATTTTATACACAATATTTTTAACTTTTGCTACCTGTTGAGTACCCATGTTCATAGCTTTGAGCTTTGTCTCCACTTCTACAACAATTACTTCTTCAATTTTGAGTTTCCTGTTCACTTCCAGCTTCAAATCAATCACTCCCTCTGGTTTACTTGTAACCCTGTCATACACTTCCAGATGCTCATTTGCAGCAATGGCTTCAATGATCTTCTTAATACCAGTGACTGTTGTAAAGTTGGATGAGCCCCCGACAGCTGTGTCAATAAGCTGCTTGGTCTTTATTCTGAGACCATTCATAAACATCTGCATTTGCTCAGTCTGGTCCATGTTATGAGTGGGACATGCTACCAACAATCTCTTGAACCTGTTGTAGGCATCCCTAAATGACTCTCCCTCTTTCTGCTTAAAATTGAGAATTTCATATCTTTTGCGAATATAAACAGAAGCAGGAAAGTACTCATTTAGAAAAGTTTTCTCAAACTCTTCCCACGTAGTAATACTTCCAGCCGGTAGTGAGTAAAACCAGTCTTCTGCATCTTCAGATAAGGTAAATAGAAACATCGCCAATTTCTTTGCCTCATCCGTATGCCTATCAATCTTCAACATGGTACTCATGGTCAGAAACCTCTGCAAGTGTTTATTGGCATCTTCGTTGATCTTTCCGGTGAAATACCTTCTCTCAAGCTGAGCACTTGTGCTTGGATGCAGTTGAAACTTGGACACATTTACCAGTTGGTTTATAATTGTCAACCTACCACCCGGTTTAGTCGTCCCACCGTAATCACCAAGAAGTCTCTCTGGTGGATCTTCAACCATGCTCTCTTCCTCTTCGAACGCTGAACCCAAATGATCTAACGAACCTTCCTCTTCGACTTCTGACTTTGTATGAACTGAATGTTCTTCGTTAGAAGCCAGACTGGCTAATTGAGCTTCTCTTCGCCTTTCGTGAAAATTTCTTTTAATTTCTGTGTCAAAAATAAATTCAGCTGAGGGCTTTCCTCGCATACAAAGATTAGACAATTTATTAGTGATAATAATAAAATAAACAGAAAAATAAAATTTTAATTGCAGAGCAATAAAATTTCAATTGACGCCAAAAACTTTGATCAGAAAAATAGCAAGTGTACTATTTTTACCGATGTAGTAATAATGAGATTTGTAACGTCCCAAATTTAATTAAGTAGTTAATTAAATTATTGAGGAATTTAATTATTGGATTTATATGAAGTTTGAGAGTTACTTGGAGTGATTGAATTTGTCGGTATTATTATAAGAGGTATTATTAGATTAATATGTTGGTTGAGCGGTTAAGTTGATAGTTGAGTAATAGTCGTTTAATCGGATAAATAATATTATTATGGAATTATTATTTGGTTAAAAATTGGATTTAGCAGTGGTGTGAGAAATAACATTGGAGGTGTTAATTAGTTGGCCCATTAGATCAAATAATAGGATTATTATTATTATTATTATTTTGTTTAGAGAAATAGAAGTGACAGTAAGAAAGGGAAGAGGAATATGGTTTTTGGAGAACACGAACGTGAGAAAGCTGCTAGAGCCAAAAAGTCTCAGAAATCCGATCGAGAGTTGAACTGTCGTTGAATCCAGGTAAGGGTGGAGTTCTTGCTCTCTAATTGGAAATATGATGGATGATAGGTAGTTAGGGATTTATAATCTTGCTGGTTTGTATCATTTTGCTATTGTGTTTGATGAAAATTCCAAATTGGATCGTGGGATTTCGTGGAAAACTGGTGTTTGGTGTTTGGGCATTTTCACGCTGCATGAGTCGACACAACCATGTATGTATCGATACATACTGTATTGATTTTGAAAACAGAAGTTTAAAACTTGTATGTATTGATACAAACTGCCATGCATCGGCACATGGGGTCAAACTGTGAAAGATGTAACGACTCATGCATGTATGCATCGATACATGCTGCTCTTGTTTTAAAAACCAGAAGCTTGGAAATAGCATGCATTGATTCAAACAGCCATGCATCGAATCATGAGGCAAATTATGAAGGTATGTATCGATACAAGTATGCTATGTATCGACTCATACTGAAGAAAATTAGAAAATAGGATTTTGAATAGCGTATGAGTCGACTCATACGATGCTTGTGTCGATACAAGCTGGTTATGCATCGATACATCAGCTTTTGTATCGACCCATACTCTACAAAAACAGAGAGATAAATTTGGAAAACTGTTTTGGTCATATCTTTGCGACCGTAACTCCGATTTAGTTGCCGTTTGAACCCTTGGATAGCTAAAAGTATGATTTATCCTATGAAAGTAGTTTCAAACATAGGAAGTGAACATCTTGCTGAATTGATGTGTTTTTCATATGGAAATTCGTTGTTATTGAGAGTTGTTAGAAGTTAATGTAGCAGGAAATTGTTATTGAATGTTGTTGTTGGTAGAGACTTGATAGGTAACGTTGATGGTTGGATTGTTGTTGATTATGTACAGGCCTATGGCAGTGTTAATGAATTTATTTTGTTGAGTCGTAAATGTTAAATTGATTACGTTGGCCGTAAAGGGCAAAATTATTATGTTGTTGGCTTGTAATTCGGTTGTGATTTCGTTGTCGTTGTTGATAAGTTGACATTGTGAATATGGTCGCATACATGCATTTGCATATTACGTTGAGTCGTGAGGGGAAAACCATGTTGAGCTGTTAGGGGCGGGATGATTACGTTGAAGGCTTACGCCTTGATGCCTCAGAATTACTGGCAATTGTTTATGTTGGGAGTTTTACTCTGATGGTACCACATGCATTTGCGTTCGTTGAGTTGCATGTCATAACACTTGAGAATGTTGTTTTTGTGATGGAATGATGTTGTTTTTTGATTGAATTATGTTGTATTTGGTTATTGAATTATGTTGTTTTTGTGATTGAATTATGTTGTTGTGGAATAGTGGTGTGATCGCAAAATAGCGATTTTATATAATTTGAACTATATATTGTTTATCATAATCTCACCGCTGCCTTTATATTGGTAACATGCAGGTGATCGAGAATAGTTCGTAGAAGGGTGATGATAGCTTGGAGTCTCTAGTGTGCTTGTCGAATATAGAGAGTCTTGCTCTGATACGTAACACGAGATTTGGGAACTTGCTATGTTCTTTTATTTGTTTTATCGTTATGTATTTTAATTTATGAATTTTGTTGAACCACGTGTCCTTGTGGATTTGAATTGATATTGAGGCTAGAATGCCATGAAAAACGAATTGAATTGTCTTTCGCTGAATGAATAATCATTTGAAATGAAGTATATTTTGAAACTTCATGAGAATTTGAATAATGTGACATCCAATTGTGGAACACTCTGATATATGATGTATATTTTATTATATTTACTAGTATCGGGGAAATGGGGTGTTACATGATTTACCCCAAGTATCAATCTCGAGGATTGCGTAGGAGATACTGAGTTAGATAATTTATTCAACTGAACAAAGAAAATAGTTTTAAGCTTGGTGGGAATAAATCCTTGCAGAAAGTAAATTGGCATAAGATAAAAATTGACTTTTTGTTTGATTAAAGTATGCTAGGGTGAGTGTATAATTTGTCATGTAATAACCTTCGCTCTTTGATTTATTCAACAAGTTCATCATCCTCAATTACCGATTCTCGATATTATTTTATCCTAATTCCTTAGTGAAAAAACCTTCAATCTTCTTTCCTAATTTCAATTTCCATTTAAATTAGTAGAGAGGTTAAGCATGCAATTACCAAGAATTGAAATTCGTGGCAGCAGATACGTGATGTCACAGAGAATGTTATGACACAGTATCTGACACTCTGTTAACAATTCACACAATAAAATCAAACAGCAGTAAAGAACACAATAAATTGTTTACCCAGTTCAGTGTGTAACTACACCTACATCTGGGGGCTACCAAGCCAGGGAGGAAATTCACTATTAGTAGAATTAATTCAGGAATAAACCAACCAGTTTATCTCCTTCACTTAAAACCTACCCAATGCAACTTCAATCTAAGTCCTACTTAGACCTGAGTTCCTACTCACTCCCCCTCAATCACAACAGTGATATCAACCTATTGATTAATTGAATTGTGAAGACACTCTTCAATAAACTATCTTGATTTTGCTTCAAAGCTTTAATCAAGAGACAAAACACTCGTGCTTCAAAGCTTTGAGTGATAAACTACCCTTACAACCAAATCCTAGTCCAAGGCACTTATCAATTGATAATTTCTTGGCTCACAAGATTAACTAGAATTACACAAATACAACCTGCTAAATCTTCAATACAGTTCAAGAGGCGCTGCAGTAGAGTAAGGGTTCTTTTCCTTTTATAGAAGCAGTCCTGAAACTTCAGTTTTGGGCTTCCATAAAGATAGCTAGGGTTCACATAATTAATCCTAAAAAATTGGTCTTTTCAACAACCAATTTAGGTTTAACTAAGATTAACCAGTTTAGCTACGTGAGCATGTAATCTAATAACATATAACAATAATAAGACAACTCAACAAACTTCCGGAAAAATCTCAGGAAAAATAGATTCTGCAGAACAGAATGTCACATAGGATGTCATGACATCTGTTATGACATCAATCAAACTTCTGCAGAATTTCCAGCACAGTACTTGCTTCCAAATCTGAGTTGTACTTAAACATCCTTGTCAAGTAGGATTTATCTTCAATCTCTGAATGTCATGACATTTATCAAGACATTGCTAAAGTCTAGTTTTACCAAAAAGTAATGCCAACTTAAAACACTAACAAACTCCCCTTTGGCACATTTTTTGCTAAAACAACTTAAGTCATCAGAGTACCTATGCAGCAGAAGAAAACAGACTAGTTCTAAGTTATCCTAAGCTTAAAAAAAAAAACTAGAAAAGATAAATTCTACCCATGATTTTTCATACAATTTCCCAATTGCCCACATATAACTCTCCATACAGTTTCCCCAATTGTCACACATATACTTTTCCCCCTTTATAGCCTCAAAGGGGCCAAAGGAACCAATACAAGTGCCCCAACATTCAACATAGATTAAGAAAAGTACCAACACAATTAAGTTTACAGTTACAACTCTGTCAAATGATTACAATCATCCAAAACAATAAGGGAAATAACAAAACAAAGTTTACATCAAGGAAACAGCAAAACAGAAGCACCATAGCAGCAGGTTATCAGATCAAGTGCTCTCTTCTCCTGAAGAAGCACTGTGAAAAGAAGCATCTTCAGAACCTTCTTCAGCTCCAGCCATCTGAACATCATGATCAGCATCACCATCTAACCCTTCATCCTCAACCTCTATGTCCTGCTCCAGTTGAGAGATCAGTTCTTCAAGGCTTTGCTTCCTTACTTCAAGCTCTTTGCAGGTAGCTTTTAGCACAGCTAAGACTGTTGCCTTTTGAGAAGTTGCCTTGACATTGGATGTCTCACCAGATGTCATGACAATGTCTGGGACATGTCTTCCTTGGAATAACTTGTAGTGAATTCCAAGAGCAGGTGCTCTTTTGCAGATTGCATCTTTGTCAACTAGTATGTCAGGATATTGATCCATTATTATGCCCAACAGGAGGGAGGGAAAGGCTATTGGTCCTTTGATTGCATAGCTTTCAGCATGCTTGAGGGTCTGCTCAAATATGTAGGTTTCATAGTCAAATTTAGCTTGAGTGCCTACTGCATATATGAATCTACCCAGTCCAATAGAAATGGTTGACTTGTGATTGGTTGGGACCCAGTTAGCAGCACCTATTTTATGTAGGATGGAAAATTTGACACTCAACTTACTGGCTGTGAGTTTTCCCTTCAGAGGCCATTGCTTCACTTGTTTGGCAGTGATTGTTTGACAAATCTTGTTATCAGTTTCCTCAAGGTCTGGCTGAGCATCATCTGATCTCCCCAGAAATCTGTTAACCACACTTGGAGAGAACTTTACTCCCCCTCACATACACAGTCCTATAGTCAGCAGACCTCCCATCACCACAACCACTTGACAAATTTACTATAAACTCTTTGACCAAAACATCATAGCAGTTTGAGAAACAATCTTCATTAGACCAACCTCCTTAATCAAATCAACAATCTCCTTGCACTCAAGTGCACTCTTTTCAACTCTCTTTCGAGCAATCCTCTTTAAGCACATACTTCCATCTTCGACATTCTCGGGATGATGGAATGAGATATTGTCAATAGCCACTTAGGGCACCTTGGCGGTTTCCCAAGGCGGCTTCTTCCTTTGATGAATGTCGTGACATTCTCTCAACATCAAAGTCTCGAATCTTGATCGAGACTCTAAAGGTTCGAGCATCTTCCTCTTCTTTACAATAGGTGTTCTCTTTGTGCGGAGCCACCACCAGCAGTTTTACTCTACACTTCTTTGTAGAGGTCCAGCCAGTGTTCTTCTCGACTTTATACACATCTTCAACACCTTTTCTTTACTTGAGGACTCTGTGAGGCAGACTGTTTTCCTTCCTTCTCATCATCCTCTTTGCAATGCTTGGGTTGACATTGGCAATGAGGTCATTGTCTGAGAATACTTCATCCAAATCAATGGCGGGGTTCATTCTAAATCCTCGGAACCTTGAGGCGGAGACTTTTCAAGATCATCACCAATTGGTTTCTGGAGTCTCTTATAAAGGTACTATCAGAGATATAGTCAGCAGGTTTCACAGGTGATTTAACAAAGGTACATTTTTCTAGGGATTCCTCAAGAATACCATCAGAAATCTCATCTTCATTAACAGCAGGGGGGTCAATAAAAGTATCATCTTCACACACTTCAGGGACTGGAACAGAGGGATTAACAACATTCTTGACAGGAGAATCAATAGGAGTTTTAGTATCAGGATCCGTAAGGGTTTTCTTGACATGATCATCAGATGTCTTGACATTCTCAGTGACATCTGGATCAGCTGCTAAACTAGGGCTAGAAGACTTTTGGTTTAGAGGGACAGAAACCCCAGGTACAAATTGGTTTTCATTTAGGATCCTAGTTACTGTCCTAGCAATGACTTCATGCACAAACCTAGACCCTTCTCTGTTTGCTATTTCTGGGGGTACAGAAGAAGATGGTTCAGAGGTCTTACCAGAAGGTGATGCTTGTGACCTTCGTGCATTCCTTGTCTGTGATTTCTTGACCTTCTGTGGTTGCCATTGCCGCAGTGGAGTAACCCTCGAGCTTCAACATGCATGGCTTTAGCATTTGCCCTAATCTCAGCCATGGTGGGAGATGAAGAACCAGATTCTTGAGATGATGAAGAGGATGAAGACATATTTTGCTGAAATATTTTGAAGGAATGAGAACGAGAATGACAGAGAGGTTGAGAGTTTCTTTTGGATGAAGAGAATATGATACTTTCAAATGAAGAAACTATTATATGAAGGAGTCTCTTCCTATTCTTGGACCTTTTAACAATAAGATGAAAATAATTAAATGACCCACTTATAATTAATTGAAATAAAAGGTCTCTTCCATTCCTTGTTGTAAGCAATTTTAATTGCTACAATTCCTCATATTGACAAATACCCAGTTTTCCCCTTAATTTCTCAAACTGACTAGCATCAAGAGCTTTAGTAAAAATGTCAACCAGTTGAAGTTTAGTGGCTACATGCTCCAATTTAATCACTTTCTCTTCTACAAGGTCTGTGATGAAGTGATGTCTAATGTCAATGTGCTTAGTCCTTCTGTGTTGTATAGGATTCTTTGAAATATAATAGCACTCGAGGTTGTCACAGTATAATGTCATGACATCACTGTGTGACATTGTACTTCGATCAACATCGCTTCATCGGACCATTTGAGAACAAGCGCTACCGGTGCTATGTATTGACCTCGGTGGACAAAGACACACAATTTTGCTTCTTGCTGAACTAAGAAACAAGGTTGTTCCCCAAGAAGAATCATCCTCCAGAAGTGCTTTTTCTATCATCAACACTACCAACCCAATCAGCATCACAATAGCCAGACAGAATTGGTTGACATCCATGAGAATACAGTATACCATATTTGCACGTTCCACTCACATACTTCAGAATTCTCTTTACCTGATTGATGTGACTAACTTTAGGTTCAGCTTGGTATCTTGCACACACCTGACAAATGCATTGCATCGGTCTTTGGTTAAGTATAGCAAACTTCCTATCATGCTTCTATACAAGCTTTGATCAACATTTTCTCCACTTGTGTCCTTGGACAACTTCAAATGTGTAGGAGCAGGAGTCCTTTTATGGCTGACATTCTCCATTCCAAACTTCTTGAAAATATTCCTTGCATACTTGCTCTGTGAAAGGAATGTTGAGTCTTCGATCTGTGTGACTTGCAGTCCAAGAAAATAAGTCAACTCTCCCATGAGGCTCATTTCAAACTCAGCTTGCATTTGGTTGGCAAAATGTCTCACCATTGTGTCTGACATTCCTTCAAATACTATGTCATCAACATAAATTTGAGCCACCATTATCTTTCCTCCTTCATTCTTGACAGAGAGAGTTTTATCTAAGGCTCCTTTCCTATATCCGTTGTCAGTAAGGAACTTGGTTAGCCTTTCATACCAGGCCCTAGGAGCTTTCTTCAGCACTTTAGAAGTGGTCATATGTCTAGACATTGGGTGTGACATTCTGGTTTGCTTTCAAACCTGACACTCACCACAAACTCTCCCTTCATCAATATGGAGTCTTGGTATCCTCGACCTCCATGGAAATGATCTTTTCATTCCTCACGAGATGCAAATGACCAAGTTTTGGTGCCACAATTTTACCTCCTTTTCATCTTTTACGTAGAGCACACGGAGGGCCAGTTGGTGTTCTCGAGACTCCCACATGTAGCAGTTGTCCTTTGCTCTGACTCCTCTCATAACCACTTCTTGTTTATCATTGATTACAAGACATTCAGACCTAGTGAAATTGACTTTGAATTCCATATCACACAGTTGACTTATGCTTATAAGATTAGCGTCAAACCTTTACCAAAACACTCCATTTAGGTTTGGAACTCCAGAACAGTCTAAGTTTCCAACACCTTTGATTTCTCCTTTAGCTCCATCTCCAAAAGTAACAAAACTGGTAGAATGAGGTTTAACATCATTTAGAAGATTTTTGATTCCAGTCATATGCTTAGAACACCACTGTCAAAATACCAATCTTCCTTGGCGGACACTCACAAAATGTGAGCTACTCAGTGATCTTCTTCTTCCAACTTTATTGAGTGTATGATACCTTCTTTGTCTTAGGCTTCACATAAGGAACTTGATTAGGATATCCATGTAGTCTAAAGCAAAAGGTTTTGTGTCCAAACTTCCCACAATAATTACATCTCCATCTTTGAAACTTTTTGTTCATGTTTCTTTGATCTTGATGTTGAACCTAATGTTGTGACATCCTTGGACATTGGTTTATTAGGTTTGTTCTTCCTTTTGTTATCCAATGAAATTTATTTGCCTCAACATATCTGAGCGGACCTATTTCACCTTGTGTTATGACATCTTCTTTGACATTGATTTTCAGATCTGTTCTTCTTCTTGTCACAATGATTTACATGGAAACCATATCCGGTACCGTACTTATTTCACGCATTGTCCAAGCTGAAGAATTTCCTCCAATTTATCAGTACGAGATGTCAAAATTTTGACAGAATTAGACATCTGATCAAGTTTGGAGTTCAACACCATAATTTCACTGTTGAGGTGATTTATAGTATGATGCTCCTTCCTTCCTCGACCTCGACTTTACATTCATTCCAACTTCTCAAATTAGCTTTTACATTTCTCATTTTGCAGACACACTTCACCACTTCTTATACACAACTTCTTGTAGGTTTCATCAAGCTCTTCAAATGTCACTTCCTCATCACTAGAATCCATATCAGAATTGCACATCGGAGGCGTTGACAAGTTTAGCTATTGCTTCTTCTCGATTCGCTTCACGAGTCACCCATCGGACAGTGACGGTCATCCCTTTCTTTTGTTTCTTTAGAAATGTGGGACATTCAGATCTAATATGCCCCATATCCTTCACAACCAT